>LPNX011137069.1:69551-142404 GCA_001517045.1 Pseudotsuga menziesii | reverse complement strand
AGTATGCACACTTGTTCATTTCACCTTTGTTCTTCTTCTTCTGGTTATTCTTCTTGGGACCTTGTTGATCCTCCGGAGACTGTTTCTTGTCTCTCTTTTACTCAGGTGGTTTTTTAGCTTTATTTTTTATTTTTGAATCCACCCTCGAATCCCCAGCAATCAAATCTTGATCTTTGGATGGTTTGATGGTGACCATCATCACCAGCCTGTCATGTTCTTGTGTGAGAGATTCCATGAAATCTGCAAGGCTAGGCATCTTCCAGGCTTGAGCTATCAGTTTTGTGGCATAGAAGGTCGAAACAAAAACTGAATAATCAGGGCCCAGCTTCGAGAGGATGGCCAGTACGAGCTGATCATCTTTCTTTTCAATACCACACTGTTTCAGCTGCAAAACTAGTGCTTTGAACTTGGAGAAATATAGCTGCAGGGATTCAAAGCTTGTTGGACTCAGAGAAATCAGCTCATTCTCGATTTGATGTCCCCTCATCTCATCTATCTTTCCAAAAATATCAGCAAGATTCTCCCATACTTCATTCGGTGATGTCAATCCATCGAGATGGAAAAGGAGGTCTCTGGAAATACTCAGGCACATGAGGCCATAAGCCTCATCCCTCCTGTTGTGCCATTTTATCTTCTCGGCAGCTGCAATGGGCTCTGCTTCTATTTCCATAGTCACCCTATAGAGGCCTTTCGCTCTCAACAGTATCTCCATCTCTGCTTTCCATTCAAATAAATTGAAAGGAGTCAAGATAGTTTTCTATGATTCATCCATAGCTCTAGAAAATCTGTCCTGGCTGTCAGTAGAAGGCTCCCAGTCTTTGATGTCGAACCTGCAAAACAATTTTTGAAGGAGAGAAACAACCTACAATGGCTCTGATACCATGTGGAAATTAAGGCCATCAATAGATTAATTTTACTCACAACAATTAACAATTGATCATGCAAAATCACTCACAAAAGAGACTGAAAATGGAGCTGTAACACTAAAATGTATTATGTAAGTGTAAAATAGCCAAACCTGTAATAACATAGGCTTTTGAATAAATAGAATACATCAGGAAATTGAATGCATGAGGAAGCATCCAAATCTAGCATAAAGCAGGCTTACCAAAAATAAGCAAATCCCCCATAGGTGTAAAAAGCTGATCCCAAATCTGTCATGGAGCTCACGAATTAGCAAGGGCACATGGGCAAGATAATGAGTGATGAAATGGCATCTCATACATTCTTTTTCATGGAGAAAAGAGTGGAGGATGAAGAGGACAAAAAACTAGTTCACCTCACCTAGTCTAGCTTTCCTATGTGCCTTAAAACACTGAAAAAGCAGGTAATAAAGCAGAAAAAGCAGATAGGTGCCTAGGAGCCCAGGAATAAAGTAGATTTGATTCCTAAGGCTTTCCCAAGCGCTACATGAGTCAAAGATGGCAAGTTTGACCTCTATGGATAGGCAAATAGCAACTTGCACAAGGTGGGACACATGAACTAGGAAAATAAGACAAAAATAAATGAATTAATGTCTAAGTGGGTAAACTATGGGTTGATTATTCTAACACAAATCTGTCATTATTTTATCAAAATTGTCTTCAGTATCTAGGGTTGTGGCTACACCATCCATTGCCATTAATCTTAGATATTTATTAGTACCATGAACCACTATATTTTCAGTCACCATAACTCCCTTCTTTTTTCTAGTGTTCACTTTCTTCTCTGTTCTCCCAAAAATTCTCTTTTTAACTTTGTCATAGAAAATAGTATTCAGATCAGGAACCTCATCTTCTTTCATTGAAATAGAAGGGATTAATTCAATCCCTGATGCTAAAACTGGATTTCCTCCCACTATGCTACTGGATGGAATAGAGGGTTCTACTGGATCAGCATAAGACTGAGTTTGCTCTTGATTTTCATAGTCTTGTTCCCCTTGCTCCTTTTTCCGTAACTCCTAAGATTCTTTCTCTAGATGCTCCTTTTATTTATCAACTGCTTCTAACCTTAACCTCTCATTTTCATTATGCTTTCTCTGGGATTCTTCTTCTTCTTTTCTCTTCACAATTCCATCTTCTTCTATTATTTTCTCGGCCTCTTATGTTCTTTTCCTGGCCTCTTCCATTGCTTTTATTTTTTCTTCTTCTTCTGTTGTCAACCACTGTTCTGATTCTCGGGCTAATATGTGTGCTTCCTCTTGTCTTTTCTTCGTAGCCTCCTCTTCTTGTTTCTTCTATTTCTCAGCAACCTTTACCTTTCCACCAACAGTAGTTATCTTTTGTTTAAACCTCCTTCTCAAAGATGTCATATTTTGAGCATTTCAGAAAACTTCTTCATCTTTATCCCAAAATTCGGTGTACTCGAATTGCACCCCTGATGTAGTACAATAATCAACAACCTTATTTTCAGAGTCATTTCTATGGAAAATCATTTCGCCAAAGTGAAAATATTCTAGCTCCTTCACAAATTCCGCGGCACTCTTTACTTTGGAAAATTTGTAACTCTCTATATAAAATGGGACAGGAGGGTACACAACCTTCTTTTTCTTGAACAGGAAGTTACCAACTCCATCAATGTATAGATGTCTTACTGCCTCCTTATGAATGACATAATCTATAACACACTTAGGAAGAAGGGAAGGAGCCCTCGACCCACCAAACATCCTCAAATACAAGCCCTCCTCAGTCAAGTAATAATGTCCATTATATTGCACAACCTTCAAATCCTTTTCGGACATACAATCACATTCAGTAAGGAAAATCAATTTTTACAATGGCATGATGAGATCTTCTCAAATACTCTTGTAATGACTGTAATACTTGTGAGCCCACAGCAATTGGTATGTAGCATATACAGGAGACCGGTCCTTATCCCATTTGCATTTCAACACTGAGAATGGTTGTGTGCATAAAATACAATCAATCAAAATTGACCTAATAAAGAACTCTATTTTCTTCTCCGAGACTCCTCCCAGGGCTGCACTTATGCAGGCAGACAAACTGTTAGACACTATGTTTTCCCAATTGAATATGGTGCCTTGAGTGGCCACAAAAAATATTACTGGTACCCAACCTATTTTGAAATTATTTCCATTGGCTCTCCTGAATATCATGTTTAACATCAAATCTATCAACCTATATGGAGTACAAAGGCTTGTAGTTTCATACTCCCCTGAAGGCCTTGTACAAAAATTATTTACTGGAATCATCATCCTTTTGACAGTTTCCACACCATCTAGATTAAGGTATTTCAACCATCCTTCAGTCAAATAGTTCTGGGGTGTCAGCAACTTGTAGGCCATGGCTACATAGGCTGGGATATAGGTAGCATAACCTTTCCTTTCAGTGTTAGCCAATATCATCCTTGTCACATCAGTCCTGGGAAGAATCCATCCTATTACCTTTGAATAAGGGAAAAGCTCTGGTCGTGTAGCCACATTCATGATTGCTGATATTTTGATATTAGCATATATAGGTAAATCCTCCAATCAATCCTTTGGGACACTTTGATTTGAGATCATTCTGTATACTTCTCCCCATTTATATTCAGGATCAACACTGGTGATGGCTTTGGTGTCTTCATAGATAACCTCAACTCGGGTTATTATTTCTATCTCTAGTTCTTCATTTGCTATTTGCGCCTTCTTTTTCTATTTCCGAGGCATGTTGTTGTGTGGATGACTAGCCTGTGTTGATCATATGAATTAGATTTATTCTATTCACACATATAAATATCCACTATATATTGAAATCAACAACAATGTTAACCAGAACATTACCAAATCATCATAATGCATGTTAAACAACTTTGCTTCTACCAAGAAAAAATGTGCTTTCTGTATATGAAGCTAAAAACTACGAAGCTTTCAAAACTGATTCGGACACAAATTACAAGCAAAAAAATTCCACTGGGAAAACCCTAGGTTTTCAATATGACCTTACATCTACAAGCATCAATACTAACGATGGGAAAACCCTGAAAACATCAGACTGCTAACCCCTAAATTGGGTCCTTGCCCACAACAGAAAATCCCTCCCCTGGCATCCCATGATAACCTAACTACGCTTGACCAATGATGGTGCACTTGTCCTAAAATGGTGAAGGAGATGAGGGATTGGTGCAGACGGATAAACGCTCATTTGCACCCTCCCCTCTCTCTTTCAACAACTGTTAGAGAACAAATCATGGTCGACTGCAAATTAAAAGAACCAAGGCTGGCAAGTGAAAGAAAACAACGTCAATACTAAAATCACCAGTGTAAACCCCGTATAAAGAATATAAATATTGTAGTCTTGAAATAACCCCTGCGGCACAAGAAAATGACCTAACCCTATCAAGCTACGGATAAAAACGCTGAGCAACAAGATTGGAGAAAAAAAAATCCTACCTGGAAACTTCTGAGGATGACCTGGACGAGTGCGACCTCTGCTTGTAAGCAATTTTCTCAGACACTAACAGCTCCTTAGCTCCAATTAGAAAATGACATCATGAAAAATGACCATAAACAACCTCGATGATATTTTATAAGCTTGAACATGGGTGAAAGGATAGGTTTCGGACGAGAAAATAGAAGCGCCAAGTTTGCGTCGGATAAGAACTTGCAAGCGGATGCAAAGCATCGAACGGCTTATGAAGAATGGGCCTGGGAGATCGGGTGACAAACGTTGAAACAGTCAAATGCTTAAACAACCATCAATCGACTGGGTAAATAACAATGCGTTTGCATCGAAAAATGCTATGGGAAAGCATCGGATACACTTCAGACTCTGTATCCACAATGCAGGCTAGGAGAAACACTAAGTTCTCAAACCACTCCGAAAGAAAAAAGTCGACACAACGGAAGAGAAATTGACAAGATTTTTGTGGATATCGAAAATGGATAGAAGATGAGCAATCTGGTACGTCAGAACAGCTCCAAACCAAGCACCCAAAACCTTCGGTAAACCTCTTTTGATACGATAGACAAGAGCACATTCGATACGTCGAAAAGAGACTTCGAAAGGCTCTCGATAAGGAACATAGGCTGGCTAGACCACTGTGCACACGATACATTAGAAACACTGTCAAGAGTGCATCTGACACAAGGAAAACAACTCTGATTTGTTTTTCAAAATTTTAAGTTACGGGGAAAATTTTGGTAAAAAAGTTAGACTTTCTAAGCCTTCTAAAAAACTAAAGAGATAAGGGGGGGGCCTAAAAACCAAAATTTACAATATGAGGCAGTTAGACAAATGATTCCTAGATAGTTTTGGAAACCATTTGTTCGATATTAAGAAAGTTGTTTTCCCACCAGTACCTTTTTACGTGGGAATTTACAAGTTCAACAAAGTCAAAAGCGCTCCAGATTTCATCAAGGAGCTAGAAATATTTCACTTTGGGGAGATAAGCTTCCACAGGAACAATTCATAAGGAAAGGTGGCAGCTCACAAGGCTGCTCACAAGGTGAATTTTGAGTATACAGACTATAGATAAAGAAGAGAAAGTATTCAGAAATGTCTACAGCATGGAAACTTTAAGAAAGAGTCTAAAAGGAAAGGCATTTGGAGCTAAAGGAAGTAGCAACAATGACCCAAGGGAAAAGGAAGGAGATGAGGAAGCAACAAAGAAATCCCAAGAGGAAAACACTCGCACGCTTGCAGCCAGAGAAAAAAGGTTGTTGGTAGAGGAAGCACAGAAGGACTGGGCTAAAGTGGCTAAGCAAAATAGCATAGAGGTTGTTTTAAAGAAAATGGCAGAGTGGGAGAAAGCCTTCGCTAAAGGAGATTCAAGCTTTGATCAAGGCATGTAGGATATAGGAGGGCCTCTAGAAGGTCAATACCAACATAATGAAGATGTTGAAAGTGATTGAGTTCAAGAGAAAATCCTTGTGTGGGATAATCCAGAGAACTTTCCAGCCACATCTAGCAGCATCCTTACAGGGGGTCATGTGCCCATAGATGAAATGGGCCTCGTACCTTTTACACCATAAAATCAATATGATGCGGCATGTTTAGAATATATTCGTTTTGATCCTAAATCAAAATATATTACATGGAGGACAAAGAAAACTTTGAAGGTAGGAAATTAGCTAGCAGTGACTAAAGTGACGGAGAGAACAATCATGAAGAATGTAGAAGAGCACCTGAAGTTGTTGGCTTCTATGGGCATTGCAAATGCTCAAAATGTGGACAGGATTATGGAAAACATTGAGCAATACAAGGGAAATATGGACGAAATGAAAGAAGTGTTAAGGAAAGAAGAAACGATAGGAAGAGAATCCAAAAGAAAATATGAGGCTACCTTATCATATTTTGAAAATCTTCAGCAGAGACATCAAGTCTTAGAAGTAGAATGAGACAGTTTGAAATCATCAAATGAAGAGTTGAGTAAGGAGAAAGGAAGTCTATAAAATAAAGTGGTAGAGTTGGAGATGCAAAAGACTATTGCTGAGGGGAAAGCCAAGCATTATGAAACCCAAGTAGTAGCATTAAAGGACCAAAAGGCTTCATTGGAAGTTTTATTAAAAGTAGAAAATGAACAAAGAACAGATATTGAGCTATTGATGAAGCATTCCCTCATGCTTGGAAGTAAAATTTATCAGATGCAGCTTCAAATAGTAGATGAGATGTTGAAATTTCGGCAAGTAGAATTTAGGTTGGAGGATATTGTGAGTATAGCTTCTTATTTTTTAGACAGGACCTAGGACATCCTGGAAATTCTTCAAGAACATTTGACTTGGTTGGAAACAACCAAGGAACCTACAGCTAATGCACCCATCAAAGACTTAGAGAGAGTGAAGTTGGAGTATGAACTGATAGAATTTGGGAGTAAAGTTGCGGAAGAATTGGTAAAGGCAGCCTGGAGGACTAAAGGTGTCTATACCGAATTCTGTAGAAAGGTTCTCACAACCTAAAACTGTTGTCAAACATCTACAAAGAAAAGGTTAGAATAATTACCTAAGCATTAAGAGTATTTAAAACAGTTGCAGGTCAGATGGTAGGAGGATGAACTGGGTATTCAACTAATCAAAAGTTTAAATGAGAAATTTCTGCAAACTATAATATCCTAGGCATTAGTAAGCAATCATCTATTGGAGGATCAAATTCGATTGATTCCAGATAGAGTGGCAAATATAAAATCCCAAGTTGCTAAACATGAGGTCACTATCATATTCCTAGGACCGTCAGAGTTTGAGACCATAGCATTAGATGCTAATATTTGGAAGAAATTCATAAATGATGTGGTTGGGTCGACTTAGCATGTTTGTTTTATTAATAATTTTTTGTAAATATTATACTTTCCTAAGTTGGCGAGCCCACTAGGAGACAAAGGCCTTTTTGTAACTGATTTGTAAAAGAATCCCCAAGGGCAAGGGAGACCAAGAGACATTTAAAATTGTATAAATAGAAATCAATTCGATAGGGAAGGGACCTTTTTCATGCTATATTTCCAAAAAGTTATTGTAAGAATACCTACTTCATTTTATAATAAAGAAGTCATATTTTATGTTGGAGAAGGCGCTGTGAAGTCTCAATTGAATGCTGTAGATTGGTTGAATGTTGAATTACTTTTGTTTCATCTTTTTCTATGAACTGTGATATTTTTTAACTTACGAATTATTTTCATGTTAAGAATGATTTCCTGTTTATTTTGTGAAACTTACGCAGTATATTTAGTAATGAATGTTTTAACTGAAAATGAGTTATCTCTTTGTTTATCTTTTACTTACATTCATGTATTCTGAATTATGAACAGCTATCTGTAATATTCTCTATGCATGTTTTATAGTACATTACTCATCATTTATAATGTTGCTCCCTAGGGATAGGTTAGATAGAATTAGTTAATAGCAGTAGCATAGTTGATCTTTGTTTATGATTTAGAAATGAAAGAGGTAAGACAAGAGGTAAGAACTTGTGCATCACATTGTGAACTCTTCATTATCTATATCGATTGCTTTTAATTAGGAACTTGCATATCATAAATAAAGATAAAATTAAAAAATACACTTAAATGGTGGTTCGAGTCACAAGCGGTAAAACAAGCTTTAACCGTTACTTGACCTACGGTAGCTAGACCGTAAACTGGACGGATTCCCCATACCAACAATAATGAGCTAATTTGGAATGCTTATTGGGGAGAATCCCTACTATTTTTACCTGGGATTTTCCAGGCCTCAACAGTTTTAATGCTAAAAGGAGGGCCACCAGTGCATGGCTAGCCAAGGAAATTCATTTTCTCAAGAATACTCCACCAGTGACAGTTCTGAAACCAGTTTCCCTCAAAAACCTAGTCCTGAAGAAAAAGTCACAGAGTATTTATATTCCATTGATAACGAGGTGGTTGATGATTTAAGACTAATCAAAAGGGCATATGAAAAGAAGATTCAGGGACTACCCAATATTCCAGCCTTTCCTAGAAGAGAAGTGCATAAGAAATATCGTTCTTACTGTGAAGATGCAGTGTTAGTGGAAGACTTTGAAGAATTGGTAGAAACAACCTTGCAAGAGATTGTGCAACCTCTAAATCAGTTAGGGACAGATTCCCCTCACTGCTCATAGTTTCAAACCCCTGTTCAGTTTCCACCTCAATCCCCACCTAGAATCATGGTAAACATGAATGCAAATCAGCCTCCTCCACCACCTACTTTGAGGGCCAGATCCCCTCTAAATCTTACTCCTCCATTACATGCTATGCCTCAAAATTTTGATAAGGCATTACCCAAGTTTGAACCAAATCAAGGAATTCTTGTGGATGATCATTTGCAAAGTTTTTATCTAGCTTTAAAAGGCTTACAAGAAGCAGAGCATGAAGACGTAGTCTGCAAATTGTTCCCTCACACTCTCAAGGGAAAAGCAGCCTCATGGTATTTTTCCCTGCAGGCAAATTAAATTACAAATTTGAATACCTTTGAGAGATTGTTTAGAAAAAAATATGGAATCCAGAAAACCCATACTGCTTTAGTGAAAGAGTTGATTTCCCTAAAGAAAGAAAAGAAAGAAAGGGTGCATAAATTATGAAGAACTGATCTCTGGTCTGTGGCAGTGCTAGAATCTATGTGTTATCAACAGGAAATGGAGTAATTGATCTATGACAATTCTGAAATTCTGCATGTCATGATCTGTGACAATGCTGAAATTATGCACATTATCAACTGTAAATGGACCCCAGGTATATTCTTCTTCCTATTGGTTCAAAGGAAGTCACTCAGCCACCAAGGCTATCTCAAGCTTGAGTATTGGGGCCATATCCCTCACTTCATGGCGCAGGTAAAACTGCTAACCACTTTGCCAAAAACGACAACTCTTTGGTTTTCCTCATAGATGGGAATCTAGTCAATCTAGTGGGGGTCATTGCCCTTTTCGCTTGGCAGGTCCTCTCAATGGCCAACTACTCTAGGGTTCCTATGGTACTCCTCACAATGAGTTCTAGGGCTATGCCCAAGTACTTCCAAGAAGAACACTATAATGCTCACAACACGATTAAGAAGAACAAGTGATCCAGATGAATAATATTGCTGCAAGAAGAAGAACATTGTAATGCTCACAACGCCAAGAAGCATGGCAGGAAAAAAAAAAATTTCCCGAAATTCCACCCAATGAGCCCAAGAAAGTGCTCTCATACCAAATGTGAAGAACCTCCTACAATAAACAATGAGAATGCAAAAATATTGGAGCACAAAAGATATTTTATTGATCGCATGCCACTTTGAGGGGGCAAACTCCTTTGAGCAAGCTCAATACAAAATAACTCTTCGGTGTTGTCATCAACGCATACTTATAAACTAGGTCTAATCTAAACAACTATTACTCCACATGAATGTGGGATAATGCAACCTATTAACTAGACGACTTAACAACTATTATTGAATACATCATACTAATGGGACGACTTACAAAGCATATGCATCCGACAAAATATACCAACAAAATAAAAAGGGGGGTTGACACGGGTTCTTAACAGTTAGATAGAATTAGTTAGCAGTAGCATAGTTTTTCTTTGTTTATGATTTAGAAGCGAAAGAGGTAAGACGAGAGGTAAGAACCTGCGCATCACATTGTGAACTCTTCGTTATCTGTATCGATTGCTTTTAATTAGGAACTTTCATATCATAAATAAAGATAAAATTAAAAAATACACTTACACGGTGGATTGGGCCGCAACCGGTACAAAATGAGGAATTAGCTACTAGGTGACTAAAAATTCTAGTCACCACAAGTTTTTCAAGTGATTTACTACTAAATATGAGCAATTTTGATTGACCCAACTATAAATGACTAAAATTAACAACTAATTTAGTCACCAGTTAACAAATATAACTAGATAATAAGTGATAGAGTTAAAAATGACTAACATAAACGACTAATTTAGTCACGACATAAAAATGACTAGTTAGAAGAATATGAATTAGTCATTTATGTTAGTCATTTTTAAGTGTGTCATGGAAAATTGCAAATTTGACAATGAAGTGTAAATTTTGTAAATTGTCTACCTTCTATTAGTAATATTGGTGCCATGCACCTCGATATTCAGAGATCCAACCCCATGTGTTACTTGGCAACATTTTCTTCTTTAAAGACATCTAATGCAGAGGCAAAGTTGAGTTTCAAATATTTGTCGTTTCTCGCACTGTGCATTTTCATGTCTTGTTTTTTATACCCTCACATTTAGCTCATCACCCTGGCGATTTCCACATCTCATTTGACAAAAACCATCATAGTTTGACCCTTTCGACAGTCGATTTAAGTTTCGACAAGAAAGAGTATTTTAAGTCTTATTAATGAAATTCACCAAGTTTGCATCCTTCGTTAATTCATTGGTTTTACCTGTTTGCTAGTCTTCTCATCATGACTATGTTCAAAAGGTCAAAATTTCCGCAAGTACCTGTTTGCATAAAAAATCAATGATCTTTTTTTATTAAACTAAAAAAAAATAACCCTAGATCTCCCTTACCATGTCTACAACAACAATGCATAGATAAATCTTGTTTCAGATTGTGCAATATCTTTGCTCAGTTCCTAAGTCTACCTTTCTCTCTATATAGATGAAACTAAAATGACTCTGCTGCACAGAATTTTAAGGCATTGGTGTTGTTGCTGTCATGATTGTTCCTAGTTCATTCTCCATAAATGACAGTTAATGTTCACGTTGGCCTAGCAGGTTCAAGCATTTAGATTGGAGACCTATTAAATTTCCATCCGTCTCATACCTTGTCTCAGTGTAAATGGTCGTCTTGTCACCGCTGATTTGTTCATTTTCCTGCACCATCACCCCATCCAATGAGTTAATTTATAGTATTATAATATATATAATATACAATATGCTAATATTTAAATATTATGTCAATTTTCTATGTAATATTTATAGTAACCTGTTAAACATAAATAAAAAATAAAAATAAAAGAAACTAAATAAATGAAAATAATATTTTCATGACAAGGTTTCACATTTTAAAATATTTTTAATTTACTTAAAATATAAAATAAAATAAAATAAATAAAAAGTGTTCCATTATAAAAGAGAAAAGATAAAATAAACAAAAAGAACAAAAGATAAAATAAAGAAAGAGGGAAAATTTCTCCATTCACAAAATCATACCGATTTAAGAGCTTTGATCAAATATCTGAGTGGTCTGGTGGATGGTGATAAATGCAGCTTATGGAAGGGTTGGATGCAAGAATGCACCTTATGGGAGGGTTGGATGCATGGAAGAATATTTGGAACTCTTTAACGAAATGGGGCTAATAGGAATCAAACCAGATGTCTTTGTTTTTATTATTGATTGCTTTTGTGCCCGTGAGTGAGGGTTTTTAGTGGAAGAAGATAGTTTCTCTAATTTAGAATGTGAGAAGGGACAAGGGCAAGTATCCCAAGACATTGAAAAAATTCATAAGCATATGAAATACTATTTTTCCTTATTGGGTTAGGGAAAAAAAGAAGATCAAATAAAACCGCACAGGATTCGTGCAATCAGACCATGTGATTAGTTTGAACTTGTAGTCTTTTTAGGGTTAAAGCACCCATATTCCAGCTCAATTCTTTTATTCTGTGTTTTTTTGTAAGGATAAATGTCCCAAGCAGATATCTCTTGGTCAGTATATGCTTTCTTCCTCAGAGATTCTCTAGTGGTGGAATTTGTGCATAAGTGTTGTAGTGTAGGAGGGTAGTTTTGTATGTTGGTATGATCTTGGGGATTCATGATCTGATAATCCAATTGGAGATTTAATGGGAGGGTGTTCAATGGATTCCTGACTGAAATGGGGTTTTGCTATGCGGGTGATTTTTGGGATTCAAGACCTGGTAGTGGGGTTTTTGTATGTCAGTGTGGGAAATCCCAAATACAAAGAACAAAACTGTGGGTGCTAATAATTGTGAATGGAGTCGTTTGATCAGGGGACGATTTTGACTTTCTATTTAACCTATAAAATTTGTAATTTTTGTTGTTCGTTTGGATATTTTAAGGGCATAAATGAAATCAGGTTACACTAAAACCCAACACTCACTGTAAGATCTAACAGTGTTTGTAAGCATTTTGAAATTCTGTGAAGATTCATAGCTAGAAAAATCAGTCGAAGAAAGGGGAAAATTGTCCCCACTCAATTGAGAATTGGTTGTACCTAAACTTAATTCAACTAATGCCATGAAAAGATGTTGAAAATTCCTAATTTCAAATCCAACCCACACGGTGAGATTCTATATTTACCACAACTTTCCTGCAAAAGATCTATGCAGAACATCAACAGAAACACTTAGGAGGCTTTGAGCGTTTGGAATGGAGTGCAAGTTGGAGATAAAGAGTGCAATTTGGAGAGAAAGGTCTGTATAAATCATTGATAACACTTTTAGAATATGTTAAACCCACTCACAACTTAGGATAAAATAATTAATCATTATTTGATTAATTATTCACCCACTAGCTTAATTAGTTGGCATCCACTTGCACCTTAAAGTCAATACATGCCATCTATATCCTAGGAATGATTTATTTCCAATTTTGGGTTGATCTTGACCACCTTTTGACCATCTAGAATTAGTATACAGGACTTTACAGCAAATTCTGCTTTATTTTGCTTTTTCTGCTTTTCCTGCTTTCTTATGAATAAGATAAAAGCTAGTCAAGTAGGAAACTAGGAGATTTTGTTTCCAACTTATACTCCATTAGTTCTTCTCCATTTTCTAGGATTATCATGTTATTTTCATCTCCTTGACAGCTCACTTGTGCTTTTTCCAACTCGTGAGGTCCTTGATAGAATTGGTAAGTGCTTTAGCCACCTATGGGGGTTTGCTATATTTTGGTAAGTCAACCTTTTTGAGCTTTATGAGTTGTTTCCATACAATTCGATTTTCCTATGAAGGATGTACTATTTATGTACACTATTATTCATAATTATTCAATGGAAGGATACACACCAATATTCATCTCTTCATTCATGTGATTCAGTCTCTTTCTTCTCTTTATTTTTCCTGTGTATGCTTGTGAGAATTCTTAGTAGCAAGATCTATTTCCTGTGCTTCTTCCTAGCATCATTGCTCATAGAATTGATATATTATTTCTATATGGTATCAGAGCATAAATTTTGATCAAGTTCTACAGAGTTGTGGAGCACATCCAGTCTCCTATCCCTCCCTGAAGAAGAGCTTATCTAGCTTACAAGATTTTCTCCTAGTTTGTTTTGCAGGTTGCAGAGATTTTATTCTTGAGAAAATCAATTCAGAAATATGGATTCTTCATCAGCTATAATTCTTAATTCCTTCAAATACCATTAATGGAAATCCAAAATCTCCATTCTATTGCGCAGTAGAGGATTATACAGAGTTACACTAGCTTTGGAGAATGAGCCCAATGCTGTGATTGAGAAAGCTAAGTGGCATAATAGGTTGGATGAAGCCTATGGATTGCTTTTCCTCTTTATTTATCTTGATATACTCTTTCATATATATGTTTTGACCATTCCAAACCAAGTATGGACTCAATTGGAGTCTCTCTTTGGAGTTCAAGATGAGCTAAGAGCGCATCAATTGGAGATTGAGTTATTCTCACTGAGTCCAAGCAATTTTGAATCTCTTGAGGGTTTATTCACCAAGTTCAAGTCAATTGTTCTAATTCTCAAGCAATGTGGGATTGAGAAATCATATGATCAATTAATCCTTTCCATTCTTTCAAAATTGGGTCCTGATTACTCAGTTTTTGTGTCTACCTTTCATGCAACTAGGCTTGTTGTTCCTAAGTGGAAAATGCCTTCTTTAAATTATTTTCTTGATTCACTAACAAAGGAGAAAGATAAATTGATCCATATGGGTGTCCTTAATTCTTCAAAGGGAAAGGATCATGCTCTCTTGGTTCAAGGAAGCAAGAAATTCAAATCAAAAGAGAAGCAAATTGTGAAGAAGCCAAAGTCAGAAATTGAAGATGAAGATTCATATGAAGATTTAATGAAGAAAGTTAAGAAGAAAGGGAGCACATCCAAGTGTTATTATTGCAGCAAGGGTTTTCATTCAGAGAAGAAGTGTTTCAAGATGAATATGGACATCATGTCTCATCTTCTTGAGAAGCACAAGATCGAAGTTCTAGATGAACTAGAGAAGCCTACTGATTCCTCAGAACAATGTCATGCTGCGCAGTTCCAAGGTGATATAACTTATGCTTTGAGTGCCAGAGTTCTTTCCTTTTCTCATATATCTGATATAGATTAATTCTCTGATATATAAAAATCATAAATATCAGAACCTTTCTTTGATGATCCTCCTCTCAGTCTACTAGATTCATCTCCCAAAAATTGTGATTTTTCACTAGATATTGACTTACCTTTGAGAAGCTCTTCCTCACAAGCTTGCATATATAATTTAGAAGATTGTTTGCAGGCTGATATGAATGTAATGACACATATAATACCACCATACATACCATCTACCATACCTTTGAATAATCCAAAGACTATACAAATCCCAAGATCACTAGTTGATTCCTCATTGGTCTCTTATGCAGTGATATTTATCTTACATGGTTTGAAGCCTTTCCTATCTTTCATTGGCTGGTTATCCATGTCCTTAGTCATATTTTTACTGATATTAAACATTTTTGGATATGTTCTAAACACTTATGGTTCAGATCTTAAGTCCATCCATCATTCATATTTTTACACCTATCAGTTTTCCCCAGTTGTTCATAATTTTCTTAGTCTAGCCCTATATCCTCATGGAGCCACTGAAGCCTTTGTATTTGCTGTTCCATATGCTAATGTTTCTGATATATCAGATTTTTATCAGCCTCATATCAGATCTATACAGGTGCTACAGAATATTGAAATATTTACATGTGATTCACATCACAATTTTACAGCTATTCAGGGAATTGGGTGTGAAATAAATTGTCTTAACTTTTGTACTCTTTGGGAAGGAGTATGCACAGATCTATTTTCCATTTCAGATTATGTTTGAATATCAGATTTTGAAAGCATCAAGAAGCATTCAGATAATGCTCCTACTTCATCATATGATGAGATACAAGGAGTCTCTCCTCTTCCTTCTTGCAAGTTCTACACTCTAGCACATGATCATGGAGTCCATGATTTCTTCAACAAGTCTTCCATCCAAAAGCAGTTCACTCAGCTGATTCAAGTGAAGATAAGGATATGTTGAAGACATTATTTAAAATTTTGTGCCTTGTCCTATATTGAGGGAGGATTTTCCCCATGTGGTTTTTCCTCTTTTCTCACTTTTCTGGACATAATAATTGTTAAAGGGTGACCATAGCCTTGTTGTTGGGCCCTATATGCATCTATATTTTGTCATACCATAATAAAGTCAGACTTATAGGGGGGTTTTGGAATATATTAAACCCACTCACAACTTAGGATAAAATAATTAATCATTATTTGATTAATTATTCACCCACTAGCTTAATTAGTTGGCATCCACTTGCACCTTAAAGTCAATACATGCCATCTATATCCTAGGAATGATTTATTTCCAATTCTGGGTTGATATTGACCACCTTTTGACCATCCAGAATTAGTATACAGGACTTTATAGTAGATTCTTCTTTTTCTAGTTTTCCTGTTTTCCTATGGATAAGATAAAAGCTAGTCAACTAGGAAACTGGGAGCTTTTGTTTCCAACCCATCCTCCATTAGTTTTTCTCCATTTTCTAGGATTATCATCTTATTTCCATATCCTTGACAACTGACTCATGCTTTTTCCAACTCGTCAGGTCCTTGATAGATTTGGTAAGTGCTTTAGCCACCTATGGGGGTTTGCTATATTTTGGTAAGTCAACATTTTTGAGCTTTATGAGTTGTTTCCATACAATTCGATTTTCCTATGAGGGATGTAGTATTTATGTACACTATTATTCATAATTATTCAATGGAAGGATACACACCAATATTCATCTTTTCATTCATGTGATTCAGTCTCTTTCTTCTCTTTATTTTTCATGTGTATGCTTGTGAGAATTCTTAGTAGCAAGATCTATTTCCTGTGCTTCTTCTTAGCATCATTTCTCATAGCATTGATCTATTATTTCTACAAAGACAAACCAAATCTCAAATAGTGATAATCATATTGGATTGTTTCTGAGATTCAATTGTTTCATAATTAGGAACTCTAGTGGAAGTTTTTATGGAAGTTTGTATCTATTATTCAGTTCTTACAATATCAATATTTTTTGTGCATTTGTTGAAGGTGCTAGTGTTTCTTTCAATTTTAATATTTGTGGTATTAGTAAACCTATGATTAACAGATACTTTGGACTAGGTTTTGAAGTTTTGAATAACCTTAGCATATACCTTTGATGCCTATATTTATCGCCTAGATGCAAGGGCCAACTGGTCGAGGATACACCCGCTAAATCCAGTAAGCTAAGGGTTTTCTTCAAATTGATTTCTGCTGAGTAGCATCAAACTTAGGTGCTCCCCTGGGCCAGTCTTTTTAATCTTACCCAAAATTGGCTCAATAACATCTTGTCTCATTCGAATCCTTCCCCTGATAAAAGCATTAAGTTTTGTACTTTTTGATGAAGGTGATCTAGGTTCGGAGCATACCAAGGCTCATTAACCTGAATGTTTCTATATTTTGATTATGAATCACCCAGTTTGTTATCATCACACCTAGTGAAATCTAATGTTGCGGTTCATTTGTCATAAAATCATTCATCCTAAAAAGCCCAACATCTGCATCAGCACTTGGACTATCATAACAAGGCCTCCCAGTAAAATATGGAGTAGCCTAACCAGGAGAATATCCAATTTCCTCAGTTGGCAGGGCATGATTCGGAGTAGCAGCACTAAGAAGGTCATAAGAGGTATAAGCATGAGGGGCATTCCCATCATTCTGACCAGCACTAACACCTACCATACTTCCTTTATTTAGATTATAGCAATAGAGAGAATTCCAATTACTTTAGTGTAACGACCCAATAAATAGGGTATTTATATTATCCAGTATGGTAGTTCCTAATCCCACTCTCCTTAGATGCTTATAAGTGATGTAAAAAGTGTAGTTAGGGAAATGTTAAGAAAACTGCTCTGACTAAACTCTCCCAACGACAATCTTTTTGGCTAATAGGATATAGGCTACAGATTAGTGGTCAATAGCTTATGGAAAGCCCATGCTATTCATTTGGTTGTTTAATAAATTGACTTTGTCCAAATGCTTCAATTTAAATACAACAGTGATAGGGCCAACTCCTTACGGGATGGAGCAATCTATGGCTGTAAATATGGAAATTTGGAATATTATCAATGCCAATGGCTGGAAAATTGGAATATTATCAGTTGGGTGAAAAATATGGACTTCATATTCTAGGAGGAACTATTTATAGATCTTAAGACTATTCAAATTAACCACATAATGGATGCCCAATTAATACGGTAGCTCCATAATATAGGAATTTCCATTGATCTTCTGCAATTATTACACATGGATAGAGGTTAGATTTTGGTTTCTTCATTGCATTTGAAACTTCAATTGGTAGGAATCATGTAATGTAGAAGGGATAGTGACTGCAACAATGGTTGGTAAGAGAGTTATGGCAGATGAATGCAATGGAATTGGGGTGAGTTCCTTATCTTTAAATGCATTCACATGGAATTGATTTCCTTTCATGTATGATTAGCTCTTTTTTTAGCTGTTTATTTTATTGCTTGATTGTCTGAGTTGATCACCTACAGAAGGTTAGTATAACATCCTTGGTTTTAGAAACAAAATCCAACGAGTGGCTATATTTTATGCTTATCTTTCCCATTTGACATGCTTGTTGTGCCTCTCTTGAAGTATTATGAAAGATGAACACGTCCAAAGCTAACGTGCTTTCTCAAGAAGTATCTATTATGGGTTACCTATTCTTGCTCCCTTAATCTAGAAGTGTCAAGTGTATCAACAATATTTTCTCAATCAGAACTTGCATTATTGTTCTTAGTATTATAATTTCTTATTTTACATCATCGCTTACAACATTAATAGCTTTAATTTAGTGTAACATTCAGTCAATTTACATTCCATTAATAACTAAGAAGCAATCTAGAAAGAATAGTGGAAGAGCCATGAGAAATTAGCCACAAGAATGTTGGAATTTTCATTGACAGAAACTTGAATCAACATATGCCTAGCTTTCAAACTTGCTTTAGGGTTCGAAACTTGTTGAGAGAAACAATCCCCTCACCGCAGTTCCTCTGACTGTAGAATCTATGACTGTGGGATAAGATGAATATTCAGAAAAATAAGATTATAATCATAAAGTAAAAACACTCAGAATATCAAGACATCTCTTTCGAGGACACACTTGAGAAAGATTCCAAAAATATATATATCTTTGGATCAGACTCCCAATAAGTCTCAATTGGAGCTACATTATAGAAAAATCCATTAGCAAGAGATGGAAAACATACTTTGGGCTATAAGACAAATGTAGAATGCAGAATTCTGGATATGGGAAAAAAAAGAAGATACTCTTTTGCATCCTAGTTGCACCTGTCCCATTATATGGATGCATAGAGTTGGCAAAAAATCAAAGAAGTGTGAAAATGCTTTGCATTTTAAACACCCTGAAGATAAAATATAGGATCGTTATTCTATAATAGCCATTAAGTTGATGTGACACCAATTGAGATCAAGTCATTAAGAATGAGGTGTTAAAAAGAACAGGTATGAGTAATTGCAGTCTAGAAGTGTAGAACTTGATAGGTTAAAGTAAGGATGGACTAAAGATGGTACAAATGAAATAACCAGATGGGTAATTTTCTAACTTCCCTATAGATTTAACATCTCTAAAAAGTTAAAAACTAAAATGATACCTGAAGGAAAAATACATTGAGACCCAATGGATTCTTGAAATTATGCCCTTGAAAAGTAAGGTAAACGACTATGCAAATCAACCCAAATCTCATTAAACCAACACACCCTTACAAAAGTATTTATTGAAAAATTTAAATGAACATCAGTAACATCACAACTAGTTTACATAAACTACACGATGAGACAGGGAAGATGAACTACTCCATAACACCTGAAAATAATATGTAAGGTGTGTAATATTAAATAATAATATTGTGGAGAATGAGTATCAATACTCTTGCGATACAAAATCATACGTACAAGTATGAGATACCAGACCTAGTTGCTCCAACAACTTACTGACATTTTCAAGAATAAATAAACTCACTCTTTTTTAGTCCATGATGGTTACAATAGACCACCTTGGTCTTATTGGGCATTAAGATGGGGATGGAAAAAAAGAGTCTGAGTGTTCTCTATTTAGGAACTAGTCTACATAAAATACTCAAATACGAATTGAGACTTTTGTACTGCTATCTCACATCTGTTTTTAGCAGTTCTTTTACTGAGATATTTTAGGCATCACACTCAAAATGAAATCTCACTCATTCAATTGTATATTTTATAACTTCCTAGGAGATGCTATGGGCATTCCTTATTTCTATTGTCAAAGGTTGTACTTTCTAGTCCCATTGACCTATTTTAGTCATTCATGGGAATGAATAAAATTTTATTTTCATTTCATCTGGCTAAACTACTATAGTTGTGTTTGTCATCTATTATCTCAGAAGTTGAAATTATCACATTTATAATTTTAACACAGTTCTTGAAGAGGAGGGCGGCAATGCCACAGATAGGCTTTTCTTCAACAATCAGTTTCTAATTAGTTTGTCCGGACTCTTAAACCAGAAAGAAAGACATTCATGCTACATATTATTTGGACCTGGCATCTTAGCTTATAACAAGATGGCATCAAGCTATAAGGTGTCTCTAGAACACTGAATACCACTTGTACAAGAAGTAAGAGTATACACTGCCAATGTTTTAGAATTCATCAATATGTCATGGTCTTATGTGTCTGTTCAAATAAAGTTTGTAAGGGCTACTGTTCCTATGTCAGTAACTTAATACTAGGTATCCAACACTACTAGATATCTTCAAATACCATACTTTTCAAAACAAAATTACACCACAAAACAAAATTACATTTCAAGAATTTAACAAGAATATTCCCAAATTGTTATAATCAGAGACCATAGATGGTATTTTTTTCCAAAGACATACCATAGAAATAAATGAATGTGGTTCTACTTTTAACCAATTGTAACAACATAATATAATTAGGTAACTAAATCATATTTTAACATTATTAACAGACTTGTGAAGTAGCACCATCGTACTGTCCTCTTGGATGATGAATAAACCTCCCTTTCTGGCACCCCTATGCTTTAGATATTTCATATTTGATAGTGCACAATTAAATGATAGGAACTGGGTATGATGGCAGTGAAAGACTTCAACTAAACCACCCATCATTCCTCACATATCATATTTGACAAGAATATTGACTATAGATAGCACACCTAGTTCAGTAATATGTGGATTATCTTGAATGTACAACTCCCTCAGGTAAAACACAGCCCCTTTTATGACTGGTTTTGAATGTATGATGGTGTTGACAGGTGGGAGGCCCAATGGGATGCACCCAACAACACACTTTGACTCCTCTACAAGCGATGTACAACAATACAATCACAACATGTATGCCACTCAATCTTGGTGTATACCTTCTCTAACTTCCCCTCAAGGTAGTACCACCTTCCCTTCACATCTCTGCTCCCTCCTCTTCTTCAACGAAACTCAAAAAATGAATCCAGACCATTATTTATAACTTTATTACATAGCATGAAGACCAAAATCAGTGGATGGATGAAGATCTAGTGATCTTCCCAACTCAATGCATCCTCTTAGACAAGTGCACCCTTCAAGAAATGACTACAAACTCTACAAATCATGCAAGATCATCATCAAGGGCACCATGACCATTTTCTGCAAGCGTCCACTTAGGTCATCAATCCATGATAAGAAATACTTGAACAATGTCACCCCCATCGAATACTGTGATCAAAATGACAAGTGGACACCCATACAAAATGGGGGATAACAGAGTGCTTGATTGGTATGCAATGTGCATGACTTGATGATGGTTGCAGTTGTTCTAGAATGATCCTCTAAGTGAGAGTACATCCCTTCACATATGGACTAAATTATAAAATCATTTAGAATTCCTCCAAAGGCTTCACCGAAGCACAATAAAAATCCATGAAATGGGATGCACCAATAAGCTCAACACTTCCCTAAAATAGGAATCCAAGCTCCAAAATCTAAACGCTCCTCTTCAAATTAGGTCCAATGTGACAAACATCAAGTGAAGAGACCTCCAAAGGGTGAATATCACTGTTCTAGACCATACAAAGTAGCTTCCAATGAGGACAACCTACATTAGATCAACACTAGTTGTGTCAAAGTATCCCTTAATGGTGCACAAAATTCCTTCAAACAACAAATAGAACTTTCCAAAGGTAGGTCAACCCTCTTGAAATACCAAATTTTTCATCAAGAGTTGTTGTTGTTCATAATACAACTCTTCCTAGGGACTGAAAAATGAGGTTTCACTACTTTTCACTGTTGTTCTAGCACACAAATGTGCCCAGAATTGATGCTTATATACCCATAGTTAGCGCAGAACTCAAGGTGATGATGTTGTACTGCTGCTAGGAGGCACAGGTCTGCCTAGAACATGGCTATTCATAGCCCATAAACTTCATCTTACTGTTTTCATTTCCAACACTGCTACCCTCTTCCATAATGAGGTAGTTTGAGTATTATGGGGAATTTGTTCTTGGATTGATTGGTGGACTCCTTATCCATGTTATCATAGCTAGACTAGAATTGGAAAAACCAACCAATCTGATTAGTTCTGGGCCACATTGGTCTAATTCAAGGGACACATTGGATTATAAAGCTATTGCTGAAGTTGTTCATAAATATGGTCCTGAATTTCTTCCTCATTTGAATAATATTGTAGGAACTGGGGTTGGCATAGAATTCAGAGAAACAAAGTTAAAATTAAATGCCAAGAATGGTAGGGTTCTGCATGTTGGTATGTCACTTTTGGATTCCAATAGTTGGAATTCAATCCAATAATCCCAAAACACACAACTTCTCTCTTTTTATTTTTGACACTGTTGTTGTGATTAGAGAGAGGCTTGCATAGCCTCATGAAACTATGCCAAGGATAAAGAAGCATGATGTTGTCAATGGAATTTCAAGGAAAGTCATAGATCTTAAATATCCTTGAGATTGTATTAGACACATCTCTAATTTTGAGCCTTTCAGTATGATGGTATGTTTCTCCAAGGTTGGCCTCTCTAGGTGGTTAAATTGGGTCATTGTTTGTTCAACAGTTGAGTCATCAAGGTTGTTAATTTGAGCCAAATGGTATATACACAGGGTAAACAACATTCCACCTCTTGTGTATAGATATATAGATTGTTCTGTGCATTGTTGCGATTCTACACAGATTTCCATGTTTAGAATTTCAAGAACTGGCGTGGTTACCTTGCTTGGTGCTTTGGTCTGGTAGTTTGGTTAAGAACCCATATTCATATCCATAAGTAGTTGGGATTGATTTCTAATACTTATGGTGTCTGCATTCTGACAACTTTACATATAGCTACTTGGGTGGAATTTCTCCCAATTGTAGTGGGTACCTTGGTGAATGCCCTGGTCTGGCATTTTGGTAATTAACCCATATTCAGATCTACAGGTAGTTGCTCTTGAGTTCCATCCACCACAGTGCCTTTTCATCATGACAACACCACATACACCTTCCTAGATTGAATTTCTACCAATGATGTGGGTACCTCGTTGAATGCCCTATTAAAATTCTAACAACCCCACAGCCACTATGCCTATGCATTGCCATAACTCCAAATGGAGTTCTATAGGTCGATATTCTACCAATGACCCTTTGCATCACTACTTCTCCAAATGGAGTTTCTATGGTTGAATTTATACCAATGACCCTGGTAAAGTGCCGAAAGGACCAATGTCCATAGGTAGTTTCTCTTGAGTTAAATCTTGCACCTGTTGTGCCAATGCATTGCTACAACTCCAAATTGAGTTCCACATATTGAATTTCTACCAATGACATTGGTGCCATGTCAAATGCCCTGGTTTGGAATTTTGATAAGAAACCCATATCTACAGGTAGTTGGTTTTGATTTCTGCCCTTGTACATTGACAAAGATTGCAATTTTAGATGTACTATGATTTTCATCATAACCTCATTGTTTGTGTCAATGGTCAAGAATATATTTGAATCTATATATATGTGAAATTAATATAGCTGAGATGGAGGCGAAGAATTAATGCTGATCTCAGCCCAATTTTGTAAGTTATTTTAGTTTGTAACTCGAGAAGCATTACAACTGGCCTAAAGAGGCATGGCGTGACAAGCAGCCTTCCTGTACAAGCACTGTCAAGGGGTGGACCACTGAATACATAATTCAAGTTCCCATCAATTCATCTAAAGCTGCCACAACAAGGGGGGATTGGCACTTCCATGAAATTTACCTTTATCCCAAACATTCGCCTACTCTAAAGTGATTTGAAATGTTAGGATATTAGACATTAGGAGATTGCTTAAGATTGATTTGGTTTATTGTAACTTTAAGTCATGTGTTTTAGTGTCCACCTGGCCCAATTGCTATTGCATACCCTACTGCACATCCAAAAGAACAAGCACAAGCACTACCTTGTCACTTGGAAGTGCATGAACCCTGATGGGGGTTATATAGATACCTGCTTTCACGTGGGAGTTATATAGATACCTGCTTTCACTGGCCTCACAAGCCACTGTTGACAAATTAGTATTTTTATTTTTGAAAATTCATCTATAAGTGTTTGCATGGACTTTGAAAGACAATTCCTACTCCTTATACTTAGGATGTTAGTATTAACAATGTCTTGTTCCAACCTTTAACAAAATATTGTTTTCTTTAATATCTTAGACAAATATTTGAGGTTTTCTCTGGTTTTTACAAGGTTGTAGTGGTTTTCTTTTTCCTTGCAATTTTAGTTCTGTTCATATTATTTTCTTTATTGCATACTGCATTTAAATTGAACTCCTTTGGGAATATTTGCTTTGGTTTGTCTGATATGATAATCCCATGCATAAACCTTTTCATTTAATTTTGAAATTTGCATTTCCTAGATATCTATTTTTCTTTGTGGCCCAAATCCCATAGTTCATTGTTCAAATCAACTATGATAGCTTAATAAGCTTTGCTTATGAATAATGATTTCGTTGTTTTCTTTTGGTATTACTCTAGAGAACATTCTCCATGCATTTTTGTATGTTCGAAATGACGAAACTCCATGTATATGGTTGCAACATCCCTCTATTTGGTGCAAAGCTTATAAATTTTGCGATTTTGGAAGCACAAACCTGCTGCTCCCGTTTTTATTCATTGCAGGTGATATTTCTACTCGTTTTGGGCTCTTAAACCATATCGTTGTCAATCATTCATTCAATAAATCTCATAAAACTGAATATTGAGGGATTTATACCGGTATGCCTTTTATGTGCACAGCATCCCTATGATTTTCTATCTGCCATCAGCTATTTAATTAGTTTTATATTTTTAGAGGTGACGGTTTTTTTCACAACAATTTATTTATAGTTTTGGTGTTAACGGCACGTAAGGCTTCCTCTGCACCACTTTTACCCTACACACTCCTCTATTTTTCCTGCCCATTACAGTCTCCGCCATATACAAAGTTGTTGTTCCAATAGTTTCTCTTACGGTAAAAAACAGTGGTAATATATCTCTTCCATTGAAAAACCCTTTGCTTTTAATTAAATTTCAAAAATTTAATCGATTTTTTATTGTTGACATCGCTTCTTTTTGCAGATTAGGACTCAAGGCTAATGCCAGGATGTCTTGGTGTACTATTGAATCAGACCCCGGTAAGTTATTTTCTATTATTAAGTGACTTTATTCAATTAATAGCCCTTCTGACTCCAATGAAAATCCTTGTTTTTATTTTATTTTAAACCTTTTTTTTACCACATTGAAGTTCAGTTGTGTCTGTCCATGATTTTGGGGCCTCCTATGTTGTGTTGTACTCATTGATGTGATTTCATGGGAATCAAACTAATATTGATGTGATGTAGTGTTTTTTCCTACAAGTTTGATCACAATGCGAATTAACTTATAAACATAAAAACCAAGCTTCTCTACTAAAGATAGCCTCCGGTGTTCATTGTCAGAAAAATTGTACAGTTAGATTTCGGGTCTATATGTTTTGTGTATGTGCTCTATGCAATTGGAATTTTTACAACCTATTTGAAATTAAAACCTTTTAACCATTAAACAATCTAATCTGATGCCTTACTTATTGAAGAATTTTCTCTATTGGTGTTGGAGCTTTGAATTGTTGTTGCATCAATGAGGATTAGGTACTTTTGATTGGTCGAGGCCTGTAAATTAATATATCTTTGGTAGTCGAGCTACATTTTCCTCCTTGCTATTTGTTACCAAAGTAATAGAGGATTAGGTACTTTGCTATTGGTTGAGACCTGTAACTTGATATTTTATAGGCAATCCATCTACATCTTCATCTCTGCTATTTGTTACAAAAGTGATCCAAACACACAACAAAATGTTGAGAAAAGGAGAAAATAGCATCCTCAAGACTATGTATTTATAGTCGCCAAGTTGTACTGAACTTGGAGAATGAAGATAAATATGGATATTCACCTCATTATGGACTAGCCTAGTATGGACATGGATATGGGAATTGCATTGATCTAAGAGATTTGTGCCAGGCATGAACTCCAAACAGTCGATTCTCCTGACAACTTTGAATATGAATTCCCTTAGCGATGTTTTCAAATGAATATATTGCGAGAATCTAAACTAAATTAAACTGTTTTCTAGAGTAGTTCCTTATATAGACTTTCGTTAAGACATTCCATAGATGGAACCTTTATCTGTTATGATTATGCTCATATCATTTTCAAAAGCATAGAATTTAATTTCTGCAGACATGGAAATGTACTAGTTAAAGCATGGATTCCCTACTGAAATACTGTTAACTACCTTCCTTTACATGAAGCTTCCAAGGAAGCTACAAAGCACCTATATGGTATGTTCAAGAAAACTGTAAAATTCAATATGTACAAATAGCTAACAAGGAATGATTTTGAAGTTTAGGTGTGTCTGTCCATTGAAGTTCAGTTGTGTCTATCCATGATTTTGGGGCCTCCTATGTTTTGTTGTACTCATTGATGTGATTTCATGGGAATCGAACTTATATTGATGTGATGTAGTGTTGTTTCCTGCAAGTTTGACCATAATGTAAATTAACTTATAAACATAAAAACTAGGTTTCTCTGCTAAAAATAGCCTCTGGTGTTCATTGTCAGAAAAATTGCACAGCTAGATTTCGGGTCTATATGTTTTGTGCATGTGCTCTATGCAATTGGACTTTTTACAGCCTATTTGAAATTAAAAACTTTTAACCATTAAACAATCTAATCTGCTGCCTTACTTATTGAAGAATTTTCTCTATGGGTGTTGGAGCTTTGAATTGTTATTGCATCAGTGAGGATTAGGTACTTTTGATTGGTCGAGGCCTGTAACTTCATATATTTTTGGTAGTCAAGCTACATTTTCCTCCTTGCTATTTGTTCCCAAAGTAATAGAGGATTAGGTACCTTGCTATTGGTTGAGGCCTGTAAATTGATCTTTTATAGGAAGTCCATCTACATCTTCATCTTTGCTATTTGTTATAAAAGTGATCCAAATACACAGCACAATGATGAGAAAAGGAGAAAATAGCATCCTCAAGACTGTGTATTTATAGTCGCCAAGTTGTAATGAACTTGGAGACTGAAGATAAATATGGATCTTCACCTCATTATGGACTAGCCTAGTATGGACATGGATATGGGAATTGCATTAATCTGAGCGATTTGTGCCAGGCATGAACTCCAAACATTCAATTCTCCTGACAACTTTGAATATGAATTCCCTTAGCGATGTTTTCAAATGAATATATTGTGAGAATCTAAACTAAATTAAACTGTTTTCTAGAGTAGTTCTTTAGATAGACTTTCGTTAAGACATTCCATAGATG
This sequence comes from Pseudotsuga menziesii, assembly GCA_001517045.1. NCBI lineage: Eukaryota > Viridiplantae > Streptophyta > Pinopsida > Pinales > Pinaceae > Pseudotsuga > Pseudotsuga menziesii. Next base: position 114,963 of record LPNX011137069.1, on the reverse strand, counting down.
GAACCTATATCTTTTATGATTATGCTCATCTCATTTTCAAAAGCATAGACTTTAATTTGTGCAGACTTGGAAATGTACTGGTTAAAGCATGAATTCCCTACCGAAATACTGTTAACTACTTTCCATTACATGAAGCTTCTAGGGAAGCCACAAAGCACCTATAGGGTCTATTCAAGAAAACTGTAAAAGTCAATATGTACAAATAGCTAACAAGCAATGATTTTGAAGTTCAGTTGTGTCTGTCCATTGAAGTTCAGTTGTGTCTGTCCATGATTTTGGGGTCTCCTATGTTGAGTTGTACTCATTGATGTGATTTCATGGGAATCGAGCTAATATTGATGTGATGTAGTGTTGTTTCCTGCAAGTTTGACCACAATGTGAATTAACTTATAAACATAAAAACCAAGCTTCTCTACTAAAGATAGCCTCTGGTGTTCATTGTCAGAAAAATTGCACAATTAGATTTTGGGTCTATATGTTTTGTGCATGTGCTCTATGCAATTGGACTTTTTACAGCCTATTTGAAATTAAAACCTGTTAACCATTAAACAATCTAATCTGTTGCCTTACTTATTAGAGAATTTTCTCTATTGGTGTTGGAGCTTTGAATTTTTGTTGCATTAGTGAGGATTGGGTACTTTTGATTGGTTGAGGCCTGTAACTTAATATATTTTTGGTAGCCAAGCTACATTTTCCTCCTTTCTATTTGTTACCAAAGTAATAGAGGATTAGGTACTTTGCTATTGGTTGAGGCCTGTAACTTGATATTTTATAGGCAGTCCATCTACATCTTCATCTCTGCTATTTGTTACAAAAGTGATCCAAACACACAACAAAATGATGATAAAAGGAGAAAATAGCATCCTTGAGACTGTGTATTTATAGCCGCCAAGTTGTAACAAACTTGGAGACTGAAGATAAATATGGATCTTCATCTCATTATGGACTAGCCTAGTATGGACATGGATATGGGAATTGCATTAATGTGAGATATATGTGCTAGGAATGAACTCCAAACAGTGAATTCTATTGACAACTTTGAATATGAATTCCTTTAGCGATGTCTTCAAATGATATATTGTGAGAATCTACACTAAATTAAATTGTTTTCTAGAGTAGTTCCTTAGATATACTTTCGTTAAGACATTCCATAGGAAAAACCAACCAATTTGATTAGTTCTGGGCCACATTGGTCTAATTCAAGGGACACATTGGATTATAAAGCTATTGCTGAAGTTGTTCATAAATATGGTCCTGAAGTTCTTCCTCATTTGAACAATATTGTAGGAACTGGGGTTGGCATAGAATTCAGAGAAACAAGGTTAAACTTAAATGCCAATAATGGTAGGGTTTTGCATGTTGGTATGTCACTTTTGGATTCCAATAGTTGGAATTCAATCCAATAATCCCAAAACACACAACTTCTCTCTTTTTATTTCTGACACTATTGTTGTGATTAGAGAGAGGCTTGCATAGCCTCATGAAACTATGCCAAGGATAAAGAAGCATGATGTTGTCAATGGAATTTCAAGGAAATTCATAGATCTTAAATATCCTTGAGATTGTATTAGACACATCTCTAATTTTGAGCCTTTCAGTAGGCTGGTATGTTTCTCCAAGGTTGGCCTCTCTAGGTGGTTAAATTGGGTCATTGTTTGTTCAACAGTTGAGTCATAAAGGTTGTTAAGTTGAGCCAAATGGTATATACACGGGGTAAACAACATTCCACCTCTTGTGTATAGATATATAGATTGTTCTATGCATTGTTGCGATTCTACACAGATTTCCATGTTTAGAATTTCAAGAACTGGCGTGGTTACCTTGCTTGGTGCTTTGGTATGGCAGTTTGGTTAAGAACCCATATTCATATCCATAAGTAGTTGGGATTGAGTTCTAACACTTATGGTATTTGCATTGTGACAACTTTACATATAGCTACTTGGGTAGAATTTCTCCCAATTGTAGTGGGTACCTTGGTGAATGCCCTGGTCTGGCATTTTGGTAATTAACCCATATTCAGATCTACAGGTAGTTGCTCTTGAGTTCCATCCACCACAGTGCCTTTTCATCATGACAACACCACATACACCTTCCTAGATTGAATTTCTACCAATGATGTGGGTACCTCGTTGAATGCCCTATTAAAATTCTAACAACCCCATAGCCACTATGCCTATGCATTGCCATAACTCCAAATGGAGTTCTATAGGTCGATATTCTACCAATGACCCTTTGCATCACTACTTCTCCAAATGGAGTTTCTATGGTTGAATTTCTACCAATGACCCTAGTAAAGTGCCGAAAGGACCAATGTCCATAGGTAGTTGCTCTTGAGTTAAATCCTGCACCTGCTGTGCCAATGCATTGCTACAACTCCAAATTGAGTTCCACATATTGAATTTCTACCAATGACATTGGTGCCATGTCAAATGCCCTGGTTTGGAATTTTGATAAGAAACCCATATCTACAGGTAGTTGGTTTTGAGTTCTGCCCTTGTACATTGACAAAGATTGCAATTTTAGATGTATTATGATTTTCATCATAACCTCATTGTTTGTGTCAATTGTCAAGAATATATTTGAATCTATATCCATGTGAAATTAATATAGCTGAGATGGAGGCGAAGAATTAATGCTGATCTCAGCCCAATTTTGTAAGTTATTTTAGTTTGTAACTCGAGAAGCATTACAACTGGCCTAAAGAGGCATGGTGTCACAAGCAGCCTTTCTGTACAAGCACTGTCAAGGGGTGGACCACTGAATACATAATTCAAGTGCCCATCAATTCATCTAAAGCTGCCACAACAAGGGGGGATTAGCACTTCCATGAAATTTACCCTTATCCCAAACATTCGCCTACTCTAAAGTGATTTGAAATGTTAGGATATTAGACATTAGGGGATTGCTTAAGATTGATTTGGTTTATTGTAACTTTAAGTCGTGTGTTTTAGTGTCCACCTGGCCCCAATTGCCGTTGCATACCCTACTTCACATCCACAAGAAAAATCACAAGCACTACCTTGTCACTTGGAAGTGCATGAACCATGATGGGGGTTATATAGATACCTGCTTTCACGTGGGGGTTATATAGATACCTGCTTTCACTGGCCTCACAATCCACTGTTGACAAATTAGTATTTTTATTTTCGAAAATTCATCTATAAGTGTTTGCATGGACTTTGAAAGACAATTCCTACTCTTTATACTTAGGATGTTAGTATTAACAATGTCTTGTTCCAACCTTTAACAAAATATTGTTTTCTTTAATATCTTAGACAAATATTTGAGGTTTTCTCTGTTTTTTACAAGGTTGTAGTGGTTTTCTTTTTCCCTGCAATTTTAGTTCTGTTCATATTATTTTCTTTATTGCATACTAGATTTAAATTGAACTCTTTTGGGAATATTTGCTTTGGTTTGTCTGATATGATAATCCCATGCATAAACCTTTTCATTTAATTTTGAAATTTGCATTTCCTAGATATCTATTTTTCTTTGTGGCCCAAATCCCACAGTTCATTGTTCAAATAAACTATGATAGCTTAATAAGCTTTGCTTATGAATAATGATTTCGTTGTTTTCTTTTGGTATTACTCTAGAGAACATTCTCCATGCATTTTTGTATGTTCGAAATGACGAAACTCCATGTATATGGTTGCAACCTCCCTCTATTTGGTGCAAAGCTTATAAATTTTGCGATTTTGGAAGGACAAACCTGCTGCTCCCGTTTTTATTCATTGCAGGTGATATTTCTACTTGTTTTGGGATCTTAAACCATATCGTTGTCAATCATTCATTCAATTAATCTCATAAAACTGAATATTGAGGGATTTATACTGGTATGCCGTTTATGTGCACAGCATCCCTATGATTTTCTATCTGCCATCAGCTATTTAATTAGTTTTATATTTTTAGAGGCGACGGTTTTTTTCACAACAATTTATTTATAGTTTTGGTGTTAACGGCACGTAGGGCTTCCTCTGCACCACTTTTACCCTACACGCTCCTCTATTTTTCCTGCCCATTACAGTCTCCGCCATATACAAAGTTGTTGTTCCAGCAGTTTCTCTTATGGTAAAAAATAGTGGTAATATACCTCTTCCATTGAAAAACCCTTTGCTTTTAATTAAATTTCAAAAATTTAATCGGTTTTTTATTGTTGACATCGCTTCTTTTTGCAAATTAGGACTCAAGGCTAACGCCAGGATGTCTTGGTGTACTATTGAATCATACCCTGGTAAGTTATTTTCTATTATTAAGTGACTTTATTCAATTAATATCCCTTCTGACTCCAATGAAAATCCTTGTTTTTATTTTATTTTAAACCTTTTTTTTACCACATTGAAGTTCAGTTGTGTCTGTCCATGATTTTGGGGCCTCCTATGTTGTGTTGTACTCATTGATGTGATTTCATGGGAATCGAACTAATATTGATGTGATGTAGTGTTGTTTCCTGCAAGTTTGACCACAATGCGAATTAAATTATAAACATAAAAACCAAGCTTCTCTACTAAAGATAGCCTCTGGTGTTCATTTTCAGAAAAATTGCACAGTTAGATTTTGGGTTTATATGTTTTTTGTATGTGCTCTATGCAATTGGACTTTTTACAGCCTATTTGAAATTAAAACCTTTTAACCATTAAACAATCTAATCTGCTGCCTTACTTATTGAAGAATTTTCTCTATTGGTGTTGGAGCTTTGAATTGTTGTTGCATCAATGAGGATTAGGTACTTTTGATTGGTCGAGGCCTGTAAATTAATATATTTTTGGTAGTCGAGCTACATTTTCTTCCTTGATATTTGTTACCAAAGTAATAGAGGATTAGGTACTTTGCTATTGGTTGAGACCTGTAACTTGATATTTTATAGGCAGTCCATCTACATCTTCATCTCTGCTATTTGTTACAAAAGTGATCCAAACACACAACAAAATGATGAGAAAAGGAGAAAATAGCATCCTCAAGACTATGTATTTATAGTCGCCAAGTTGTACTGAACTTGGAGACAGAAGATAAATATGGATCTTCACCTCATTATGGACTAGCCTAGTATGGACATGGATATGGGAATTGCATTGATGTAAGAGATTTGTGCCAGGCATGAACTCCAAACAGTCGATTCTCCTGACAACTTTGAATATGAATTCCCTTAGCGATGTTTTCAAATGAATATATTGCGAGAATCTAAACTAAATTAAACTATTTTCTAGAGTAGTTCCTTAGATAGACTTTCGTTAAGACATTCCATAGATGGAACCTGTATCTGTTATGATTATGCTCATCTCATTTTCAAAAGCATAGAATTTAATTTCTGCAGACATGGAAATGTACTAGTTAAAGCATGGATTCCCTACCGAAATACTGTTAACTACCTTCCTTTACATGAAGTTTCCCAGGAAGCCACAAAGCACCTATATGGTATGTTCAAGAAAACTGTAAAAGTCAATATGTACAAATAGCTAACAAGGAATGATTTTGAAGTTTAGGTGTGTCTGTCCATTGAAGTTCAGTTGTGTCTATCCATGATTTTGGGGCCTCCTATGTTGTGTTGTACTCATTGATGTGATTTCATGGGAATCGAACTTATATTGATGTGATGTAGTGTTGTTTCCTGCAAGTTTCACCATAATGTAAATTAACTTATAAACATAAAAACCAGGATTCTCTACTAAAGATAGCCTCTGGTGTTAATTGTCAGAAAAATTGCACAGCTAGATTTCGGGTCTATATGTTTTGTGCATGTGCTCTATGCAATTGGAATTTTTACAGCCTATTTGAAATTAAAAACTTTTAACCATTAAACAATCTAATCTGCTGCCTTACTTATTGAAGAATTTTCTCTATGGGTGTTGGATCTTTGAATTGTTGTTGCATCAGTGAGGATTAGGTACTTTTGATTGGTCGAGGCCTGTAACTTCATATATTTTTGGTAGTCAAGCTACATTTTTCTTCTTTCTATTTGTTCCCAAAGTAATAGAGGATTAGGTACCTTGCTATTGGTTGAGGCCTGTAACTTGATATTTTATAGGCAGTCCATCTACATCTTCATCTTTGCTATTTGTTATAAAAGTGATCCAAATACACAGCAAAATGATGAGAAAAGGAGAAAATAGCATCCTCAAGATTGTGTATTTATAGTCGCCAAGTTGTAATGAACTTGGAGACTGAAGATAAATATGGATCTTCACCTCATTATGGACTAGCCTAGTATGGACATGGATATGGGAATTGCATTAATCTGAGTGATTTGTGCCAGGCATGAACTCCAAACAGTCAGTTCTCCTGACAACTTTGAATATGAATTCCCTTAGCGATGTTTTCAAATGAATATATTGTGAGAATCTAAACTAAATTAAACTGTTTTATAGACTAGTTCTTTAGATAGACTTTCGTTAAGACATTCCATAGATGGAACCTATATCTTTTATGATTGTGCTCATCTCATTTTCAAAAGCATAGACTTTAATTTGTGCAGACTTGGAAATGTACTGGTTAAAGCATGGATTCCCTACTGAAATACTGTTAACTACTTTCCATTACATGAAGCTTCCAAGGAAGCCACAAAGCACCTATATGGTCTGTTCAAGAAAACTGTAAAAGTCAATATGTACAAATAGCTAACAAGGAATGATTTTGAAGTTCAGTTGTGTCTGTCCATGATTTTGGGGCCTCCTATGTTGTGTTGTACTCATTGATGTGATTTCATGGGAATCGAGCTAATATTGATGTGGTGTAGTGTTGTTTCCTGCAAGTTTGACCACAATGCGAATTAACTTATAAACATAAAAACCAAGCTTCTCTACTAAAGATAGCCTTTGGTGTTCATTGTCAGAAAAATTGCACAATTAGATTTTGGGTCTATATGTTTTGTGCATGTGCTCTATGCAATTGGACTTTTTACAGCCTATTTGAAATTAAAACCTTTTAACCATTAAACAATATAATCTGCTGCCTTACTTATTAGAGAATTTTCTCTATTGGTTGTGGAGCTTTGAATTTTTGTTGCATCAGTGAGGATTAGGTACTTTTGATTGGTCGAGGCCTGTAACTTAATATATTTTTGGTAGTCAAGCTACATTTTCCTCCTTGCTATTTGTTACCAAAGTAATAGAGGATTAGGTACTTTGCTATTGGTTGAGGCCTGTAACTTGATATTTTATAGGCAGTCCATCTACATCTTCATCTCTGCTATTTTTTACAAAAGTGATCCAAACACACAACAAAATGATGAGAAAAGGAGAAAATAGCATCCTTGAGACTGTGTATTTATAGTCGCCAAGCTGTAACGAACTTGGAGACTGAAGATAAATATGGATCTTCATCTCATTATGGACTAGCCTAGTATGGACATGGATATGGGAATTGCATTAATCTGAGATATTTGTGCTAGGCATGAACTCCAAACAGTGAATTCTCTTGACAAATTTGAATATGAATTCCCTTAGCGATGTTTTCAAATGATATATTATGAGAATCTAAACTAAATTAAATTGTTTTCTAGAGTAGTTCCTTAGATGGACTTTCGTTAATACATTCCATAGGTGAAACCTGTATCTGTTATGATTATGCTCATCTCATTTTCAAAAGCATAGACTTTAATTTGTGTAGACTTGGAAATGTACTGGTTAAAGCATGGATTCCCTACCGAAATATTGTTAACTACAATCCTTTACATGAAGCTTCCAACGAAGCCACAAAGCACCTATGGTCTGTTGAAGAAAACTATAAAAGTCAATATGTACAAATAGCTAACAAGGAAAACAAAATCAACAAAATACAAGGGTTGGATGATGGATGTATTGTGCTTATGGCTAAAAAATATTGCTGATTACAAACATGATATCATACCATTTATTTCATCAGCAAATTTGGTCATTTGATATAGGAAAGTTGAATCCTATCATTTGATAAGTTGTCTGATCTTCATGTAACTATTGGAGTGATGTGATTTTTGAAAGTCCAATAGTGGGTGACACTTCGTGATTACTTAAATTTTTATTATCTTTATTTACAGGGAAAATTGTACATAGCTCTCAGGAAATAGTTTATCATAAATACTAGTTACTGGTAAGTTGCAATAGTAATGATTATGGATTTTGTAGATTGATATCTATCATAAATTTGTTTGAATATCATCATTGTCAAGCAATAACAACTTCTTAAAGGGTGCTATCTCAATGGTAGAGCGCTTGCCTAATTATAGGCAGGAGGTTGGTGGTTCGATTCCTCCATGCCCTATCATAAATTTGTGACAACAAAAACGACTAAATTCACATATATATGACAATTAGTATCTAATTTCCCGTATCTTAGTCGTATTTAGCTTAGTCATTAATATGTTAAAATCTATTAGTTCATTTAGTCGTATATTTGGTCATTAATGGTTGCAATCTAGCGACCAAATCAATGACTAACTCTGTGACTAAATCAATGACTAAATACGTGACTAAATCATGAGCTATCAATGAATAAAACAATGACTAAATAATTGTCTATCAATGACTACTAATTCAAGCTATTAATGACTAGTGAAATACAACTAGCTATAAGATAGTGGAAATTTTCTACTATTAGTCACCAACTCAAAAATAGTCGTTTATAGCCTGATTTTAGTCATTTTTTTAGTCATTAATTTCTCATTTTCTGGATGGCTCCCTTGAATGTTTCATCACTCATTAGACATTCCAAAATTTGCTGATCATCATCAAAAACCATCAAATTGGTGATATTGTCTCGAATAGAAGGCCTGAAAAGCAATTCAAACGAACATATGTTATTCGTAGGTACCATCCTTGCAGCTGAAGTAGCTAACAAATAAGCTGCTGCATTTTTTACTCTAGGAATTAAAAATATATTGAATGCATCAAAATTTGTTAATAAATCCCAAAATTCATTTTGATAAGCCTTCAAATGTGGTGATATGCAATGAATTTTGTTTCGAATTTGTTTAACAACGATTTCAGAATCTCCATACACTTTTAGATTTTTTACTTTTAATTCTATTTATTTTTTCAGTCCCTGGACTAATGCTTCGTATTCAGCTGTGTTATTTGTACATTCAAATTCTAATCTACATGAAAGAAAATATTTATTTTTCTCTATATCGATCAGGACACAGCCATCTCCTGATGCTTCCAAGTTTTTGGAACCGTCAAAATAAAGAATCCAAAACTTTCTACTCCTACTGAGTTTGAACTACTAATTACATCTAACATTAACTCTACTATATTACAATCAATCTTATCATCCTATGAAAATTGAAGGAGATTGGGATGCATATCTGATATGTTATTGGCTTCTTCAACTTGGTAATTTCTCAGTTAAAGCTCAAGAAAATAGTTTCCCAACACAGAATTGACCGGTCCATTCTTACCTTCCAACTGAGTTACGTTTTACTTCATTTGAGGTTCCCTTAACACCTTTATTTGGTTCTGACAACCTTTATAAGGTAACCATACATGTGACCAATCTGATGCAAAGTATCCCTCCAGTTTTGCTGCCCAATCCTGGCTCAAAACCAAACCATAGGCATCCGAGATATCTGCTACAACAATGTCTATATACTGGCAGACCCTCTCATCTGTTGATAAACGAATCGTGACATCTTCCATTTCTCCTATCACTTTCACTGCAGTCCCATCCAATTGGATAACTTGGCCTGTAGTTGGATTAGGTTGACCATTTATTTTCTTGCAAACTGAAAGTGGCATGACATTTATTGATGCTCCAAAGTCCACCAAACAATTATGCACATTGTAATTGAAAATTTCAAAAGTAAGGAGGAATTCCGGAGTCATATATTTATACTTTCCTCCTAAACTTGCTTCACCAATCTCTTCATTAGCTTGGTTGCAATTTTGGGGTTCCTTTATAGGCGTCTCCAGTGCCTTTAACAAATTTTCTTTTTGTTGGGGTAAATTACACATTTCAAACAAGTAGATATTTTCTTTAGTCTTTTTTATATCTTCTACAATGTCATATCCCATTACATGTTCATTAGAATTATTCTTGAAATTCTCAACTTTATTTTTCGTAGAATTTACATGCATATTGACTTTTTTGGGACTCTGGATTGAGATGACAAACTTCGAGATGTTAACAGTTTGAGTATTATTATTTATTTTTTTCATGTTGTCTTGAAGTTTCTTAATATTGGGTAGTATCATGTTATCTTCTTTCAATGAGCCCTGACTCCTTGTTGTAACATTTGTCTCTGGTATTTCTTCTTCCTCAGTGAGATCTTTGTCTTCTATATTAAACATGGAAACACAATCCCACAAAACAAAAGTGTCTTCTTCTTGGGTTTCTGTCGGTTCATGAACTTTCTCTTTCTCATCCACAATTTCATTAACTTGGAATCCAACAACTGTTTCATCACTAAGGTCATAGAATTTATCCATTGTGGGAAATTTTTTTTCAGAATGAGGTTGCTGATGGAATGTACATAAATTGTCCATTCCTACATCTGTCAAATTCATAGCCGAGGCACTATGTGGGGGAGGCTTGGGTTGACCATTATCCTCTCTCTTTTTATAATAAGGTTTGTATTGTTTATGGGCCTCCTTCTCTTTTTCCAAATCAATTACTCTATTTGAACAATTCTGCATCATTTTTACCACACCATCTAACTCCTGTGACCACTCATCCTAAGACTTAGTTAACAATAGAGGATTTTTGTTCCCATAAGTTTTTTCTTATGATTATACAAGATATTTGTCTATACTATCCGTTTCTACTTCCACCTTCTCAGTTTCTTCATAAGTCTTTACCAAGGTGGGCTTCACCGATCTTTTGACAAACATGGTTGAGTCAAGCCCAAGAGCTGAGGTGTAATATTCAATTAGGGCGTGCTCAATCGGTTTGTCAGTTGCCTCAAAGTTTTTCATGTAGGCAGCAAACCTTTGAGTGAAGTAAATCATGTAGGCAGCAAAACATTTATAACATGAAATAATTCATAAGTTAGAACGATTTCACAGTTCATAGAAAAATATGAAACAAAAGTAGTTCAACATTTAACCAATCTATGGCAAGCATTTGAGACTCCATAGTGCCTTCTCCAGCAGAAAATATATATTATTTATTATAAGAGGAAGTATTTCTTCTTACAATAACATTTCAGAAAGATACCATGAAAAAAAGGTCCCTTCATACATCTATTTCAACTCTATTTATACAAACAGAAAAACCCTTGAGTTTCCCTCTTAGCCTTTTGGGCTTCCCTTGACTCTCCCTTTACAAAAATTTGTCTTCTAGTGCATGCACTTAGAAAAAAGGATAAATACAAAATATTACATAATTTTTAAATTTTTAAAACAAGCCAACTAAGTGGTCCCAATTTGTGTTTTAATAAAAACATCCCACGCTTGTGCCTGTTCATTGATGGCTTTGTACTCTGCAGGTTCCGGCACACGAACTGCTACCTCATGTTTGGACAGCTAGGATTCTATTTCCTTCATCTTAGGAGTACTTTGACCCAAAGATTCTTCTAGCTTAAGCTGGTGACTTGATTCTTGTATAATCCAGGTCTCGATATCCTTTTCACTAATAACTTCAAGTCTTGCCAGACAGTCCTCTCCTTTCGTAGCCTCTCTTGCAAATTCTGCAGATGTTCTCCTCTAATCGGGAAAACTTGATCAGGGGTGTCCGTTAGAATCAGGAACTGATGATGAACTAGTTTTATACCCTTGTAAAACTTCACGCATTTTTCAAGAGTTTTTTCAATAGCGGTGTTCAACCTCAACGCTATTTTACAACCAAAATTTAATATGGCTATCTCCATTTTTAGACCTCCTACTGAGTTCTGGGGCATGTTAGCTGGAAATTTTGAATGGGTTTCTATCAAAGCTAACTGATTCTTTATTGGCTGCACCACATCTGACAATATTCTTCTGAATTGTGTTGAGCCAAGCTTTATTTCCTTTAATCTATCCTCCACTTGTTTCACCTTATACATTTCCTCTGCAAGTTTCAGCAAGACCCGATTAATCTCCTTTTGTAACCTCGAGGCTAAATGTCTGAATGGGGTGATGTCCATTTGCTTCTCTTTGGATAATTTCAATTGTTCTTTCAATGAAAGGTTATGGGCCTCCAGCTCTTGTATTATTTTGTTTATTGTATCCCCTTTCTGCCCTGCTTCTATGATCTGCTTCTCTATGTCTTTTTTCTCTCCTTCAATAATTCTTGCTGATAATACCAAAGCGTCCTTGTCCGACTGTAAGGTTTGGAATTCTGCCTTGGACTCCCCAATATCACTAAGCATGTGTGTCATACTTTCTCTTGAAACTTTGACTTTCATCTCTTTCCCTTTTGAGGGTTTCTTTCAGTTGAGTAATCTTCATCGAGATTGTTCCAAATCTGTCGCTATTTTATCAACATTGTCTTCAGTAGCTAGGGATGTGGCTACACCATCCCTTGCCATTAATCTCATATATTTATTAGTACCATGAACCACTATCTTTTCAGTCACCATAACTCCCTTCTTTCCTCTAGTGTTCACTTTCTTCTCTGTTCTCCCAACAATTCTCTTTTTAACTTTGTCATAGAAAATAGTATTCAAATCAGGAACCTTGTCTTCTTCCATTGAAATAAAAGGGATTAATTCAATCCCTGATGCTGAAACCGGGTTCCTCCCGCTATGCTACTAGATGGAACAGAGGGTTCTCCTGGATCAGCATAAGACTGAGTTTGCTCTTGATTTTCATAGTCCTGTTCCTCTTGCTCCTTTTTTCGTAACTCCTCAGATTCTTTCTCTACATGCTCCTTTTATTTATCAACTGCTTATAACCTTAACCTCTCATTTTCTTTCTCCTTTCTTCGGGCTTCTTCTTCTTCTTTTATCTTTGCAATTCCTTCTTCTTCTGTTATTTTCTCGGCCTCTTATGTTCTTTTCTTGGCCTCTTCCATTGCTTTTATTTTTTCTTCTTCTTATGATGCCAACCACTATTCTAATTCTCGAGCTAATACATGTGCTTCCTCTTGTCTTTTCTTCACAGCCTCCTCTTCTTGATTCTTTTGTTTCTCAGCAACCTTTCCCTTTCCACCAACCGTAGCTATATTCTGTTTAAACCTCCTTCTCAAAGCTGTCATATTTTGAGCATTTTAGAAAACTTCTTCATCTTTATCCCAAAATTCTGTGTACTCAAAATGCACCCCTGATGCGGTACAATAATCAACAACCTTATTTTCACAGTCATTTCTATGGAAAATCATTTGTCCAAAGTGAAAATATTCTAGCTCCTTCATGAATTCCACCGCACTCTTTAATTTGGAAAATTTGTAACTCCCTATATAAAATGGGACAGGAGGGTACACAGCCTTCTTTTGCTCGAACAAGAAGTTACCAACTCCATCAATGTATAGATGTCTTACTGCCTCCTTATGAATGAAATAATCTATAACACACTTAGGAAGAAGGGAAGGAGCCCTCAACCCACCAAACATCCTCAAATACAAGCCCTCCTCAGTCAAGTAATAATGTCCATTATATTGTATAACCTTCAAATCCTTTTCGGACATACAATCATATTCAGTAAGGAAAATCAATTTGTACAATGGCATGATGAGATCTTTGCAAATACTCTTGTAATGACTGTAATACTTGTGAGCCCACAACAATTGGTATGCAGCATATACAAAAGACCGGTCCTTATCCCATTTGCATTTCAACACTGAGAATGGATGTGTGCATAAAATACAATCAATCAAATTGAGCTCATATAGAACTCTATTTTCTTCTGCGAGACTCCTCCCAGGGCTGCACTTATGCAGGCAGAGAAATTGTTAGACACTATGTTTTCCCAATTGAATATGGTGCCTTGAGTGGCCACAAAAAATATTATGGGTACCCAACCTATTTTGAAATTCTTTCCATTGGCTCTCCTGAATATCCTGTTTAACATCAAAGCTATCAACCTGTATGGAGTACTAAGTCTTGCAATTTCATACTCCCCTGAAGGCCTCGTACAAAAATTATTTCCTGGCATCATCATCCTTTTGACAGTTTCCACACCATCTAGATTAAGGTCTTTCAACCATCCTTCAGTCAAATAGTTCTGGGGTGTCAGCAACTTGTAGGCCATGTCTACATAGGCTGGGATATAGGAAGCATAACCTTTCCTTTCAGTGTTAGCCAATATCATCCTTGTCACATCAACCCTGGAAAGAATCCATCCTATTACCTCTGAACAAGGGAAAATTTCTGGTCATGTAGCCAAATTCATGATTGCTGATATTTCGATATTAGCATATATAGGTAAATGCTCCAATCCAGACTTTGGGACACTTTGATTTGAGATCATTCTGTATATTTATCCCCATTTATATTCAGGATCAACACCAATGATGGCTTTGGTGTCTTCATAGATAACCTCAACTCAGGTTATTATTTCTATCTCTGGTTCTTCATCTATTGTTTGTGCCTTCTTTTTCTGTTTCTGAGGCATGTTGCTGTGTAGATGACTAGCCTGTGTTGATAATATGAATTAGATTTATTGTATTCACACATATAAATAGCCACTATAGACTGAAATCAACAATGATGTTAAACAGAACATTACCAAATCATCATAATGCATGTTAAACAACTTTGCTTTTACCAAGCAAAAATACACTTTCTGTATATGAAGCTAAAAACTACGAAGCTTTCAAAAATGGTTCGAACACAAATTACAAGCAAAAAAATTCCACTGGGAAAACCCTAGGTTTTCACTATGACCTTACATCTACAGGAATCAATACTAACAATGGGAAAACCCTGAAAACACCGGACTGCTAACCCCTAAATTGGGTCCTTGCCCACAACCAAAAATGCCTCCCTCGGTGCCCCATGATAACCTAACTGCGCTTGATTGATGATGGCGCACTTGTCCTAAAATGGTGAAGGAGATGAGGGAGTGGTGCAGACATATAAATGCTCATCTACACCCTCCCCTCTCTCTTTCAATGGCTGTTAGAGAACAAATCATGGCCGACTGCAAATTAAAAGAACTAGGGCTGGCAAGTGAAAGAAAATGATGTCGATACTAAAATGACCAGGGTAAACCCCGTATAAAGAATATAAATACTATAGTATTGAAATAACCCCTACGGCACAAGAAAATGACCTATCCCTATCAATTTGCGGATAAAAACGCTAAGCAACAAGAGTGGAGAAAAAAAATCCTACCTAGAAACTCCTGAGGATGACCTGGACGAGTGCGACCACTGCTTGTAAGCAATTTTCTTAGACACTAACAGCTCCTTAGCTCCAATTATCAAATGACATGGTGAAAAATGACCATAAAAAACATCGACGAGTTTTTATAAGCTTGAACATGGGTGAAAGGATAGGTTTTGGACGGGAAAATAGAAGAACCAAGTTTGTGTCGGATAAGAACTTGCGATCGGATGCAAAGCATCGAATGGCTTATGAAGAATGGGCCCAGGAGATCGGGCGACAAGTGTTGAAACAATCAAATGCTTAAACAACCATCGATCGACATGCTAACTAACAATGCGTCTGCATTGAAAAATGCTATGGGAAAGCATCGGATACACTTCAAACTCTGTATCCGCAATGTAGGCCAGGCGAACCACTAAGTTCTTGGACCACTCCGAAAGAAAAAAGCCGACACAATGGAAGAGAAATTGACAAGGTTTTTGGGGATATCGGAAATGGATAGAAGATGATCAATCTGGTACATTGGAACAACTCCAAACCAAGCACCCAAAACCTTCGGCAAACCTATTTTGATACGATAGACAAGAGGACATTTGATACGTCGGAAAGAGACTTCGGAAGGCTCTCGATAGGGAACATTGGCTGGCTAGACCACTGCGCACCCAATACATCAGAAATACTGTTAAGAGTGCATCCGACACAAGGAAAACAACTCTCATTTTTTTTTCAAAATTTTAAGTCACGGGGAAAATTTTGGTGAAAAAGTTAGACTTTGTAAGCCTTCTAAAAAACTAAAAAGATAAGGGGGGCCCCTAAAAACCAAATTTGTTTTGGGGTGGAAGTTGTAGCTGCAATAGGATGCGGTCAGACAAATGATTCCTAGATAGTTTTGGAAGCCATTTGTTCGATATTAAGAAAGTTGTTTTCCCACCAGTACCTTTTTACGTGGGAAGTTACAAGTTCAACAAAGTCAAAAGCGCTCTAGATTTCATTAAGCAGCCAGAAATCTTTCACTTTGGGGAGATAAACTTCCACAGGAATGATTCATAAGGAAAGGTGGTAGCTCACAAGGTGAATTTTGAGTGTACAAACTATAGATAAAGAAGAGCAAGTATTCAGAAATGTATACAGTATGGAAACTTTGAGCAAGAGTCTAAAAGGAAATGCATTTGGAGCTAAAGGAAGTAGCAGTAATGACCCAAGGGAAAATGAAGGAGATGAGGAATCAACAAAGAAATCCCAGGAGGAAAAAACTCGCACGCTTGCAGCCAGAGAAAAAAGGTTGTTGGTAGAGGAAGCATAGAAGGACCAGGATAAAGTGGCTAAGCAAAAGAGCACAGAGGTTGTTTTAAAGAAAATGGCAGTGTGGGAGAAATCCTTGGATAAAGGAGATTTAAGCTTTGATCAAGGCATGTAGGATATAGGAGGGCTTCCAAAAAGGAAAGACCAACATAATGAAGAAGGTGAAGGTGATTGAGTTCAAGAGCAAATCCCTATGTGGGATAATCCAGAGAACTTTCCAGCCACATCTAGCAGCATCCTTACAGGGGGTCATGTGCCCATAGATGAAATGGGCCTCATACCTTTTACACCATCAAAGCAATACGATGTGGCATGTTTATAAGATATTCGTTTTGATCCTAAAACGAAATATATTACATGGAGGACAGAGAAAAATTTGAAGGTAGGAACTTAGCCAGCGGTGACTACAGTGGCGGAAAGAACAGTCATGAAGAATGTAGAAGAGCACCCAAAGTTGTTGGCTTCTATGGGCATTGCAAATGCTCAAATTGTGGACATGATTTTGGAAAACATTGAGGAATACAAGGGAAAGATGGCCGAAATGAAATAAGTGTTAAGGAAAGAAGAAAAGGTAGGAAGAGAATCCAAAAGAAAATATGAGGCTACCTTATCATATTTTGAAAGGCTTCAGCAGAGACATCAAGTCTTAGAAGTAGAATGAGATAGTTTGAAATCATCAAATGAAGAGTTGAGTAAGGAGAAAGGAAGTATGTAAAACAAAGTGGCAGAGTTGGAGATGCATTATGAAACCCAAGTAGCAGCATTGGAGGACCAAAAGGCTTCATTGGAATTTTTATTAAAAGTAGAAAATGAACAAAGAACGGATATTGAGCCATTGACGAAGAATGCCCTCATGTTCAGAAGTAAAATTTATCAAATATAGCTTCAAATAGCAGATGAGATGTTGAAAGTTTGGCAAGTAGAAGTTAGGTTGGAGCTAATTGTGAGTACAACTTCTTATTTTTTAGACAGGACCTAGGACATCCTAGAAATTCTTCAAGAACATTTGACTTGGTTGGAAACAACCAAGGAAGCTACAGCTAATGCACCCATCAAAGACTTAGAGAGAGTGAAGTTGGAGTATGAACTGATAGAATTCGGGAGTAAAGTTGCGGAAGAATTGGTAAAGGCAGTCCGAAGGACTAAAGGTGTTTGTACCAAATTCTATAGAAAGGTTCTCACAACCTATAACTGTTGTCAAACATCTACAAATCAAAGGTTAGAAGAATTACCTGAGCATGAAGAGTATTTAAAACAGTTGCAGGTCAGATGGCAAGAGGATGAATTGGGTATTCAACTAATCAAAAGTTTAGATGAGAAAGTACTGCAAACTGTAATAGCCTAGGAAGTAGTAAGAAATCATCTATTAGAAGATCAAATTCGATTGATTCCAGCTAGAGTGGCAAATATAAAAGCCCAAGTTGCTAAACATGAGGTCACTATCAAATTCCTAGAACCGTCAGAGTTTGAGAACATAGCATCAGATGCTAATATTTGGAAGAAATTCATAAATGATGTGGCTGGGTCCACTTAGCATGTTTGTTTTATTAATACATTTTTGTAAATATTATACTTTCCTAACTTGGCGAGCCCACTAGGAGACAAAGGCCTTTTTTGTAACTGATTTTAAAAGAATCCCCAAGGGCAAGGGAGACCAAGAGACATTTAAAATTGTATAAATAGAGATCAAGTCGATAGGGAAGGGACCTTTTTCATGCTATATTTCTGAAAAGTTATTGTAAGAAGCCCTACTTCATTTCATAATAAAGAAGTCATATTTTATGTTGGAGAAGGCGCTGTGAAGTCTCAATTCCATGCTGTAGATTGGTTGAATGTTGAATTACTTCTGTTTCATCTTTTTCTATGAACTGTGATATTGTTTTAAATTACGAATTATTTCCATGTTATGAATAATTTCCTCTTTATTTTGTGAAACTTGCGCAGTATATTGAGTAATGAATGTTTTAACTAACAATGAGCTATCTCCTTGTTTATCTTTTACTTACATTCATGTATTCTGAATTATGAACAGCTATCTGTAATATTCTCTATGCATGTTTTACAGTACATTACTCATCATTTATAATATTCTCCCTAGGGATAGGTTAGATAGAATTAGTTAGCAGTAGAATAGTTGTCACTTTGTTTATGATTTAGAAGTGAAAGAGGTAAGATGAGAGGTAAGATCCTGTGCATCACATTGTGAACTCTTAATTATCTGTATCGATTGCTTTTAATTAGGAACTTGCATATCATAAATAAACATAAAATTAAAAAATACACTTAAATGGTGGATCGGGTCGCAACCGGTAAAACAAGCTTTAACCGTTACTTGACCTACGGTAGTCAGACCTTAAACCGAACGGATTCCCCATACCAACAATAATGAGATAATTTGGAATGCTTATTGGGGAGAATCCCTACTGCTATTACCTGGGATTTTTCAGGCCTCAATAGTTTTGGTGCTAGAAGGAGGGCCACCAATACATGGTTGGCCAAGGAAATTCGTTTTCTCAAGAATACTCCACCGGTGACAATTCGAAAACCAGTTTCCATCAAAAACCTAGTCCTGAAGAAAAAGTCACAAATTATTTATATTCCATTGATAACGAGGTGGTTGAAGATTTAAGACTGATAGAAAGGGCATATGAAAAGAAGATTGGGGAATTACCCAATATTCCAACCTTGCCTAGAAGAGAAGTGCGTAAGAAATATCATCCTTACTGTGAAGATGCAGTGTTAGTGTAAGACTTTGAGAACTGGTAGAAAAAACCTTGCAAGAGATTGTGCAACCTCTAAATCAGTTAGGGATAGATTCCCCTCACCGCTCACAGTTTCAAACCCATGTTCAGTTTGCACCTCAATCCCCACCTAGAATCATGGTAAACGTGAACGCTAATCAGCCTCCTCCACCACCTACTTGGAGGGCCAGATCCCCTCTAAATCTTACTCCTCCATTACATGCTATGCCTCAAAATTTTGATAAGGCATTACCCAAGTTTGAACCAAATTAATGAATTCTTGTGGATGATCATTTGCAAAGTTTTTATCTAGCTTTAGAAGTCTTACAAGAAGCAGAGCATGAAGACGTAGTCTGCAGATTGTTCCCTCACACTCTCAAGGGAAAAGCAGCCTCATGGTATTTTTCATTGCAGGAAAATTCAATTACAAATTTGAATACCTTTGAGATATTGTTTAGAAAAAAATATGAAATCCAGAAAACCCATGCTGCTTTAATGAAAGAGTTGATTGCCCTAAAGAAAGAAAAGAAAGAAAGGGTGCATAAATTCACTCAGAGGTTTGCTACCTACATGAATAAGTTTGATGCAACTACAAATCCAACTGAGAATGCCCTAATCAAGTATTACACCTCAGCTCTTGGGCTGGACCTAGCCATGTTTGTCAAAAGATCAGTTAATCCCACCTTAGTGGAAACTTATGAAGAAACTGAGAAGGTGGAAGTCGAAATGGAGAGTATAGACCAATATCCTGTGCAATCAGAAGAAAAAACTTATGGCAATAGAAATCCTCTGTTGTTAACTAAGCCTAAAGATGAGCGGTCATAGGAATTAGATGGTGTGGTAAAAATGATGCAGAAATTGGCAAATAGAGTAATTGATCTGGAAAAGGAGAAGGAGGCCCATAAACAATACAAACCTTATTATAAAAAGAGAGATGATAACGGTCAACAAAAACCTCCCTCACATAGTCCCTCAACTATGAATTTAACAGAGGTGGGAATGGAAAATTTCTGTACATCCCATCAGCAGCCTCACTCTGAAAAAAATTGTGCATAGTGGATCAATTCTATGACTTTAGTGATGAACCAGTTACTAGATTCCAAGTTAACAGAAATTGTGGATGAAAAAGAGAAAGGTCATAAACCGACAGAAACCCAAGAAGAAGATACTTTGGTTTTATGGGATTGTGTATCCATGTTTAATATAGGGGATGAATATATTGATGAGGAAGAAGAAATACCAGAAATGAATGTTACAACAAGGAGTCAGATCTCATTGAAAGAGGATAACATGAAAAAAATAAAAATAATACTCAAACTGTTAATATACCAGAGTTTGTCATCTCACATTAGAGGAAATTTAAACTCAAAATGGGCATCCTAAGGAAAATTAATAAAATAATAGTTAAAATAATAAAATAATATTTATTAATTTTGGAGGAAGAAAAGAAAAAACTACATTTTTCTTTGTATTTTCAACATATCTCCCTGTGTTTTTACTCAAATTTCGATCACAAGAGCTCGTTGGATGTGGAATTAAATTCCACATCCAACGAGTACCCACTCATAATACTTGTGATGGGCCCGCTACCCCAAAAACAAGAAATACTTGAAAAAACGTGATGATGATATCATAATCACGTTTTTTCGAGTATTTCTTATTTTTGGGGTAGTGGGGCCCATAAAAAGTATTTTGAGTGGGTACTCGTTGGATGCAGAATTTAATTCCACACCCAACGAGCTTCCTTGATCAAAATTTGAGTAAAAACACATGGAGATATGTCGAAAATACGAACAAAAAAAGTAGTTTTTTTTATGATACCTATCCCCAAATTTATATTAAAAAAATGTTTAAGAGGTGCTCCATTTTTGAATTTTAACACATTTTGATTGGCTAATACATGATGAAATGGAATTTTTATTATTTTTTAAAGGCCCATTTTAAATTGAAATTTCCTCTAATGAGCTAGAGTCCTAAGATAGTCAATATGCATGTGAAGTCTACAGAAAACAAAGTTTGAGAATGTCAAGAAGAATTCCACTAAACATTAAATGGGATATGACATTGTAGAATATATTAAAAAGACCAAAGAAAACATCTCTTTGTTTGAAATGTGTAATCTACCCCAACAAAAGGAAAATTTGTTGAAGGCACTTGAGACACCTATGAAGGAACCCTAGAATGATAACCAAGTTGATGAAGAGATTGGTGAAGCAAGTTTAGGAGGAAAGTCTAAATATAGAACTCCAGCATTCCTACTTACTTTTTAAATTTTCGATTACAACATGCATAATCGTTTGGTGGAATCTGGAGCATCAGTAAATGTCATGCGACTTTCAATTTGAAAGCAAATAAATGGTCAACCCAAGCCAACTACAGGTCAAGTTCTCCAATTAGATAGGACTGTAGTGAAAGTGGTAGGACAAATGGAAGATGTCCTTATATGTTTATCAGCAGATGAGAGGGTCTGCCAATATATAGACATTGTTGTAGAAGATATCCCGGACTCATATGCTTTGGTTTTGAGCCGGGATTGGTCAGCAAAATTATAGGGATATTTTTCCTCAGATTGGTCACATGTATGGTTACCTTATAAAGGTTTCCAGAATCAAATAAAGGTGTTAAGGGAAACTCAATGAAACACAACCTAACCCAGTTGGAAGGAAAGAATAAACCAGTTAATTTTGTTTTGGGAAACTATTTTCTTGAGCTTGAACTGGGAAATTATAAAGCTGAAGAAGCTAGTAACACATCAAATATCCATCTCAATCTCCTTCAGTTTTCACGGGCTGATAATTTTGATTGTAGTATAGTAGAATTAGTCTCAGATGTAGGTAGTAGTTCAAATTCAGTAGGAGTAGGAAATTTTTGGATTCTTTATTTTGACAGTTCCAAAACCATGGAAGGATCAGGAGCTGGCTATGTCCTGATGGATCTATAAAAAAATAAATATTTTCTTTCCTGTAGATTAGAATTTGAGTGCACAAATAATACAACTGAATATGAGGCATTAGTCCAAGGACTAAAAAAGGAAATGGAATTAAAAGTAAAAAATCTAAAAGTATATGGAGATTTTGAAATCATTGTTAAACAAGTTCGAAACAAAATTCATTGCATATCACCACATTTGAAGACTTATCAAAATGAAGCATGGGATTTATTAAAAAATTTGATGCATTCAATATCTCTTCAATTCCTAGATTAAAGAATGCAGTAGCTGATCTGTTAGCTACTTCACTGCAAGGATAGTACCGATGAATAATAGATGTTCAATTGAATTGCTTTTCAGGCCTTCCATTCCAGACAATATCACCAACCTGAGGGTGTTTGATGATGATCGACAAATTTTGGAATGTCTAATGAATGATGAAACCTTCAAGGGAGCCATAATAGACGATGAAGAACATCAAGAAAACCTATAGAATGGAAATTTTATTCCTAAAGGGGTCAGGACACTAGAACAAATGTTCAATCTGGAAACCGAGTTTAGAAGACCAACAAATTTCAAGACACACAGTTTGTCTTTGCAATTCAAACTAATAAATCTAGGGTCAAAGGTTGATCCCAAATATGTGAACCTAGGGAAGTGTTGTTCACCAGGGGAAAGGATAAAATTCATCAGTTTGTTTAGACAATACTAATCCCACAGACAATACTAATCCTTCAAGGGAGCCATAATAGACGATGAAGAACATCAAGAAAACCTCTAGAATGGAAATTTTATCCTAAAGGGGTCAGGACACTAGAACAAATGTTCAATATAGAAACCGAGTTTAGAAGATCAACAAATTTCAAGACACACAGTTTGTCTTTGCGATTCAAACTAATAAATCTATAGGGTCAAAGGTTGATCCCAAATATGTGAACCTAGGGAAGTGTTGTTCACTCAGGGAAAGGAGAAAATTCATCAGTTTGTTTAGACAATACAAAGATGTATTCGCTTGGACATATGAAGACCTCAAAACATACAACACCAAAATTATACAGCATGTTATTCCAATCAAACTTGGGATCAAGCCTTATCAGCAGCATCTGAGAAAGATGCACCCCATATCAGAACCTCTAATTCAAAGTGAGGTGAAGAAGCTTCTTGATGCTAAGATCATATTCAAGGTTAGACATTCAAAATTTGTTTCAAATTTGGTTCCAGTACAAAAGAAGTCTGGAGAGATTAGACTTTGTGTTGATTTCAAAAATCTAAACCGTGCATCTGAAAAAGACAATTACCCTGTCCCACCCATGGAACAGATATAACAAATGGTATCAGGTTCTAAACTATTTTCTCTATTATATGGATTCTCAGTATATAACCAAGTGCTAGTAGAAGAAGAAGACAGACTCAAGACCACCTTCAGAACCAAGTGGGGGATTTTTGCATATAGAAGAATGCCCTTTGGACTCATTAACGCTGGAGCAAAATTCCAAAGGGCTATGGATATAAATTTCCACGGTCTGGTTGGTCAGAGTATTGTAGTCTATTTGGATGATGTCACGATATTTTATAAGAAGAGAGGAGAACATGCATTTCATTTGAAATAGATTTTTGAAAGGTGTAGAAAATATGGCATTTCTTTAAATCCTAAGAAATGTGTGTTCGCTGTTACAGAAGGAAAGCTATTGGGTCATGTTATTTTGAAAAAAGGGATCTCAATAGACCCAGAGAGAATTAAAGCAATAAAATAGATCCCTTTACCCCATAATAAAAAGGGTATGCAGTCTTTTATGGGGACAATCAATTTTGTGCAAAGGTTTGTGCCAGACTTTGCTCAAATAGTCAAACCTTTGCAGCAAATGGTCAAGCAAAGTGTTCAATTCAAGGGGAATGATTTAGAGAAGGATGCATTTAACAAGATCAAGACATCTATAGCTCATGCACAATCCCTTAAGATCTCCAACTTTGAAAAGGATTTCATCTTGTACACTTTTGCTTCTGATGATTCATTAGCAGCAGTGCTTACACAGAAAGAAGAAGGGGGGGAGGAGTACCCCATATCATTTATGAGCACTGTTCTACAAGGGGTTGAATTGAATTATCCTATGGCTGATAAGAAAGCTTATATAGTTTTTAAGGTGGTGAATAAATTCAGACCGTATATACTGAAGAACCGTACCAAAGTGATAGTTCCACACCCGGTAGTCCAATCTCTTTTTGTACAGAAAGAGTTAGGAAAAGAAAAGTTAACTGGGTAATGACCTTACAAGAGTATGACCTAGAATTAAAACCAGCAACCATAGTAAAAGGACAATGACTCTGCAAATTGATGGCTGAGAGTCAAGACAATGAAGATACCAATTGGGATAATGAAGCTAAATTACACATGGTGGATGTATGTCCTTTATTCACAGCTCCAGAATCCTGGTATAGAGACTTAGTTCATTATATTTAGGAGGGATACTTGCCTGAACATTGGAATCCCAAGAAAAGGAGAGCATTACGCTTAAAATCATCCTTATATCATATTATTGATGGAGTGTTGTTTAGGAAAAACTATGATGGAGTTCTTCTCAGATGCTTGGAACGCGAAGATGCAACTAAGGTTGTGGTAGAACTACATGATGGACCTGTTGGAGGTCATTTCTCAAGAGATACAATAGCACACAATATTTTAAGAGTCGGGTATTATTGGCCAACTTTGTTTAAATATGCTCACACTCATGTTAGTAAATGTGATACTTGTCAAAGGAGCGGTGGAAGACAAGAAAAGGCAGCAGGACCATTGAAACCAGTTATTATTTCAGAACCATTCGAGCAGTGGGGGATTGACATTATCAGAGAGATCAATCCAAATTATTCATTACAGCACAAGTACATCCTGATAGCGACAAACTACTTCACAGATGAGTAAAATCCATCCCATTACAAAAAGTGACTGAAGATGAAGTTATGGATTTCTTGCAAGATTATATTATGACTAGGTTTGGGGTTCCAATTTCCTTGGTTTTTTATAATGCTTCATATTTTTCATCTATTAAATTGACTGCATTTTCAAATGAAAATGGAATTAAGATACATTATTCTTCTAACTACTATCCCCATGGTAATGGTCTAGCAGAATCCACAAATAAAAACCTAATTAGGATTTTGAAGAAAAAAGTCATAGAAAATCAAAGGAGTTGGCACCTAGATTTTCCTAATGCACTCTGGGTTGATAGAGTCACACCCAAGAACTCCTTAGGTGTGTCACCCTATACTCTAGTCTATGGGAAAGAAGCTATCCTGCCTCCCAATATTCTATTTCCATCCTCTCAACTAGCCCAAGATTCTAGAGGAACTGACAATGAAGTTCTGCAAATCCGAATCAATAATCTACTAAAGTTAGAGGATTCTAGATCCAAATCGAGAGAAAGGTTTAAGCATCAACAGGAAATGGTGAAGAGATGTTTTGATAAGCACAAAGCTAGAAAGAAGAAATTTGACGTAGGTGATTTGGTTCTTAAATGGGATCACTCGCATGATAAGAAGGGAAAGCACACTAAATTTTAGTAATTATGGATAGGCCCTTTTCAGATTGCAGAGAAGTTAGGCCCCTCAACCTATAAATTGCAAGATTTACAAGGGTGGGAAGAGAACTTGACAGTCAATGGTTTAGTTCTCAAGCCATATTTTTCTTAATGCTTTTTGAGATTTCTTTGTACATAAAGAAAACGTTTGATTGTTTTCAGCCTTGCTTTATTTAGATTAGTTCTACTTGATTTACATTTTACTTTCTTAGAGTTTGATTTCTTGTATTTTTGGTTTCCTTTACCTTATGTTTCAATAAACCAGCACAACCTTTGGTTTTGGAGTTCATCAGAGTTATGGATAAACTAAAATATTTTGACCAAAGACTTCTTACTATTTTCCCAAACATCATGCTTAAGGATCCTTTAAGATTAGCAGATTATCTGAATAGATTATGAACACATTGAAGTCCTGTTTAATCCCTGTAAAATAATTAAGGTCAGAAAATTCCATAATACTATTTTGAGGCTCCATTCACTTCACACTAAAGTCTATCCTAGGAATCTAATAGCAAAAGACCCATGGAGAGGAAGCAAGGTGAGCAGTTGTATGGCATTTAAATAATCCCATGACACAAATGAAAGCCAAAAGGCTAGAAGTGTCAAGACTCCCAAAAAGAAAGTATACATCAAAAGGACATACTAAATAAAATCAGTTTGGATAAGATTGCTCGAAGGTTCTTCTCCGTCTATGAGATGAAATAAAAATATCTCTCACACAAAAGGACACTATGGATGGAAGAACCTAAACCAAATTTCAAAATGAAAGCAATCCAGGAGGACTCAACAGGACAAAAGTCCAAAAGCATCAAACGAATGCAAAAATGGCATGGAAATGAGGAACAAACAAATATATATGTTCCAATCTTGTGGTGTCTAAGTTGGAAGCTATCCGAAGGCAGAGGTAAAATAAACCTCATATTTTAGCCTCAGAAGAGTTATCGAGACTTTAAAAGCTTATTTTTCTTATCCCATCAGACCATAATCAATGTTAAAAGTTCATAAATATAGTATTCTAGAAAATCTAGGCATCTTAAAGGAATCCAATAATTTGGTATTTAATGGGAATACATTTAGAAGCAGTTGTTGTTTCAAAAAATTAGTTGTTCAGAGATCTGTGTCTGCTAGTTAGTCACCAATTGTTGCTGCTGCAACTATCCCAAAAATATTTTTTAAGATATTTTTTGGCCCCCCTTTGAAGATCTTAGTTTTCCTTTTTTTGTTTGTCATTTTGATTTTCGTGATCATCGTGTTTTTTTCCAAAATTTTCGTTTTCCACCAAGGAAGAAAGTAAAATTTTGATCCACAGCAGTGGACAATTTCTCAGTTTCGAGCCGCTATAGTGGGATCTTCTTTGTTTTCAAGCCACTGCGATGAGCTTTTCCAAATTTTCGGGCCACAATGACGAGCATATTTTTATTTCATCGCCGCTGTAGTGGAAGGATTTTCATGATCAGCCGCTATAGGTGGTATCGTTTTGTCTTGCATGCTGATGTCTGTCTACTACCGCCATGTCGGTAATTTTTTCAAGTTGCGCCTGCTAAAGCAGTGGGTTTTGTTGTCATTCGAATTGAGTCCCTGAGAGCCGCTACAGTGGACATTTCCCTTAGTATGAGCCGCTACTGCGGGTACTTTTCTATCTTTGTGAGTGGTCATCTATTTATTCCCACTAGGGAGGAAATCTTTGTAAGTCTCGCCCGTTACGGTGTCAGACTTTGAGGTTTGTTTTATTTGAAATCCAAGAGCCGCTACGACGGGAGTTTCTTCCTGTTGAACCCGCCATGGAGGGGTTTTTTTCATATTTTTTTGTGGAGGTATTGTCTAATATGTTGTCGCAGAGGTGTCTTGAGTTTCAAGCCAATGTTATGGATGCATCGTTGTTTTCTCCCCGATGTGATTTTATCGTTGAGCCACAAGGAGATTGCGGGGGGATTATGAATCGTGAGCTGCTGTTGTGGATGGAGTTGGATGTTTGAGTTGCCGTATCGGGGAGTTTCCCATGATGACTTAATTTCTCCGGCCTGCGATTGGTTGGTGCCAATGGTGTTTTGGGTTTGCAGGTGTAAGTGAATTAGGGGTTTTAAAATCCTGAAAAACCTGTTTATTTACAAATTTTGAAGCTTTTCACTTTTGTTTTACGTAGTCGGTGAGCTTCAAGAACGCTGTCCGTTTGAAGTCTACTGTGCAAATTCTGTGGAGAAGCTTATGTGGCTCATGCTCATTGGTCATTTTCAGCTGCGTGGTGGTTTTTCTAACCAAACAGGTAGGTTTCTTATCTTTTGTCCCAGTAAATGATTTGTTTAGGCTTACAAGTTGTCTGTCTTCGTCGGTGGTTAGGTTTGGCCGGGATTATAAGGGGTTTTGTTTCCCATTTTATTTTTGGTTGGGTTGTCACAGTGTAGTTTTTCCCTAGTAAGTAACCTAAGCCTTATGCATGTTCATAGGCATTTTTCACCCAGTTGGCTAGGTTAGAGGTGAGTTCTCAGGAAGCCGAGCATTGCGTCGGTATGAAGACAGTTAGCCGCTCACACATGGGCATTGGTATGGGCTGTGGTTTTCTTTTTCTATGCACAGCCCGTAGGTGGAAAATCCTTAGGTATTAACTGTGGGATTTGTGGCATTGTTTTTGCCCTAGGGAATCACCGCCATTCTTGGTTTTTCGAAGCTTTGTTGCACCTATTAGGGTCGTTTTGGGGGTTTCATTTTTTTTTTAAATAGATCTCAGATTTCTTGACAGTGTTTGCCCGTATTACAATAGGGTTTTTTTTCTAACCGTATCCTTGAGCCATGTTTCGTATTGCTATTTATAATGGATGAAACTAACAGGGTAAGGAAATTTAGTTTTTATGCTGCAATGATGTATACATAGGTTTGGTTTTGCTTACATTTATCGTATGGGTTCTAAGACAAGTTTCTTTACAAGTACTATTTACTGCTGAAACCATGCCGAAGAAGGGGAGGAAGAAGCTTAAAATCGCTAAAAGCGATTCTGACATAGATATTGTTGAAGTATCACCTGCGGTAAAAGCCAAGATAGTATATGAAGACACGAAAGAAATTACAGGGGCAAATCCTAAGCTAAAATGGGGCCAGATCTGTCCTATGATGGTTGAGATAAAATTACCAGAAGCTGCGTTCAGGGATCTAGCTCTGTACGAGAATATTTTGAGGTCTGGGTTAACCAAAATAGCCACTAGGCTAGGGGTTTTTCCATGCGCAGAGGTCATTGGATGGTTGTTTCCGAAAATAGACATGGTAGGGATGATAATAAACGATGAAGCTGGCAATCCTATTGCATCATTCACTCTAGCATTCATTTCCAAAAGCATATAGTCCACCAGAAGTAGAAATAAGTGTGACAACATATTGGTTCAAGAGTCTTAAGTTTAACTATACAACCACAGTAAATGGGATGATGATTGAGGGAAATACCTTCAGACATAAGCAGTCAGGAGAATATGAAATGGCTAATCTTTGAACCCCATTCAAAATAGTAGCATTGATGTTAAGCAGAGTCTATGGTAGGTCTGATGGAAAAACGTATAATTTTGGTTGGATTCCCCTCATGTATTATGTAGCTATGGAGGGAACAATTTTTAACTGGGTAGATATAGCTACTAGAAACTTGTCCAAAGGTATCAAGGCATCCCAAGAGGGTTTAAAGTAGAAAAAATTGCAATTCTTTATGTCATCCTTCTTAATAGATTGCATACTATATAGGCACCGGTTTGAGAAGCAAAATTGTGTATGGATAGAGGGAGAAGCTCCTATTTATGTTGCATATCAGATGATGGGAGACCACAAATATCACAATCATTATCAGGTAATTTGTGAATAATTCATAAGGCCCTTGTATAAGTTAATCTTTTTAGAAGATTGTCCATGTCTGTCAGAACGAGCAGTAGAATCTATAAAAGAATATGGTGACTATTTTTTCACCAAAGAGGGAACTTATCTGAGAATGTATGGAGGCACTAAAGCACCCTCATTGTTTCCCAAGTATGCAACAAACTACATAGTACTGAAGGAGGCAGTCATACAAGTATTCCTAGATGGTTTTGGAAGCCATTTGTTTGATATTAAGAAAGTTGTTTTCCCACCAGTACCTTTTTTACGTGGGAAGTTACAAGTTCAACAAAGTCAAAAGAGATCCGGATTTCATCAAAGAGATGGAAATCTTTCATTTTGGGGAGATAATCTTCCACTGGAATGATTCACAAGGAAAGGTGGCAGCTCACAAAGTGAATTTTGAGTATACAAACTATATAGATAAAGAAGAGCAAGTATTCAGAAATGTCTACAGTATGGCAGATTTGAGTAAGAGGCTAAAAGGAAAGGCATTTGGAGCTAAAGGAAGTAGCAGCAATGACCCAAGGCCAAACAAAGGAGATGAGGAAACAACAGAGAAATACCAAGAAGAAAACACTCGCAGGCTTGCAGCGAGAGAAAAAAGGTTGTTGGCAGAGGAAGCACAGAAGGATCAAACTAAAGTGGCTAAGCAAAAGAGCACAGAGGTTGTTTTAAAGAAAATGGCAGAGTGGGAGAAATCCTTCGCTAAAGGAGATTCAAGCTCTAATCAAGGCATGTAGGATACAAGAGGGATTATAGAAGGGCAAGACCAGCATAATGAAGAAGTTCAAGGTGATGGAGGCTGAGAGAAAAGCCCTATGTGGGATAATCTAGAGATCATGCCAACAACATCTAGCAGCATCCTTATAGGGGGTCATGTGCCCATAGCTGAAATGGGCCTCGTACCTTTTACACCATCAAAGTAATATGATGTGGCATGTTTAGAAGATATTCGTTTTGATCCTAAAATGAAATCTATTACATGGAGGAAAAATAAAACTTTGAAGGTAGGAACTCAATCATGAAGAATGTAGAAAAGCACCCAAAGCAGTTGGCTTCTATGGGCATTACAAATTCCTATGCAAATGCTCACAATGTGGACAAGCTTATGTAAAAGATTGAGCAATACAAGGGAAAGATGGCTGAAATGAAAGAAGTGTTGAGGAAAGAAGAAAAGGTAGGAAGAGAATCCAAAAGAAAATATGAGGCTACCTTATTAGATTTTGAAAGGCTTTAGCAGTGAAATCAAGTATTAGATGTAGAACAAAATAGTTTGAAATCATCAAATGAAGAGTTGAGTAAGGAGAAAGGAAGTATGGAAAATAAAGTGGCATAGTTGGAGATGCAAAAGACAACTGCTGAGGGGAAATCCAAGCATTATGAAACCCAAGTAGCAGCATTGGAGGCCCAAAAGGCTTCATTGGAAGTTTTATTAAAAGTAGAAAATGAACAAATAATAGATATTGAGCCATTGGCAAAGCATGCCCTCATGATCAGAAGTAAAATTTATTAGATGCAGCTTCAAATAGCAGATGAGATGTTGAAATTTCGGCAAGTAGAAGTTAGGTTGGAGGAGATTGTGAGTACAGCTTCTTATTTTTTAGACAGGACCCAGGACATCCTGGAAAATATTCAAGGACATTTGACTTGGTTGTAAACAACCAAGGAACCTCCAGCTAATGCACCCATCAAAGACTTAGAGAGAGTGGAGCTGGAGTATGAACTGATAGAATTCAGGAGTAAAGATGTAGAAGAATGGGTAAAGGCAGTCCAAAGGAATAAAGGTGTTTGTACCGAATTTTGTAGAAAGGTGCTCACAACCTACAACCGTTGTCAAACATCTGCAAATAAAAGGTTAAAAGAATTACCTGAACATCAAGAGTATTTAAAACAGTTGCAGGTCAAATGGCAATAGGATGAACTAGGTATTCAACTAATCAAAAGTTTAGATGAGAAATTACTAAAAACTGTAATAGCCCAGACAATAGTAAGCAATCATCTGTTGGAAGATAAAATTCAATTGATTCTAGCCAGAGTGGAAAATATAAAAGCCCAAGTTTCCAAACATAGATTAGAGGAAATTTCAATTTAAAATGGGCCTTCAAAAAATAATACGAATTCCATGTCATCATGTATTAGCCAATCAAAATTCTTTAAAATTCAAAAAGGGAGCACCTCTTAAACAATTTTTTAATATAAATTTGGGGATAGGTATCATAAAAACAACTATTTTTTTGTTCGTATTTTCAACATGTCTCCCTGTATTTTTACTCAAATTTCGATCGGGAGATCTCATTGGATGCAGAATTTAATTCCACATCCAACGAATACCCACTCAGCATACATTTGATGGGTCCTGCTTCCCCCAAAACAAGAAATACCTGAAAAAAATGTGATGATGATGTCATCATCATGTTTTTTCGGGTATTTCTTGTTTTTTGAGTAGAGGGCCCCGTCAAATGTATGCCGAGTGGGTACTCGTTGGATGCGGAATTTAATTTCGCATCCAATAAGCTCTCCTCATCGAAATTTGAGTAAAAACAAAGGGAGATATGTCGAAAATACAAACAAAAAAGTATTTTTTTCTTTTCTTCCTCCAAAATTAATAAATATTATTTTATTATTTTAACTATTATTTTATTAATTTTCCTTACAAGGCCCATTTTGAGTTGAAATTTCCTCTAATGAGGTCACTATTAGATTCCTAGAACCGTCAGAGTTTGAGACCATAGCATCAGATGCTCATATTTGGAAGTAATTCATAAATGATGTGGCTGGGTCCACTTAGCATGTTTGTTTTATTAATACATTTTTGTAATATTATACTTGCCTGAGTTAGCGAGCCCACTAGGAAACAAAGGCCTTTTCTGTAATTGATTTGTAAAAGAAGCCCAAATGTCAAGGGATACCAATAGACATTTAAAATTGTATAAATAGAGATCAAGTCGATAGGGAAGGGACCTTTTTCATGCTATCTTTCTAAAAAGTTATTGTAAGAAGAACTAAGTCCTTTTATAATAAAGAAGTCATATTTTCTACTCGAGAAGGCGTTGTGAAGTCTTAATTGCATGTTGTAGATTGGTTGAATGTTGAATTACTTTTGTTTCGGCTTTTTCTATGAACTGTGAGATTGTTCTAACTTACGAATTATTTCCATGTTATGAATGATTTCCTGTTTATTTTGTGAAACTTATGAATTATATTGAGTAATGAATGTTTTAAATAACAATGAGTTATCTCTTTGTTTATCTTTTACTTACATTCATGTATTCTGAATTATGAATAGCTATATGCAATATTTTCTATGCATGTTTTACAGTACATTACTCATCATTTATAATCGTGCTCCCTAGGGATAGGTTAGATAGAATTAGTTAGCAATAGCATAGTTGTTCTTTGTTTATGATTTAGAAGCAAAAGAGGTAAGATGATCGGTAAGAACCTGCACATCACATTGTGAAATCTTCATTATCTCTATCGATTGCATTTAATTAGGCACTTGCATATCATAAATAAAGATAAAATTAAAAAAAATACACTTAAACGGTGGACCAGGTCGCAACTGGTAAAACAAGCTTTAATCGTTACTTGACTTACAGTAGCCAGACCGTAAACTGGAAGGATTCCCCATACCAACAATAACAAGCTAATTAGGAACGCTTATTGGGGAGAATCCCTACTATTGTTACCTGGGATTTTCCAGGCCTTAACAAAGTCATGTGTCACTCGCGACCTGCTAGTATCAATAGTTGCAAATTCCCTAATCTAAAAATTAAAAAATAAAAACAAGTTTAGTCAAGGATAGTTGGGCTCCTAATCATAACTATCCCAAATTCCTAAGCCATCTCAACCTTCGTAACCTCTCTCCTTCCTCAAGTATAAATAGAGGGTAGGGGTTGAGGCTAAGCATAATCAATTCTAGAGAAACGTTATGCTGGTGGATTTCCTTTGGAGATCTTGGAGCAACAGAACTCAGTTCCTTGGCTAGCAAAGGAGGACTTGTATCAGATGTTGGTTGTAATCTTCCATCACTTGTTTATCAATAAAGAGAGACTTTATTCCAATTTGTGTCTTTGTACTCTTACATGCTATGATTTCTAAATTGTCTTTTTATTTCATTGCAAGCATATTATTTCATCAGTATTCTATATAACATTTAAGATATTGCAAAAAAATCCTGTCTCTTTGTAGGTATGAAGATTCCCTAGAAGTTGTTGGAGCAATTTGGAGTGAAGAATAAAGCTAGGATCAAGCTCCATAAACAAGGTACACCTACTTTCTTCTTGATTTCTCTATCAAATTCTCAAATAATTGAATGTCTACAAGTTTATTTTAGTATGTTGGTAACCCCAGACCCTAGGTTATAACGTTTCATTTCCCTGAACAATAGAATTGGTGACTCCACTGGGGATTCCAACCTATTGTGGGTCCATTCCTTTGGTTTTCTTTCAGTTTTTCTCTGTTTGATCCTGTGAGTGATTTGTTTTTATTTTTCCTTTAGTTTTTAGTGATTTATGCTTAGAACCTTTGGGTCATTTATTTTTCTCTTTGAAAATTTTTGAATGTATTCGCTACCTGTCAGTACATGCAATCACAATTTTTGTGTTGTATTTGCGAGTTTCTTCGGTAGCAGTCACGAATGGTTTGCAGGTTTTCTTAATGACAGTTGCGAATTCCTGTAGATGTCTTTCAGTAAGTTAAGGTTTTTCTTGTCCTTTTCTTTTTTATCCTTTAGGTTCCTATTAGGGTTCTTATTTAGCATTGTACTGTGGATCTGGGTGTACACATTTCACTGTTTGCTTGTTAAGTCAAGTATTTTTTAGTAAGTTAGGTATGATTTCTTCTTTTGTGAATGAGTTGGGTCCTTCTTACTTGGATTCTTGGTCTGAATGCTTGTTCCTTTTTGGTCACTGGTGTCTATCAGTCCTTTAAGGACACTAGTATACTTGGGATTTCTTTTCTGGTAGTCTAAGTGAGTCATTCTTTCCATCTTTTGGATCTACTTGGTCTTTGTAAGTCAATAGTTCTATCCAATTCTATGGTTTGAGTCATCTCTTCCTGATTGGTTGAAGATTGTTACTATAGGATCTGATTGCTATCATTTACATTTAAATGATTAAATTGTTTAATTTTCTCAAAGTGCATTTAGTTGCATATAGTTTTTGAATTTTTTGAAAAAGGAAAGGAAAAAGGCAAATTTGCATTTTGCATTAGTTTGCATTAGTTGTTTTTCTCATTATTTTTTTTAGAAAAATCAATTTTTTTTCCTAGTCTTGTAGTTTCTCAAATTGTTAAAAATTTCATTAGTTTTCATTTACAAAGAAAAAGAAAGGAAAAAATTGCATTGTTAGTTGCATTCATTTTGAATTTTTATACATCATTTGTGTTCACTTTGTTGAGTCTATAACACCATTCAATATCATTCCACTACCCTTGAGTAATACAACCATTAAAAAGAACGTTTAATTAAAATTTATTAGTAAGTTTATTTTTATAGGTTCATATATCAACTAGCTTAGGATAGGTTTTTGGACTAGGATATTTAAACTATCCAAAAACACTTTGATTTCAAACATAGTGCCCTATATTTAGGTAAATCCTCTTCTACAAGAGATAATCTGGAAAGCTCCTCTCACACAAGAGTTAAGCACGAGGCTGTGCGAGAGCTCGGTTGAGGAGACAACCCTCCACTTCCTTGTTTTGATAATTTACTAGGATTGTTGTGCATTTGGGGATCTTATCAATACCACTTCTTGGGCCCTGTGAGGTGCTAGTATTGATAGGGTTTCAGGATTAGCTACCTTTCCCATGCACATCGATCAGGATTGCGAGTGTTCCACTAGACTCTCGATGTAGATTTGGTAGCCTTAGTCTCTAGACACTAGGATATTACACAGGTGGTATTGGAAGTCTATTTCCAGTACACCTATGACAGACTTGGAAGGTAACCTTGGTAAACAATTTGGGAGGGAGGTTGGGTGATTCTAGCGCTTTCACCAAGATAAATCTTCACGAGATGCCAAGTAACCATGCTTTGATATTCACTGGTTGGACCTGGGCCCTAATCATCCCAAGAATTCCTTTGGAAGGTGTATCTTTTATCTAGAGTGTATGTGTTAATTAGGAGATATTTAGTGTGTGCTATTTGGTTTTTTGTGTTTAGTTGGCCTTTAGGTGTGTGAGTCAGATTTATAGCTGTGGAGGACCAACCTTTTCGTAGGTCCAGAAGGTTACAAAACCTTCCTCCATCTATTATAGTGGAGCCTCCACCTCCACCTCAAAGGAAGATACTTGATAAATATGGTTCTTTCGAACCGACTAGTGTAAGCAAAGTTCCAGGTGAACCAGAACTCATGCTTAATAAGGAAGAAAACTCAACAGTAGATATAGAAGACTTGTAGATTGATGAGTTTACAGTCCAGGTCCTCCCATTTAGTTCACTTGGTTTTGGTGTTTCTTTGAGCCTGGTCATGTCTAGCTCAGGAGAGGGTATGTCTACCTCGACTTCAGCCATTTTGGATAGTGTAGTCTTACCTCCCTTGGTAAGTGCTCCTAGACCTAGTGCATCTACTGCACCCTTTTCACCAAGTGCTTGAGTGGTTAAACCCTCAACACCCTCTAATGTGGTAGGTCATTCTAGTGGGGTAGTCATTGGGATTCCCAGTGCACCTTTTGCTTCTCCTTCTTTTATGCAAAGTGCTAAAAGTGGTCCAAGTGGATCCACTTTGTTTGTCCAAGGTTTTTCTTGGAATGGAGGACATATTCATCCATCCACTCCTTATGTGTGCCCTTCGCTTGCTTATGTGGGTATGTTGTCTGGAAACACAAATACCTTTGGTCATAATTTTCAGATACCTATTCAAGTTTCTACCACCCTTTTCATGAGCTCTCCCTTTTCACTTTTTAGTGGAGGGATTCTGGATCCTGTGTTTCAAAATCTAGTTTCAATTGGAGCAGTTCAAACCACATAGCATGCACCAAAAACTAGTAATCCACTGGATTTTGGGTGGAATAATTTCCAAAATATTGCAACCACATCACAACCGGCAGCTGGGGGCAACGCCACCTTTTCATTTGGGAGCTAGGAGGAAAATCCTTCTACACTCCAAATTCCTTATTATCAAACCCTGGTTAGGCCCAAACTTCCTTTCCTAGAAAGGTTAAAATTGCTATATTTGTCAAAGATAATGAATGACCCCATGTGACACAATGCAGCATGGCCACCTGTACCCATTAAAATTCCCTCAGAAATTCCCAAGTTTGAAGGAAAATCTAGTGAAGATCCAGAGCACACATTACCACTTTTCACCTTTAGTGCTCTTCGAACTCACTGAACAATGAATCCATTCGATTGAGGATTTTTCAGAGAACATTGACTCACGTGGAAACAAAATGGTACATATAACTTTCATCCACTACATATGATAGTTTTCTGGATTTAGAAACCATGTTCCTTAACCACTTTCAGCTTCATGTCTGGTATGATGCCGATACATATTTGTTGTCGACATTTTGACAGAACAAGCCCACACACATATCTGATCACATTCAAGACTATAGAATATCAAAGAAGCTTATTAAAGCCACTATACCTCCCAATTTTTTATTATATTGGTTCTTAAAATCTCTACTACCTTACATCTCTAAGGACGTATCCACTTCGGGGGTGACCACAGAAGAAGAGGAAATCCTTAGGGACCAATAGTTAGACTTGATATATGCTCAGTCTGGGATTTTGTATGAAATTATTCCTGAGGCACCAAGGTCTATAAATAACACAGAGAAACACAATCCTAGACCCCATGCCAATGGTGTTTTCAATTCAGTCAGTTCTCCCACTATATAATCATTGTCCAAGAAAATCCATGAGTTGTTAGTGAAGCAATTTGTATCGGAGGAAACTAAGGATTCCACCCCCTCAAAATAGAATGTAATTTTTTTTTCACAGTCTTCTCAAAAGTTAAACTGGCATCCTGATAGGAAAAATAAGAAGGGGAAGAAGCGTGAGGGTAACCAAAACAAGCAAAATCCCACAAACAATGTTGATGGGGGGAAACAAGACAAAAAAACGTTCAAGTTCCTTGTAAGTTGTGTCAGGGAGACCACCTTACTTATAAATGAACTCTAATGGAACAAGCACAGAAGCTGCTAGAGAATCAACAATCAAATGTCCCGAAGGATCCCTTTCCCCAAGGAAAGAATGTAGCTTTTTGCTTCCAATGTAGCCAGGGGCACTTAAAGTGCTCCTAGTGATAAAAAATATATCAACATGGTACGATCCAACACTTTCCTCCAAACAAGAAATAAGAATTATGAATCAGAGGCTCAAGAGAAGGGTAATTCTACTGCTGAAACTTCAACCCCTCTTACTATTGAAAATATAGCTGATTCAATTCCCAAGATACCAGAAGGTGTCTTTAAGAAAAAATTTCACAACACTAATGCTAGGGCTACTTCAAACTATTCTGTAGTTGAATACTTAGCTCAAACTCCTTGTGAATGGAGGTGTTACACAGTTGTCCTTCTCAGAGGGATGCACTCTTAGTAGCCATAGGTAGCATGGATTTAATGAGCATGTTGGTGAAATTTAATCTTTCTGATGTTAAAATCCACCTTCCATACCATGTGGCATTGTCAATTGATGTTTTTCATGGAGGTAAACCCATTAGATGAATAGTGGTTGATGAAGGTGCTTCCGCATGCGTCATGTTGATGTCTTGTTGGAAATCCTTAGGATCCCTAGAGCTGGTTCAATTGAACACTCTACTTACGGCTTTTGACAGAAGGTCTTTCCATCCACAAGGTATCCTGCCAGCTTTCGACATAAAATTGGTAGGGAAAGCAATGTTTGTTGATGTTGAAGTGATCTATGCCCCGTTGGATTCTAACCTACTGTTGCGGTGAATTTGGACTTACACTATGTGTGCTATTCCCTCGACCATTCTACGGGTTGTAGTGTTTATGCATGAAGGGAATTTGGTTACAATTGAGCAACTCAATTTTACTCAGAAACATCATTTGGAAATGAATGGGGCCATAGTACTGTTAATAGATCAATCAAAACTAACTAATGAGATCCTGGGGGTTGGAATGTATGCATATTTGAATGGAACATTTGATATACTAGGCCTTATTAGCTATTTAGGTTCTACGAGTGCTGGGAAGTCTATCGTGATGATTGTCAATAGAACTAATCCTTGGGTCCTTCCTTCTTGTCATGAGCCTCAAGTTCCCTTATCTATAGTGGAAGTAGCTTACCAAGCTATTTTTTAAACCATTTTCGATTACATCATGACTCCTTCTACAGTATCAGAGGATTTAGATGAAGCTTATATGCCTTCTTGGGTGGAGAACTCTACGTATTCATATGATTTCTTATATATGGTTTTTCCTTCAAACAAAGCCATTATGGAAGCTATGATTGGATGAGAAAATATATGTGAAGACCTTCAACATAATTCCTTCTTTCTTCTATAGTTTAGCAAAGTTGAGAATCATGAGTTCCATGTGAGACTAGAGGAGGGTATTGATTTGTCGATTAATCCTTTACCCAAGGAGGGAGTATTTTCTGAGGGGAATATGGAAAATATCTCTTATACAATTCCAATCAAGATCTCTACAAACCCTAAATTCATTGAAAATATTCATATTGGCGCAAACTGCTCTCCGGAGGAGATTTCCATTTATACTTCCTTGTTTACAGAATTTCATGACGTATTTGTTTGTTCATATGAGGAGATTCCAGGAATTAATCCATCTATAGTTGAACACGAAATCCATACTTACCCTAACGTGAAACCTGTTCGGAAAAAAATTAGACCAGTAAATTCATGGAAAAGCAGCATTCGTCAAGGCTGAAGTAGAGAAACTACTGAAAGCATGGTTCATTTACCCAATCTGATGGAATGGGTATCCAATCCCATTCCTATTGATAAAAAACAAGGGATTATATGCATGTGCACCAACTTTTGTGAATTAAATAAAGCGTGTCCCAAGGATTACTACCCCACACCCTTCATCGATAAGATTATTGATGCTTGTGCAGGTAGTGAGGTATTTTCAATTATGGATGGTTTTTCCAAGCATAAACAAATTCAAATTAAGTCAGAAGACCAAAATAAAATGAAATTCATTTGTCCTTGGGGGACCTTTGTGTACAAGAAAATTCCCTTCAGTTTGAAAAATGTCATAGATACCTTCCATCGGGAAATGAATTTTTCCTTCCACGATATCAAGAATATTTTTTAACCTTACTTGGATGATCTGCTTTCCCATTCTCTCCAGAGGAAGGAATATCCAAATCATCTTTATATGATAATTGAATGATGTAGACATTATAAGATACACTTGAATCCCCACAAGTGTGTTTTCTGCGTCGAGTTGGGGAGGTTATTAGGGTTCATTGTGTCAAATAGAGGAATACAGTTGGATCCTTTAAAAGTTGAGGCTATTGTAAACTGCCTCCTCCTTATTCCATTAGGAAACTTCAGAGCCTGCAAGGTAAATCCAATTTCCTTCAACGTTTCATCGTCAATTATGCCAATATAACTAAGTGTTGCATGCACTTGCTGAAGCAAGACACCCCATTCCTGCAGGATGAAACTGCACATCTCACTTTCAAGGCATTAAATAAGGATTTACTATCGGCTCCTTTACTACGTCCACCAGATTACACCAAAGATTTTATATTGTATCTGGCTGCGTCATATTCGATTATAGGAGTAGTACTAGTGCAAGAAGATGAAAATATTTAAGAGAATGTTTTCTATTACCTTATTTATGCATTAGTAAGCCCTAAACTTAGGTACTCACATGTCAAGAAGTTGGCATTAGCAGGAGTCTATGTTGTTCATAGGATACGTCACTACATATTGGTAAGGAAAACCACAATGGTTGCATATGTAAATCCATTTTTGTATGTTTTGTCCTGACGCATAATTGGGGAAAAATTCAATAAGTGGATAGTCATTCTCTAAGAGTTTGACTTGTATTTTCAATCTGCTAAGTCCAAAAAATCCTTAGTATTCGCAGAACTGATCTTGGATTACCTACGAAAGAGACTTTAGTTGAAGAAGAAGAATCATTCCTAGGTGAGTATATATTTATGATTTCCAACTCTGATCCATGGTACGGAGATATCCTAGTATATGCCCAGACTCTTAAGTGTCCCACGTCCTTCTAGCAGGAAGATCGACGTAAATTGCATGTCAATGTGAAAAACAACCCGATCATCGGTGATACCTAATATATATGAGGGGTAAATTCGATCTTGCATCAGTGCCTCACCCATGAGGAGGAAGAGCATGTCCTAAGTGATTCCCATAGAGAAGCGTGTGGGGGTCATTTATATGGGTTAGCAATAGCCCATAAATTTTTACGTGTTGGTTATTTATGGCCTACTATCTTCAAAGATTTTTTGGAATCTGTAAAACGCTATCATCCTTGTCATCTCTATACTAGAAAAATGTGGTCGAATCCTACTCCTTTGTTTCCCATCATCGCAGTAGGTCCCTTCACCAAGTGGGGGTATATTACATGACGTGTAACCCAGTTTATTTTGGGGAAACAAATACATCATTGTCATTGTATACTACTTCACAAAGTGGGAAGAGGCAATGCTTACCTTCAAAGCCAATGGCGAAACAAAAGCTTGCTTTGTATTCAACCAAATCATTGCTTGGTTCAGTATACCAAATGATATTGTCACTGACCATGGCAGTCATTTTCAGAACAACATGATGACTAAGTTGACCACCATGCTATGGTTTAGGAAAGATCATTCATCTTCCTTTTACCCTTAG
This sequence comes from Pseudotsuga menziesii, assembly GCA_001517045.1. Classification (NCBI taxonomy): domain Eukaryota; kingdom Viridiplantae; phylum Streptophyta; class Pinopsida; order Pinales; family Pinaceae; genus Pseudotsuga; species Pseudotsuga menziesii. The sequence continues at coordinate 73,615 of LPNX011137069.1, read as the reverse complement.
GCGAATGGACAAGTAGAGGTGGTTAACAAAACCTTGAAAACCATTCTAAAGTGCACTATTAATGCAATCAAGTCAAATTGGCATATCATGTTGTACCTTGCACTTTGGGCATACCGAACCAATGTCAATACTGCTACTGGTTTCTTTCCCTTCCATCTCATTCACGGGGTGGAAGTAGTCACACCGGTTGAGTGCGAGATTCCATCCCTTAATATTTCTATTCATGTGCTTCCTGACACTACATATTTGGAAGAACATTTGTTTCACCTAGAAAATTTGGATGAACAATGCAGTGATGCGTTGACTACAAACGAGGCTCACAAGAAATGGGTCAAAAACCAATACAATAAAGCCATCAAACCGAGAGTTTTCTCCGAGGGAGAACTTGTTTTGCTCTAGGATCAAGACAAGGAACCCATGGGGGAAGAAAAATTTTAAGTCAATTTGGTTATGCCCCTATGTTGTGTCAAAATTTTTGAAAAATGGATCTTATGAATTAATCTATTATGATGGAAACAAGTTGTTGGAGGCCAATAATGGGCTCTACCTGAAGAAGTACTATGCTTAGGCATGGTGCTTTTTCTTATGTTTTTCTTGTATGTATTTTTATGTACAATAGGTCATTAGCTAGTTAGTGTTTCTTATACAGTCTATTGGTTGTTTTAGAGTGGTTCATAAGTTTTTTTGATGACGGTATCCGTCATACTAGTAATCTGGCTTCAACCGCCTGGGTTATTTATTCACACTCAGGACAACTGGTTGCCTCTGGTGGCACCTCCTTAGGTCCTGCGACTAATACTAAAGCTGAATACATTGTAGTTATTGAGTTGTTATGGGATGCTACACTACGTGGAATTACCCATTTGAAGGTCAGACTTGACTCTTAACTTGTGGTTTCCCAACTCAATGGTGATTATCAAGTGTGAAACCCTAACTTGATACGTCAGTTTTTACTTGTAATATTACTTGAAAGAAACTTTGAATACATTTCATTCAATCACATTTCAAGAAATGAAAATACAATTACTGATGCATATGTGAATTACATATTGGACTGGAACTTAACACCCACATTGAAAAATAAAACATAACAGACACATTTGAGATACATGTACATATATATATATGTAAAATATGTCCATAGATATAGCGAGTCTGATCCGAAGATCCTGTCACAAGTGTATCAATATACAAATAATAGGATCATATTCTGTATTCTCCTAAGTCTAGGCCTAATCCTCAGCCTCCTCAGCTGTAGTTTCCTCTACATCCTCCCTGTAATGTAGTACAATCCTAGCCACCCTTCTGAGAAGGCATAGCTAGGTCGATGAAACCCCAACCACATGCTCCTGCATGATCATTGGGATCTAATCCATCCGTAGTGTAGGGAAATCTTGGGTAATCCTGACCAGATTCCCCTCAATAACACGTAGTAAACTCTCGTCCCCACCACCCTGTATGGGCCGCACGAAAGTCTTGGGATGCCCATCAGGGAGAATTGGACTGACATATGCATATAAAACATAAAGAAGGGTAAAAATCATATACATATGTATATATAATTTTATGAACAAAACTCATAAAAATCAGACAATATAAAAATATAAAAACATAACTATATCTCCCCATGCTCCCCCAGGAAGGAGGATGAGTTCAGGGTCTCCTCGAAAATCTATTCCATCATATGGAACCTACTCGAGAGAAGGCACCCATCTATCCCACCAGGAATAGAAGTCATCATTGAAACCACTATGGATCCCGCCTCTACCACCTTGACAGAGGAAAATGTTCCCACACCACGTGAGTCTAGGATGACGGGGTGAGACCGGTGGTAAAGGTACTATGGGACTGAGGCCAAGAACCCTCTCGAAGAATAATGCCACTAAGATACTAGCATAGCCAAATTTCTTTCTTCGACCTCTCTTGTAGTAAGAAAGTTGTTTCTTCATTATTGGGATCAATCCTGAGCACCAGTCAAACAATGTACCCCACATACATTCCATCGCAGCATGCATGTTGGCCTGTGTGGCCAAATGTAACGAAAAGGAACCAAATGTTGATGTATATGTAACTTCGGAATGTATTCTTCTATATATTTCATATATTGTAACCCGATGTTTATTCCGGGGTGTTTCTATTATGTATTTGAGTCATGTGGTCATGCCCCGATGTTCCGATCAGGAGGATTAATAATGTAAACAAGTCATATCAAGTCATTAGGTAAGTCCCCACAGTTTAGGGGCACTTGAGTTATTATACACTAATTAAGGTGTAGGCTCGAGTAGTAATTATTAGGTTGAGTGCACTTCAAGTCAACGGAAGAATATAAATAGAGAGTGAGAGTATCTCTATTTATCACTTGTGACTTAGCTCTCTTGCTCTCTCAAGTGTGGTGCACTTTTGGAGAAGGAAATCTTTGGCTTGACAGAAGACAGAAGGCTGCTATTGTGTTGGGAGGTCATCTTACTGTTTTGGGATCACATCTTGTGGTGATACTATCTTAGAGGAAGTTAAGGGGTTTTATCCATTTATGGTTTCCCCTCCTAAAAGCTTTGTGCCTCTTGTCTCTTGTGATGTGATTATGTGATTGTTGTGCTTGTTATTCTCTCAGTGAAAAGATCTTATCATAATGCTAGCTTAAATGTTGAAAAACTAACATGGGATCAGAGCTAACCTGAGAAGAAGACATTGTGCAGCTACAGGAACTAGGGATTCCTAGTTTGTGGATCTTCCTCCACATATTTTCAGCAAAAGTATGCTAGAATGACTCTCCATTGAAGGGTGCATCTTTCTGTCGATGCGGAATTCAATTTCAAGCATTTTCAATTTCGATGTGGAAACTAGGGATTTCTACAGAAGAGGAATTTTTGGGTGAGACCAGCATAGGATTTTTCTCCTCATCAAAACCGAAATTTAGAGACCTGGATCAAGAAATTTGGTTGGGTAAATCTCCGGGAAAGTCAAACCCTAGTTTGACCCCTAGCTAGGAGAAACCCTAAATACTAAAACTGCTAAGTTTTGGTACATTCGCTATATTTTGATATTGGCGAAGTCTCAGAAGCTGAAAATTTCAGGGGCCGAAGATAAAATCATGGTGAACACTGTTTCCAAAGGGAAGCCTCTGATTCTCTATATTCAGGGAGATATGATCTCTCCAAGTTAGGGTTCCATCCTCTTCCAGAAATCATCCATAAACAGGACACCTGGGGAGTTCTGCAATATCTTGGGCTCCAGAGGTCCAAATGGAATTCCTAAAGATGTTCCAGAAAGGGCACGGACTTTAATTTCTATGGTCTGAAGGTCAGACTCAGAAGATGAACCAGTGACACGTGGCATGCCGTAAAACTTCTATGTTCTGAACAGTCCGGTAACAGGTCACCTTGGGAAAAGGATCATAAATCCCAAATGGTGAAACCAATTCTGATGAAACCTGTGGTTTTGGATCAGGTATATGCGAGGTTACCTCAGTGAGAAATTTCAGACATAGAGGATACGTAATTTCGGAGATATCACAGAAACAGTAACAGGCATTTCTGCAGAAGAAATCAGAAAATTAGGGCTTCTTGTTCTGGGCGTTTTCCTTCACTGTTTTCAGAAAAGGAGTACATTGGACAGCTCCATTTGAAGAGATCTATATTTTCATCCAATCAGATCTTAAAGATTCCAAGTTTTGAAAATTAGGGTTTCTGCGACAAACCCTAGATCAGCAAACTCCGGGACAAGGGCGGACACCTCAAATCGGTAAGATATAATCCTTTGCTATTTCCATTTGAGGTTCTCATTTCAAAGTGATCAGCTTGATGATAAGCTTGGTGAAGTTTACAACTTCCAAGCATAGAAGTATTTTATCCCTCTGGATTGGACACCTACATGAGCATAGAGGTTCCAGTTTCAGAGGGAGACGAGGCCAAAGAAGACATCATGCTCATGCTGCAGAGGATGATGAACCATCCAGAAAGAGATCCAGATATGAAAGTGAAGATTCTTCAAGCGAGGATGAATATGTTCTGATATCAGCTCTCACAGGTAACATTACTCATGGAAGTGATGATTGGCTCATAAAC
>LPNX011137069.1:55553-68209 GCA_001517045.1 Pseudotsuga menziesii | reverse complement strand
CAAGTCATATCAAGTCATTAGGTAAGTCCCCATAGTTTAGGGGCACTTGAGTTATTATACACTAATTAAGGTGTAGGCTTGAGTAGTAATTATTAGGTTGAGTGCCCTTCAAGTCAACGGAAGAATATAAATAGAAAGTGAGAGTCTCTCTATTTATCACTTGTGACTTAGCTCTCTTTCTCTCTCAAGTGTGGTGCACTTTTGGAGAAGGAAATCTTTGGCTTGACAAAAGACAGAAGGCTGCTATTGTGTTGGGAGGTCATCTTACTGTTTTGGGATCACATCTTGTGGTGATACTATCTTAGAGGAAGTTGAGGGGTTTTCTCCATTTATGGTTTCCCCTCCTAAAAGCTTTGTGTCTCTTGTCTCTTGTGATGTGATTATGTGATTGTTGTGCTTGTTATTCTCTCAGTGAAAAGATCTTATCATAATGCTAGCTTAAATGTTGAAAAACTAACACCAAAAACCCTACCTACATTGTTTACCATCACTTTTAATGGGAATCTAGTTATCTGTCAAATTGGGACACATGTCCTTGACTTCTGTCTTCTAGGTAGGTAGTAAGTATCAACATAATCTTGCACGCTAAGAGGGTCATTGTCCTTTCCAGTTTCCTATAGGTTTATAAGTGTACCCCTACAAGAAAGTCTCATGATAAAATAGATATCATCTATTGTCAGCTCCAAGGCTTCTCCTTGGAGGTCAAAAATCCCAAGATCATGATCCTAGTAGCTCACAAAAGTCCCCAAAATATAGACTTGTGCTCTCATATTCGAAGTGCAATATAAATTTAGAAATCGACTTCTTTGTAACACTTAGAGAGTAGGGGCATCTCGCATGGCTTCTTAGTCCATGTCCTCATGTTCCCTTTCCCTCCACTCCAATACCATATTTTCCTGACCAAAGCACATTATCATCCATTAGAATTCATCAAAATTCAATTGCATTTGTGCATTTAAAAAAAATTGAAGGTCATGCAGTATTCGTGACTATGCTTTCAGCACGGCGCAAAGCATACATGGGTTTCACTGCAACAACCCATGAATAAAATGTGTATTCATGACTGTAATAAATCACACCCGCGAATGATCCGGGATGCTATTAGGGCATGCACAAAATCACTAATTTTTGCATTAAAAACAAAAATGGAATGGAGAGAAAGGAAGAGAAGGGAGAGATAACCAATCTGCAACTCGCAGAATCGAAATTGGTCCACTAATTTTCCCACTATGATCAACTGAAGTTGGAAGGTAAAAATTGCAAAATATAGTAAAACTTCCAAATGGTATGTTTATTTTTGGTTTTGAACTATTTATAATAAAAATTTCAAAATTTTACTCATTGTATATAGTTTAAAATCAGTTTTTAATATATGGACTAATACCATGGTATTTTTGCTAGCTGCAACAAGTCCCGGATCATTGGAAATTTGTTTTCTGTCGCATATAGGGTAGGATTTGGTCTTCATTGCAGACGTTGCACTAACACCTTATCCTTCACTTAACCCTAGGATCACTTTTTCGTCCATGGACTACGGTGTAAAACCGCTTTTACCTCGTACACATAATTGTTCTTCTGTGAATAGGGCCTCCTTCTCATGGGTAACCTAGTTTAGAACACTTTAGTGTATTTCTGGTACCCATGCCACAGTTGTGTTAGGTTTGCGGGAGTCTCATTAGAGGAAATTTCAATTTAAAATGGGCCTTCCAAAAATAATAAAAAATTCCATGGCATCATGTATTATCCAATCAAAATGCTTTAAAATTCAAAAAGGGAGCACCTCTTAAACAATTTTTTAATAAATTTGGGGATAGGTATGATAAAAATAAAAAATAAAATTTTCGTATTTTCGACATATCTCCCTGTGTTTTTTACTCAAATTTCTATCGAGAGAGCTTGTTCGATGCATAATTTAATTTTGCATCCAACGAGTACCCACTCGCCATACTTTTAACGGCCCCCGCTACCCCAAAAACAAGAAATACCTGAAAAAATGTGATGATGATGTCATCATCACCTTTTTTCAAGTATTTCTTGTTTTTGAGGTAGCGGGGCTCATAAAAAGTATGCCGAGTGGGTACTCATTGGATGTGAAATTAAATTTTTCATCCAACAATCTCTCTCGATAGAAATTTGAGTAAAAACACGAGATATGTCGAAAATATGAACAAAAAAGTAGTTTTTTCTTTTCTTTCTCCAAAATTAATAAATATTATTTTATTATTTTTACTATTATTTTATTAATTTTCCTTAGGAGGCCCAATTTGAGTTGAAATTTCCTCTAATGTCTTAGTTGTTTTTCATGACAAAAGAAACCTCATTTTGTATTTTTTTAGGAGTTATACCCGATTATAAGTCTCCCCACACTTATGGAGTTTTCTTTAGGCCCTGTTCTGAATCCTCAAAATAGATTGGACAACTGAGTAAACTTGTTCGTTCAGACTCGTTAAGAATAATTGAATGATAATATACATTGGTGGTAAGTCATCTCTTTCTTGGACCATGTATATTATTTACGCGAAATGAATACTCTATTTTCTATGGAATTGAGAAGGGTATCTTCAGGAACAGGTTTATCTCTTTTCCGGACAGGAGGGACTAAATTTATGGAAAAGGGACACCTGGTATGAGCTTATTTTTCTCTTTTTCGTGCTCTGGATAGAAACATGAAAAAGGTTTCGAGCATACTTTATTTATCTTTCATGCTCACAAAACCTAAAGAACAAAGCATTGAGTTTACTGTTGTAATCAAATGGATCTTTTCGAGTGATATTGCCTTCCTTCACACTCATTAAACTCACTTTATATGCTTCTTTTGAATGTGCATCGGTCTGGTATTAGTTTACCCCTTTTCCAGACCTTACTGACTAAGTACAAAAAATGTATACCTTAGTCCTTCAGGAGCTAAGAGAGTTATTCTATAGATTGTTTTATACTTTTCCAGCCCCAGGAGACTAAATTGTACGATAAAGCACCCCCAAGAGTCTTCTTCTGAGTTTCAGACTCTCAAAACTATGAAAACACCAAGTATCTACTAGTTCAGGCTCATAAAATCCAAGAATCAGTTACATATCAAGCATTATTCTTTCCTCTTTTCAATCTTGTCAAAAATTAAGAGAGACTCTAGTTGACTTTCTTGGACTCGTTAAAACGTAAAAAGAAAGATAAGGAATACTTTCACTCTTTGGGTTATAAGAAGTGGCAGCATGCCATCCTTGAACAAAGCACTCTCTGAACTTTCTGATACTCATGTCTCAGTTTACACTTCCAGCTTAGCTACTACTTCAATTTTTAACCCCTCCACTTTTACTTTATACTTGGAGAATTTGATCATGTCTCCTACATGAAAGATAAGTCTAGTTGTCATATATGCAAGTCAAAATATTCCTTGACTCATCTCTATGTCATGATCACTATACAAGGATATATAATTTTATATGATCATCTTGATTCCCATCATTATCATCTCTAAGAATTCCTTGTGTCTAACTTCCCTCATCCAGTCTCCTAGTTACTCTTGTGATATGTTGGAGGATTCATTGCCTTCCTCCTCACATCACAGTTTCTCATCAACATCTCCTGAATACCAATACCTAGAGTTTCAACGATGGTACCTAGAGTAATATATGTGGCCTTGCTTCCTGTATCATATGATGTAATCAAATATTGTAAAGAAGCTACTGTTCCTCTTTATTGAACATGGCATCCTAAGATATTATTTTGTAGATGAATTTGATATGTATGTTTCATTTACCTCTCTGCAGCCTTGGTAACTAAGTTTTCCAAGAATAAATTTTGTAATGTATTTTGACCTTCACTTCCCTATGACCTCACACATTAGGGGGCATCTTTTATCTTGTAAAATGGCACTTCTCCTTCTAAGTACTAACACTCAATGTGTCGATACAAAAAGGGAAAAATGGATAGAAGTGGCCAAAAATATATATATATATATGTGCATGTGCCTTCATGTATTATCATCATGCCAGCCTTACCTATTTTTTGTAAGGTGATTAAGGAGAATTCACGACTATTTCCATTGAAACCCGTGAACCGTTCACGAGTATTTACATTACAACCTGCTAATACATGATCAAGGTTTGTACACGTGGGTTTCCCTTATAAAAGTCACGTGTCATTCACAACCTTCTAGTATCAATAATCGTCAATTCCCTAATCCAAAAAATAAAAAATAAAAACAAGTTTAGTTGAGGATAGTTGGGCTTCTAATCGTAAATATCCCCACTTCCTCAACCATATCAACCTTCGTGACCTCTCTCTTTCCTCAAGTATAAATAGAGGGTAGGGTTTTAGGCTAAACATCATCAATTCTAGAGAAAAGTTATGTTGGTGGATTACCTTTGGAGATATTGGAGCATAAGAACTTAGTTCCTTGGCTAGCAGAGGAGGAATTGTATCAGATACTGGTTGTAATCTTCCATCACTTGTTTATCAATAAAGAGAGACGTTATTCCAATTTGTGTCTTTGTACTCTTATATGTTATGATTTTTGAATTGTATTGTTATTTCATTGCAAGCATATTATTTCATTAATATTCTATATAAAATTTAAGATATTGCAGGAAAGGTCTGTCTCTTTGCAGTTTTGAAGATTCCCTAGAAGCTGTTGGAGCAATTTGGATTAAATAAGAAATCTAAGATCAAACTCCATAAACAAGGTACACCTACTTTATTCCTTATTTCTCTATCAAATTCTCAAATAGATGAATGTTTGCAAGTTTATTTTATTACATTGGTAACCCTAGAACCTAGGTTATAAGGTTGTATTTCCTGAATGACACTCTACCTCTTCGATTCTCTCCGCAGCATCTGTGGTTACATTTCTTGTTTCCTCCAATACTTTTGGAGGTGTACTGGGTGTCACCTGTGCTTCCAAATCCGTGACCTTCTTGCGCAGGTTCTTTGCACTCTCACCAAGTTGAACCACTTTGGATTCCATAAGAATATCATGGGTAATGCCTTCAATGCTAAAATTGTTGCAAGAGAATGTTATAAACGTGTTGAGTCGGCGCTTATTTTCCTCCCAGGTCTTGGTTTTCTAGTATGCTTCTTTGACTTTTTTCTTCATCTTATTAACAATATTGTTTGATTCTCTAAATTTCTTAACCAAAGCACCTTCTTTGATCTTCATTTCCACGACTGTGACATTTTGAATGGCATATACTTCATCCATCGACAATGTAGAGAAATATATAGTGACATGGCCCACACTTTTGGCCATAACATTTAGCTCTTATGTCCCCAAGTTGAGTGATTCTCCCACCACTTGAGTATTTTTTGGTGGGACGGGTATCAACACATCACTAGGTCATTCCTCTGACTAGCCAGCTAAGTTTTGTGACTCAGACAATTGTGGTATGTAGTCGACCTCCACTCTTACTTTTTTCATGACCTTACAAAGCATTTGTAATAAGTCTGTGATGTTGTCGGTTAGGTATGCTTGTTTCTCATCTATCTTTTGGAGGCTTTGATTGGCAGTCTTAGTCATTGTTTCTATCAACAATGTGTAATCATCGTTGTTAAGGCCAATAGTTCCATCTATTTTTTCGATTTTCCTCTTCTTATAATGCCTCACAGAATTCTCTGTATGCTTCCTCTTTCCCCCTACTACTGGGTCTATTGGAGTCGTGCTTGAATCATTTTGGACATTTTATGGATTTTCCTCTTGATATTCCTCTATATTTTCCTTTTGTGGTTTAATTTTTTCTGGTGGGTTTTCTCCTTGTCCCCCATCCTTCTACATCAGTGGATTGTTCTCTCACACCTCTTCATCATTCGATAACTGGTCATTTACAACAAGAACTCTCCATTATTATGGCCAATTCTGAATAATGGCCTCAATTTATTCAGTGGAAAATTGATGTTGTGTCACAATTCACTGGCATTTTGGTTTTTTTCACGGATGTAACAAGATATGATGGGTTGCAACTGAAAATTTGATAATGTTTCTAAACCTTTTAATGGTCTCCTTAGTAATTATGGCCTTCTTTTTGACATGATATTGCAGGGCGTCTACGTGCAAAAATAACTCTACATTGTTTCCTTTTTTCCTCTCCTTTAAATCTTTCTCGAACCAAAGATTCTGGTATCGAGATCCTCGACATGGAACATACACATATACCCCTTGGTATTTTGTTGGTTCTGACCATGCAACAGATGAAATAAAAATAAGTGGCCATGAATAATAAAATGCACTACCTTTCTCCTATTCCTCCTTCGCATTTGATAACAGATTATTTAGAAAATATTACAACCAACTGAGTTGAAAACCTGCTACACATAACTCTACCACAGAAATCATCCCCGCGGTGCCTAGTTCGGTCACATCTTGAACATCAATTTTCTAGATAGGTATTTATCTACAAACCAAAAAGTATCATCATTAATAGAGATGATGGAAAAGCCTCTAGTGCCTATGATCAGTTCATACTTTTCTTTGAGCTTACCCATGAATAAATTGTCATATTATTTTCCAGCAAAAAATGGCGTTGGGTCGACACCTGCAAGTGGGAGTCCCATAATCATTGCTATAAGCTTGACATCAACAAAAACCTTCTGGTCGAGCCATATAAATCCACCATGGAATGACACTAGAAATTTTTTAACACATGTATTCATCTCGAAACTCTGACTAAAATGTGACATGTGTATGAGTGACAACAAACCAACTTTGTTTAATCCTCTTGCCCATTCCATTGGAACTAAGTGTTTAGGGAAATCATCTATCTCATAGACAACAACCATATATTTGTCGATTGCAAACTATTGAAATTTCCTTAGGTCGTGGTTGACAAAGCTCATATTCTTGAGATTTCAGAGTATGTTCACTTTTGTCTGAACTCCTTTCGGCATGATTAGTGCTACCAGTGGGTAGCTTGAATTCTTTGGGATTATAATTTTAGGGGCATTGTGTGGTTTGGGTGGAACATAATCTGGCAGCATGGAGGCAAATCTTATTTCTTCATCATCTGGTGGTGGTGTTGCTACTTTCGTACGGCTAATAGGCTTGGTTATTCATTCCTATTCGATGTTCTCAGTGGGCCTGGTCATAATCTCACTTTAGGGATGGATGGGATTTGTTCAACTTCTTTTGCAACCGTGACCTATGGTGAAACATATCCTACAATATCTTCCATAATGGAAATGGGTGATGGTGTCTCGATAGTGGATTCTACAGTTGTACTTGTACTGGAAATAGAATAACCATACTCTGTAGAAAAATCACCTCGTCTCTTATAGTTGTGGACAACAATAGAACACTCTCACTCAAATGCAACTGAATGAACTGAAACTTGGGCATGAAGGTGATAATTTCTACTCGTTCAATCAATCAATCCTTCACATGAGCAAACAATCAATGGAAAGCTGCCAGTGATTTTAGTCACATGGGCCAATCATCCGAATCATTATACATAAAACTACATGCAAACCATCACTCTCCCACCACCTTAGTGGTATTTATTGTGCAATAATGATGGAAGTGAACAAAAAGCACACAATAAAAATTGCTTGCATTTAAAAAAAAACTTAATTATAGTCAGTTGTCATTTTTGCAACTCAATTTCATCTTGCAACAACTATGCTCTTCCTTTCACAATTCTTTATCCTTCAACACATTTATTTCATTGCGACATACCTAGGGTCTTCGTTACCATTTTTCTTTTGCAACTGACAGACAATTTGCAATGCTTTTTTCTTCCTCTATGATAGAATGGAAACCTATGACCACTTTTTCTTTTTCTTTGATAGATACATTGTCTGTGACACACACAAAAAACACATCATCAATTTGTACATTTTTTATTTTATTTTTATTTATTTATTTAATTATTACTATTATTTTTATTTCTTTCTTTATTATTATTATTAGTATTAGTATTTTTTCAGTTAACTAAGTCGCAACTATCCTGGTAAGGCTTTAGTCGAATTCCATTCACCAATCCTTGGAAATGTATTTCATCTAATTTTCCCAATTGCACTGCGCCTCCTTTAGTGATTTGATTGACAACATAAGGCCCCAGCCAATGTGTTTTCAGTTTTCTAGGATTCCTTAAGAACATATTATCATAAAGGAGGACAAGGCCTCCAAACTGAAATTGTTTATTCTTAATGTGTCGGTCATCCCATACTTTCTGTCATTGCTTTTCAACATTTTGATGATAACCCGCAACAAAACATTCTTCTTACAACTGCACAAGATGCAAGCAAATTTCCTCGAAAACACCAACATCTGTGATCTCTGTAATCACAACAATACTTATACTACGTAAAATATATTACATTGGCATAACAAGATCTTTTCCATACACCAACTGAAATGGGGTTCGGCCTATCAACTTCTTACAGGTCATGTGATATGCCCATAGTTCCACATAAATTTTCTAGTCCTAGTCATCTCTTTGAACATTGAAAATATTTTTCAATGCGTTCTCTAGGATCCTGTTGAATACTTCGACAACACCATTTTCTTGAGGGTGATATGGTGTTTTCTGTATATTATGGATTTCAAATTCTTCAATTAATTCTTCGATTAACCGGTTGACAAAATGTGTACCTTGATCACTTATCAAAATATTCGGGCATCTGAATCTAGTCACAATATTGTCGAATAGAAATTTGGCAGTTGTCGCAGCAGTACAATCCTTTACTGGTGCTTCTTCAACTCATCTACTCAGGTAATCAGTCACAATAATCATATGTATCTTGTGCATGTTCACTTTCCTGGTGGGTTAATAGGTCTGATAAAATCAACAACCAATTTTTTAAATTCCTGTAAAGTTATCTAAGGTACTGGAAAAACTTAATCTCATCGCAACTACTTTTCGGTTCTTTGACATACATCACAACTACGATAGTATTCGTGAGCATCCACATGCATGGTGGGACACCACAATCCTGCCTGCAATATTTTTCTCACTGTAGCTTCTCCAGCATAATGGCCTCCTATGACACCAACATGTGCTTAATTTAATATCATTGGTTACTTGTGTTCCAATACACAACAACAAAGAATCTCATCAAGGCCCATTTTATATAACTATCCAGTGATCAACTAGAAGTCTACAACTAATTATTTTTTCTGCGCAGTATTAAATCCTTCTAGTGCATATCTCATAGTCAAGAATTGCATGATATATCTGTACTAGTCATCAAACATCATGATTGCAAACAATTGCATGTCGGGAATACTATCATCGAGGTTCACAGGTTTTTCTCCACTTTCAAGCCTCAACAGGTGTTTGGTGCTGAGTTCAGTTAGCCTGGCTTAATGATGACTTCAAAATCAAATTCATGGAAAAGGAGGAGCCACCAGAAAATCGCTCCCCCTACATCGTCTTATTCACTAAGTATTTCAATGTTAAAAGGTATGTGAACATCTTGAAATGTCCACCTAACAAATAGTGTCGAATGTTTTGTAGCGCATACACCATAGCTAATCCTTCACTTTTAGTCGTAGTGTAATTATTTTATGTTGTTGAGAATTTCCTAATAGCAAAGGAAATAGGATGATAAATGGATCATTCGCCAGGACGCACAAAGACACCAGCGAGTGCAACAAATGATGCATCGACATGTACATGAAATTCCTTCTTCTAGTTTGGAAATACAAGTATGGGTGTTGTGACCATTTCTTTCTTCAGGAGATCCAAACTTTCTTAGCAATTTTATGTCCACTCGAACTTAATATTCCTTTTTAACAATTTTTCCATCAAAATAGTTACCTATGCTTATCCTTTGATAAATTTTCTATAGTATCATGTGTGTCCCAATGATTTTCTCAGCTGATTCATTGTTGTAGGGGGTGGTAGGTTGATGATGATTGCAACTTTATTAGGTTCAACCAAGATTCCATTGTGACAAACTACATGTCCCAACATAATTCCAAATGGGGCACAAAAGATACATTTCTTTAAATTCAATGAAATTTGATACCGTCAACACCGTTCCAACAACATTATGAGGCTCTCAATGTGATTCTTTATGATCCCAAACACTGTCCAATCATTGAAGTAGACCTTAAGAAACTTATGAATAAAATCCTTGAACTTAGCCACTACTATCCTTGAAAATATAGAAGGAGAATTATTGAGTCGAAAGAACATGAATGTGTATTGAAAAAATCCCCACTTCGTCCCAAAGGTTTTCTTGTGTCGATCTTCCTTTGCTATTTTGATTTAATGGTAGCTAAAGAACCCATTAGTAAAATAATAAACTTCTTAACCCCAAACACTTTCTAATACCTCATCCATAGACGAACTTGGAAACGGGTCATGTAGGTAGGCATCATTCAACTTTCTTAGGTCAACGCAATTGCGTACTTCACCAATAGTATTCTTATCATGCACTACTATCAAGATGATCCATTCCGATTCTTCAATTGGTTCTATTGATGAAGGAGCATCATGGCATGCCAGCAATGGGATGATTTGGTCACATGTTGTGGCATATTTTTTTCTGTTTTAATGAGTCATAGTCTGTTAGCAGCGATAGGAATGGTGGTGGATCATGACTCTCTATGTGGAGATCAAGCTGCAGTTTGTTTTGTTGAGACAAGGATGTTTTTATCATGCGTTGTAGTTGTTTTTTTTTTAAATAGGAATATTAGAGAAGTAGAGGGGGTTCTACTCTTCAGCATTAGAATTTCAAATTTGTAGAGAGACGGACAGACCTGCGTTTGGTTCCGCTTGTAAATATTTTGAATAGACTGAAGAAGAGATCTGAACTGTGTGTTTGTGGTCTTACTTAATAGGAAGAGTAGTTGTGTGTTTGCAATATTATTAGCCTCAATGCATCTACTGTTTGAACTGTGAATTCGTGAAGATCCGACTTCAGCGTTTTCCTGAACATATGTGTATTTTTGTGAAATTATTGATTCAAGTGTTAAATCATTGCTTGAATAGATGAAATAGGTCGTAGATGCATGCATAGAAGTGTTAGGTTAATGAATATTAGAGATTGCAGGATGGATTGATTGATTCTCCGATCAATCGGAGCGGCACATGAATTTTCTTCCTTAATGAGTTTTTGCAGAGAATGAGCGGTGGAGATTGAGCCCACTGACAAAGATCTGATGGTCCAGTAGAGATATGCAATAGAATTTGCGAGGGAGATAATGGATCTACAAAGATATGGGAGATCCACATCAAAGAGTAGATTGAATGTCATGGAGAAGGCCACAAATCTCTGACAACTGAGAATATTTTGTGGGAAAAGTTGCGGAAGGGAGAATTGTTGGGGAGAAACTTTGGGATGTTGGCATCCCGGGGGAGCAACTTTGGGAAGTTGGCATCCCGCATCCCGTAACTTGCTTGTTGAGAAGCTATTACGGAAAGGAAGTTGCGGGGGAATGACTTTTATAGGTTGATATCCCACATCCCACAACCCAATTGCAGAAAGGATATTGCGGAGGAAGAATTGTGGGGAGGTAATTTTAGAGCAGAATTTAGCCGAGGGATAAATTTGGTCATCCTGCTAAGTCTAGGAGCCACTAAATCTTGGAGGTGCTGGTTGGGTTGGTTTTGGTTGATTCGACCCTACACCAATTTTGGTATCAGAGCAAGGAGAAGCTCGTGTGAGAGAGAAGTACAGCATTCGAAGCCTGGAAAGAGAAAAGAAGAGTGCTCGAGAGGTTCTAAATAGAGGAACAGAGTTACCAAAAGACCAAGTACAGAGAAGGGGATTGGTGAGGTAAATTGTAGCAGTGTGAAAGAGAACTGTTATTGCAGAGGATTTTTGCATGAGGATGGATGCACGCATAGGTAGAGCAGAGGTTATGACATAGGTCGACCAATGGTGAATGCAAAAGTTATGGAAGAAGTAAGGGAGCTTCGAGCATGTATGGAAGCCATGGAGACAGACAGATGAAGATACTTAGAAGCAGGGGATATAAGTGAACTTGAGGATGAAAAGAAAAGGGAAGAAGCTACACCTATGCAGGAAACACCTGAGCTAATATATTTCAGATTGATTCTAGAAGAAACTTCAAGGACAAAACCTAAGTTGTCTACCTATGATGGAAGTCTTATTGTTGAGCATCTCATTGACTGGATTAGTGAGATGGATAAGTACTTTGAGTAAGATTAGATTGAAGAAGAGAATAGAGTGATGTTGGCTGTGATAAGGTTGAAAGGGCATGCATCCTTGTGGTGGTATAGGGGTGAATCCGCAGACCTGGGTAACACTTTTTGGCAAGCGCATTTCGGCAAAAACAGAAAAACGCACCTCGGTCGAGGGCTTGTTAAACCCTCGACCGAGGTCTTAATATCTCAACCAAGCTTTTATCAAGCCCTCGACCGAGGTTTTGTTTATCCCTCGACCGAGGTATTTCTTAACCCTCGGTCGAGGTACTAAAACCTCGACCGAGGGCTAATAAATACCTCGACCGAGGTATTAACTAAATTGATACCTGCAAATACCTCGGTCGAGGTATTTAAATACCTCGGTCAAGGGCTTTACAAACCCTCGGTCAAAGTTTTGTTAAGACCTCAACCGAGGTATTTAAATACCTCGGTCGAGGTTCATACCTCAGTCGAGGGCTTAAGAAAATAGACTTAGCCCACATTCAAACAAATGAAAAATTTCATGTGCCTTGCAGAGGTGTACACCCTACCATTCCTAGCACATAACTGAGCAGA
>LPNX011137069.1:6500-55350 GCA_001517045.1 Pseudotsuga menziesii | reverse complement strand
TTTTGAGGGCTTCTATCTAGCACATGAGTAAAAAATCAGGTTTTCATCGCCAAATTTGGCCAAAAAGTGTTACCCATCTTCATGGAATCACCCATAGTGTGCAAGCAGAAAGAAGGAGGAAGAATAAGTCACTGATAAAGAGTTGGGATAGGATGGTAGCAAAGATGAGGGCTAATTTATTTCCCAAATATTACGAGTTAATTATGTATAGATAGGTCCAGAACCTTAGACAAATATTGTTAATAGTAAGAGAGTACACTGAAGAGTTCTACAAAGTAAACCTAAGGGAAGGATATGTGGAAGAGTTAGCAGAAAAGGTTGTTAGATATGTCAATGGTCTAAGGATGGATATCCAAGAATATATTAGCATGATATCACCTAGAACAATGGAGGAGGTGTATCAATGTGCCTTAAGGGAAGAATAAAATATAGCAAGGAAGCAGAGCTTCAACAGAGGTTGAGATTCGACCAGAGGAAAAGGACAAGCAGTTGCAAGAGGAATATTTGGAGCATAGATGGGAGATTCCAATAAATATAACCAGCAAAAGAATCATGGTAGAGGAGGTGAATCAACCAAAATAGTACCTTACCAAGGAGGTATAGGTAGAGAAAGAGGCAGATGAGCTATCATTAGGTGCTACAAATGCAACCAGTTGGGGCATAAATCATTTGAATGTCCAGGGAAGGAATACGTAGGACAAATAGGATCCTATGTAGCTCAAAATGAGCAACATCAATAACGGTCATCAGTGGAGAAATTTTTGACAGAATCATGAGAGTCTTTGATGATGAATAAAGTCTTGTTGAAACCTGAGAAGGAGAAAGCAGAGCCTTCTCAAAGAAAATATTTGTTCAGGACCACGTGTAAAGTCCAAGGGAAGTGCTATCAGATGGTGATTGAAAGTGGGAGCACTGACAATCTTGTTTCCACAGAGATGGTGGAGAATTTGAGTTTAAAGAGGATCAAGCATCCTGTTCCATACAAGGTATCTTGGTTACATAAAGGACATCAAATCCTAGTAAGTGAGCAGTGTGAAGTTGATTTCCAAATAGGTCCATATAAGGACAAGATTATGTTTGACGTTATGCCAATGGATGTTTGTCATATATTTTTAGGAAGATCGTGGAAATTTGATAAGAAAGTGATTCATGATGGTAGGAGTAACTATCATAGTTTTGAGTAGAATGGGATAAGACATGTACTTCACCCTTTACAAGAAGGCGGTATTGTCACATACCCCAATTTTGCAAAAACAATTTTATATTATTTGATATTATTTGAGGACAATATGTTAAATGTTATGCTAAGTTGTAATTGATGACTCAGCAGGGTCAAGGATTATTAATTTAATAATGAATATTTTATTTATAAATAAATAAAGGAGGAGAAAATAGCTTAGGACAGCTGTTAAAAGAGTGTTTACTGGTCAAATTGGTGGAGGATACCGGGTGGAGAGAAAACTGAGATGTGGCAGCATCCTCAAACCACTTTCAACTGTTGCAGGTGGCAACCTCCCTACATTTGGGGTCATGATTCCCCAAGAAAGTGGAATCAGAGCAGGTGGCTCAATTAATGAAAACTAACCCAAAAGACCTAGGCAATCTTTATAAAAGTTTCCATTGAAGAGAGCTAAGGCTGCTCATTCTAGAGAAGTGATCATTCAGGTTGAATGAATATACTTCAGAGAAATTCAATGGAACGGAAAATTGGAAACTTTTGAGGGGATAACTGTTGATTGATCTAGTTGCAGCTTTTAAGCTGAACATCATATTGCTGAGAGCGGAGTTTTTACTAAGCTATTAAACTAGTCAATTGACAAAGGGTTCTACTATTTTCATTCTCCACTAGTTCTCAGCCAAGACGACTAGGAACAGGCTCGGGGGTCCTGAGGAAGCGTTGTTTGAGTGCTCTCCAGGAGATTGGTAGGGAGGAACGACCTCCTAACATTGTTTTCGTCTGTCCTAAACAGGTTCTATGTTAGTTTGTTTTGCTGTATTAGTTAAATAAATCTCAGTTCGTCTGATATATGTGAATGTTAAAGTCCAGTATGTGAAATGTTAGAATTTAGTATTTTTTTTAGATTGTTAAAGAAATGAAGTTGATTCAGAAAAATAATGTGTTAGAATGAAAATAAATTTCTAGACTGTGTTTTTCCACACCTGGAAAACCAGGCCATACTCTAGAATAGTTAGAATACTTTAAGTATATGAAAGGAAACTATAAGAGATTGAAAATAATAGATAAGGTTATGTGTGTTTAGGTAGCAGATTAATTTATTCAGTGTGTAAATTATTATGTAAAGAACAATGTTATGGTTATTTACGTTTATTGTTTAATGAGTTTAACTAGGTAAAAATGTTGGAAAAGAAATAGTAGAACTATACCATAGATATAGTAATGTAAGATATTGATTCAATAAAAATTATAGAAGATACAGTTAAGTATCTAGAATAAGGCATCAACCACACTTAAAAATCTTTCATCTTAAACTATTAATTAATACATACTAGAATAGGATTATGTTTACAAACCTTTATTAATGAAAATTAATCAAAGTTACAGAGTTAATGTTTTAATCCTTACATAACTTTGAATCTTTACTAAGTTACAGAACAGTAAGCAAATGTAATTATAAATGTAAACAGTAAATAGAAATAAGCTAAGAATTTACCTATATAAGAAACAATTATTTACCAAACAAGCTCTAAACTTGTGTAAGTTAAACCTGAGGGTCGAAACCCTAGTTCTTCTTTTATTTTCTTTTATAAACATATTCTATAATAATAAAAAACAAATTAAACTAGAAGACTATAAGTATGCATTAGACTGGGTAAAGTCTTATTTCAAGAACTTACAGTATATTTACAAACTCTTTATTTAAGAGAATAGAAAATATTTCATTAACAGATTAATAATTTCAATACTATTGTAACAACAAAAAAGAGGTAAACATAAACCAACACATAACTAATAAATTTAAGAATGTATCTATACAAGGGTTCTTTCTCAGTAAACCCTAGTTATTCTATCTTAACTGATAAGTATAAATATATAAATTTTACGTTACGACTAAGCTTACGGTCTTTCACAATAACCTTATCTATTTACAAGAGAAACCTTTAACAGTAAAAAATTATTTTCACTGACAGTAAAGAAGAGCAAATTTCATTCACAGTAATATCCTTATAAGACAAAGTATAATCTAACAGAGTACTCGAAACAGAGATTAAGTAAAAACCACGAAGACAAGAGAACCCCCATAGATATAAGAAACCGAGTATGATATTACTTAGCCATAAGGCTATAAATCTTTCTTTTACAATCAAGAAAAGTTAAATACAAGTCACGGCATCGAAGCCGGAGCTACCCTGCTACATGAAAGGGTCTTTATAACAAAAAATAAATAAAACTGAAAATCAAGCTTCTAAATACTGGAGGGACCGAAGCCGTGCTTCTTTTCCACTGAAAAACCCTTTTTCCCTTAACCATCGCAAACAGGGAGTTTCCATGTTTAAACCGGGGCTTACCCGTTGGTCTTGAGGTCAACCAACGTTGGAGAGGACCTTTCCAAGCCTGAAATTCGAACTGTAAATTGCAAACAAACACGGAGGTTATAGTTAGAAGCTATATAATTATAATATTAAAATTGTAACTTGGAATCTATAACGTCAATATGATAAAATTCTTACCTGAAGGCGAAGGAATCTGGAGCCGAGGAGGAATTTGAACCAACACGACGAACAACACACTTTGTAGAACAAACCCTCGTGCTCACCTGTGACAAAGGCGGTGGGGTTCACTTTTCGAATTATACCAACGATGGAGAAGGTTTAACGCTATGGAAAAGGCAACGCAAGGAGCCAACACTCAAAGCTATGGATAGAGTAACACCACTCTCACAACGACACAATGCCTGCAGAAAGAACCAAAATATGAGCTGGATATTTCTCAACCCTCATGCAAAGAGTTGCAGCACTTCACTACACATGCGATGGAGCTCAAAAACAAGAACAAGCGAGCCCTCATGGCCGCAGAGAAACCAGACAGTGCAAAGCCAAACCCTCAACAAAGAATGAATAAGTTAGGGTTACGTGGTAATTTTTTAAAACATCCATTGCACGGTGGAGGCTGCTCCACGTGCCCACCAAAATATTCAGTCCATAGTGGGTCGAATGGTATAGTTTACATTGCATTGTCGAGAAACCAAATTATTGCCCATAATTTAATTATTGACTACAATGATAATGTAATTTACAAAGTCAAAAACACATCATTTCAATGATAAACCATAAATTCAACCTATGGTAAAGAACCAAAACTTATATTTGCATCGTTATCCTTGTTTTATGATAACCTTGTAATCTTTCTTGGTAAAACATTTATGGGCAGATCTTTAGTATAGTGAAAGCCTTTGAACATGAGTCGATAGTACTACTATTGACCATTTATACAAACATAACGATGCATGACTATGCTATTAGAAATAGTTTTTATGTAAACACTAATGGGTAAGAATTTAGTTTATGAATCAACAATCTGTATATAAACATAAATAATATTTACACCCTGGAATAACTCTTACATTTATATATATAGTCTATAGTGCCCTGGTGTAAGTTAAACTTTTTGGAAGTTGGTGATCTTTTGGTCTCCATAAGGAACCAAAACTCTAAATGAATCAAACCAATGTTAGATTAGACTTAGTAAATGAAAGATAGTAAGACTATCCAGGATTAAAGATAGTATCACTTATTACTATTAATAAATGATATGGTAATGTAATCTTGGTACAATACTTGTGTCATGAAGAAACTTGGAAGAACGAAATCGAAACTTGACGACTATTGTGCAAGTGAACATTTATAACTATAATACAATAATAAACTGATAAATTTACTCTACTAAAGCATAATTAAAAGTAGAGGTAAGGGTTCTATTGTAAGCTTGTTCTTAGAATGCCTTAGTTTTATTTCCATTCTTGTAAGCAGTGTTTTAGATTTTAGAAATAACAACAACAGTAAACTCTTATTTCAGTAAAGGTGTTGTTATACTAAATCATCAGCTCTATGTAGAACTGGTAAGTAACTTGGCTAATAGCTAGAAAGAAGAATTTTCTGAAGTAGAAGTCATACTAATGAAAGACATTGAGTATGGCAAGGTTATTGGTCTTTACGACATAAACTTAAAATATTGTCATACATGCAAAAAAAATAAAGAAAAGTTACTTTACCTCATAGTATCCTTGAACTCTAATAACCAAGTTTACTCTATGATTTTATATATGCTAAAGAAGTACATCTGGATTTAACGCTTTAAAAAACTCCTACTTTTTCAAAAATTTACCTGTTGAACCTGTCAGATCCAGAAATCCAGCTGAGTTAGCAATTGCTAAGTAAGCCCCAATTAGAACATAAATTCTCACCTACTTGACAAAATGAAATCATCAGTACAACTAGAAGTAACTAAATGCAGGTCATTTACATAACATATCAAAACTAAAGTAGTATTAGTTCCAAGTCAATCATTACTTTTGTTAACTGTTTCATTTTTTCGAGAGCTGCTGGTAGTTATCAAACTGCGACTATAGACATTGTATGTTATATCAAAAAAATTTAATTTCTGTGAAAATTTGGGGGTTTTGACATGTGGTATCAAAGCCCAAGGTTCAAACACTGGGCCTTGATGAAGACCAACTTGCTTTTATGAAACAGGGAATTCAAATTATTTTGTTGATGTTATTTTCTTTTAATGTTATTCAACAAAGAAATTGTTTTTGAAGTTTAACAACAGGTATGGAAAGACTGGAGGAATATGTGGAAGAGGAATCTCCTTTTACTGAACAAGAAAACTTGCAAATAGACCCTATACAAGAGGACATAACCACTAATTCCTAAGAACTTTTACAAACATTAAAAGACTTAAAATCTGAAATGGAATCTATTAAAGGAGAAAATGAAAGGATTCTGAGAGCTCAAGAGGAGTTGAATCAGATCCTAACATAAATATTTCAAACTGAGGGAAGGGTTAAAAGAGCTGATTCAGAAGATATAAGCCACCAACATAAATATAAAAAGATTAAACAGACTAAAAATGAAAGCAGCTCATCTTCAAAGGTATTTGGTGATCAACATGATTTTCATTCCACTAGTGATAGTAGTGATGACAACCATTATATTAAAAAGAGAAAATATAAACCCTATGAGGAAATTTCTGGGGATTTTAAAAACATTAAACCACCAACATTCAATGGAGAAACTGAGAAGGGGGAGGAAGTGGAATCCTGGTTATCTGGGATGAAGAAGTACTTCCAGATTTATAACTATTCTAACCAATTAAAGGCTAGAATGGCTATCTACAATCTTTCAGGGAAGGCTGATATTTGGTGGCAAGACTTGAAGAGAGTGAAGGGAATACAAGAGAAGAATGTAAAATGGAGTACTTTCAAGAAGTACTTTAAATATAAATTTATGTCTTATCAATACTACGAAGAGAGAGCAAAAGAATTCTATGAGCTTAAATTAGGTTCAATGACTATGAAATATTTGAACAGCAAGTTTTTAATTATACTCAGGTATGTGCCATACCTTGTAGATGAAAAACCAAAGGTACAGTGATTCCTCAGCTGTTTACCTTATCACATTAAGGATAGGATTGAGTATGACAATCCAAAAACACTGGAAGAAGCTATGAGGAAAGCCAATTTCTGTTTTGAACAGAATCGGAAGAAGGAGATCATGGCCAACTAGAAGGACAAAAAGAATAACAATCATTATGATCAAAAGAAGAAAGAGTTTGTACCCAACCAGAATTCTAAAAATAATAAGGCCAGAAATTTTCCTAACAAGAATTTCCGAGGGAATAAGAATAATTCACCAAGCAATCAAAACAATTCAAAGGAGAAAGAGTCTGCTAATAATCATGGTAATTACACAAAGAACTTTGAACACAAAGAACCTATAAATTTTTGGGAGTGTAATGGCCCACATTATGCCTTAGTCTGTCCTAATCGAAAAAAGACTGTCAGTAATATTCATACCATACAGGAGGAAATGACTGTTGGAGACCTAGCGAGGACTATGCCCAGAATCAATGCAACCTTGGAGAATCGACAGGTAGACTCTCAAACTTCCATGGTGGAAGTAGAAGGTATGATAAACCAAACCCCTATAGCTATTTTAATTGATCCAGGAGCTATTCGCAGTTATATTTCACCTAAATTGGTAGAAAAATGTTAGTTGTCTGTTGAAAAATTTGAAAATTCTTGGTTGGTTCAGTTAGCCACTGGTGCAAAAAGGAAGGTAACTTTTTTTGTAAAGAAATGTGCAATAGTTATGGATCAATTTGAAACTGTTGTAAATATTAATGTACTACCTCTTGGTTCTTACGAAATACTAATCAGTATGGATTGGTTAGAGCAACATAGGGTGATTTTAAACTGTTATGATAAAACCTTTACATGTATAAATAATGATGAAAAACCAATAAGGGTAAAGGGAATCCCTAGAAAAACAACCATAAGGAAAATTTCCGCTCTACAGCTTAAGAGAGCTGTTAGGAAGGGTTGTAAAGCTTATGCAGTAACAATAACTGATGAGGAAAATCTAAATAAAATAGACAAATTAAAATTGGAGGACATACCAGTTTTAAGAGAGTATGTTGATGTATTTCCAGAAGAAATTCCGTGACTATCTCCAAAAAGGGAACTAGATTTTACCATTGAGCTGGTACCGGGTGTAGTACCAAGCTCAAAGGCCCCTTATCAAATGAACATACTTGAACTTAATGAACTAAAGTCACAATTAAAAGAATTGATTGACAAGAAGTATATTTGACCCAGTATGTCTCCCTGGGGGGCACCTGTCATCTTCGTTAAGAAAAAGGATGAAACTATGCGACTTTGCATAGATTACCGTCAGTTGAATAAGATGACTATTAAAAATAGATAACAATTTCCTCGCATAGATGATCTGTTTGATCAACTACGTGGAGCCACGGTGTTTTCAAAAATTGATTTAAGGTCTGGATATCACCAAGTTAGGATTAAAGATGAAGACATCTTTAAAACATATTTTAGGACTCGATATGGCAATTACGAGTTTGTCATCATGCCATTCGGGCTTACTAATGCCCCAGTTGTTTTTATGTCTTTAATGAACAACGTTATGCATAAGTATCTAGATAAGTTTGTGGTCGTGTTTATCGACGACATATTAATCTATTAGAAAACTGAAGAAGAACATAGAGAACATTTAAAATTTGTTTTTCAAGACTTACAAGATCATCAACTCTTTGCAAAGTTTAGTAAATGCAATTTCTTTAAGGATAAAATTCAGTACTTAGGTCATGTGGTGACCAAGGAAGGGATTTCGATGGATCTCGAAATGATAAAGGCAATTGAAGATTGGTCGGTTCCTAAGGATGTAACTGATGTTCAATCCTTCATGGGAATTACCGATTATTACCGGAGGTTCATTGAAGGTTTTTCTAGAATCGCAAATCCGATAACTTCTTTGCAGAAGAAAGGAAAGAAATTTGATTGGAACCATAAATGCAAGGATAGCTTTAAAAATTTAAAAACTTTATTAACCAGTGCACCTATTTTAAGAATAGTTGATCCAAATAAAGAATTTGTAGTGTGTGCTGACACCTGCAATGATGGTTTAGGCGGAGTATTGACTCAAGAAGGGCATGTTATTGCCTATGAATCTAGGAAATTAAAGGTTCATGAAAAGAATTATGCAATTTATGATCTGGAGTTAGCTGTTGTTATACATGCTCTAAAGATGTGGCGTCATCACCTAATTGGCAGAAAATTTATTCTAATGACCGATAATAAAGGACTAAAATATCTGTTAGATCAGCCTAATCTAAATGCTAGACAAGCTAGGTGGCTAGCTTTTCTAAAAGAGTATGATTTCGAAATTCAGCACATTAAAGGGAAAGAAAATAAAGTTGTTGATGCATTAAGTAGAAATGCAAGGCTGAACTTTACAACAGTTATCATCACTTATACAACAGATCTAGATGAACAGCTTAAAGCAGGGATAGAACAAGATGAAATTTACCAAAATTTGAAGCTAAAATGAAAGAAAATCCAACAGAAAGCTTAAGTAAAGGGTACATTTTGAATGAAAAAGAATTTTTACAGTATAGAGACAGAATATATGTACCTAATGTACCTAAAGTTATGTTATTAATTCTATATGAAATTCATAAAACTCCATACTCAGGCCATCCAAGTTATCAGAAGACTATAACTATGTTAAGAAAAGAATATTTTTGGCCAAACATGAAGACTGAACCGGTAGAATATATCACTAGGTGTTTTGAATGTTAGCAGGAGAAAAATGAACATCAACACCCAGCTAGATTACTTCAGCCGTTGCGCATTCCTAGCTGGAAATGGGAGATAATTAGTCTCAATTTTTTTACTGGACTGCCTAAAAATCAAAATTTAAATGATTCCATCATGGTAGTGGTCGATAAATTAAGTAAAGCAGCTCACTTTATACCTATTAAAACTACATATAAAGCTGCAAACATAGTTGATATCTTTCTAAAATAAATTTTTCGACTACATGGAATACCGAAAATTATAATCTCAGATAGAGATCGTAAATTTATAGGTAAATTTTGGAAATCTCTGTTTAAAGGATTAAACACTACACTAAAATTTAGTACTTCGTTCCATCCCCAAACAGATGGACAAACTGAAAGAGTAAACCAAGTACTAGAAGATTTACTAAGAATGTATGTGAAAGACCAGCCAGGTAAATGGGAGGATTATTTGCATCTGGTAGAATTTGCTTATAATAATAATTATCAAGCGTCATCCAGATTTAGTCCTTTCAAAATCTTGTGTGCAAGGAAATGTAATACTCCTATCTCTTGGAGTAATCCAGTGGATAGATTAGTATTAGGTCCTGAACTATTGAAGGAAATGGAAGAAACTGTAAAGCAGGTACAAGGTAATCTGGAAATTGCACAGGATCGACAAAAAAGTCAAGCAGACCTTAAAAGAACTCCAAAGGAGTTTCAAGTAGGTGAACATGTGTTCATCAAGGTGAGATCCAAAAAGAGCTCTCTGAGATTGGGTAGTTGTGCCAAACTAGCACCTCATTACTGTGGTCCATTTGAAATACTGTCCAGAATTTGACAAGTAGCTTATCAATTAGCATTACCACCGAATTTAAGAGTTCGTAATGTTTTTCACATTTCTGTATTAAAGAAATATGTTCATGATGCTACTCATGTGGTTAACTAGAATGATGTACAAGTGGAACCAAAATGATATTTTCTGGTGGAACCGGACTGTATTCTCGGGCGGAGGGAGATCACACTTCAGAACCGCACCATTGGTCAGTTGAAGGTGCAATGGAAGCACCTTAGTCCAGAGGAAGCCACCTAGGAATTGGAAAGTAATATGTGGGATGCATATCCAATTCTGTTCCAGGGGAATTATGAGGACGAAGAATAAATAACATCGAGGACGATGTTATACTTTAAGGGGGTGTGTATGTCACATACCCCAATTTTGCAAAAACAATTTTATATTATTTGATATTATTTGAGGACAATATGTTAAATTTTATGCTAAGTTGTAATTGATGACTCAACAAAGTCAAGGATATTTAATATAATTCTAAATATTTTATTTATAAATAAATAAAGGAGGATACAACAGCTTAAGAGAGTTGTTAAAAGAGTGTTTACTGGTCAAATTGGTGGAGGAGACTGGGTGGAGAGAAAACTGACATGTGGCAGTATCCTCAAACCACTTCCAAATGTTGCAGGTCACAACCTCCCTACATTTGGGGTCATGATTCCCAGAGAAAGTGGAATCAAAGTAGGTGGATCAATTAATGAAAACTGACCCAAAAGACCTAGGTAATCTTTATAAAAGTTCCCATTGAAGAGAGCTGAGGCTACTCATTCTAGAGAAGTGATCATTCAGGTTGAATGAATATACTTCAGAGAAATTCAATGGAAGGGAAAATTGGAAAGTTTTGAGGGGATAACTACTGATTGATCTAGTTGAAGCTTTTAAGCTGAAGGTCATATTACTGAGAGCGGAGTTTTTACTGAGATATTGAACTAGTCAGTTGATAGAGGGTTCTACTATTTGCATTCTCCACCAGTTCTTAGCCAAGAATACCAGGAACAGGCTCGGGGGTCCTAAGGAAGCGTTGTTTGAGCACTCTCTAGGAGATTGGTAGGGAGCAACGGCCTCCTAACGTTGTTTTCGTCTATCCTAAATAGGTTCTATGTTAGTTTGTTTTGTTGTGTTAGTTAAATAAATCTTAGTTTGACTGATATATGTGAATGCTAAAGTCCAGTATGTGAAATGTTATAATTTAGTATTTTTTTTAGATTGTTAAAGAAATGAAGTTGATTTAGAAAAGTAATGTGTTAGAATGAAAATAAATTTATAGACTATGTTTTTCCACACCTGGAAAACTAGGCCGTACTCTAGCACAGTTAGAATACTGTAGGTAGATGAAAGGAAACTATAAGAGATTGAAAATAATAGATAGGGTTCTGTGTCTGTAGGTAGTAGAGTAATTTATTCAGTGTGTAAATTATTATGTAAAGAACAATGTTATGGTTATTTACGTTTATTGTTTAATGAGTTTAACTAGGTAAAAATGTTGGAAAAGAAACAGTAGAACTATACCAGAGATCTAGTAATGTAATATACTGATTCAATAAAAATTATAGAAGATACAGTTAAGTATCTAGAATAAGGTGTTAACCACACTTAAAAATATTTCATCTTAAACTATTAATTAATACATACTAGAATAGGATTATGTTTACAAACCTTTATTAATAAAAAGTAATCAAAGTTACAGAGTTAATGTTTTAATCCTTGCATAACTCAGAATCTTTACTAAGTTATAGAACAGTAAAAAAATGTAATTATAAATGTAATTATAAATGTAAACAGTAAATAGAAATAAGCTAAGAATTTACCTATTTAAGAAACAATTATTTACCAAACAAGCTCTAAACTTGTGTAAGTTAAACCGGAGAGTCAAAACCCTAGTTCTTCTTTTATTTTCTTTTATAAACATATTCTATAAAACAGAATAAAAAAATTAAACTAGAAGACCATAAGTATGCATTAGACTGGCCGGTATAGTCTTATTTCAAGAACTTACAATATATTTACAAACTCTTTATTTAAGAGAATAGAAAATATTTCATTAACAGGTTAATAATTTCAATACTATTGTAACAACGAAAAAGTGGTAAACAGAAACCAACACATAGCTAATAAATTTAAGAATGTATCTATACAAGGGTTCTTTCTCAGTAAACCCTAGTTATTCTATCTTAACTGATAAGTATAAATATATAAATTTTACCTTACGACTGAGCTTACAGTCTTTCACAATAACCTTATCTATTTACAAGAGAAACCTTTAACAGTAAAAAAATTATTTTCACTAACAGTAAAGAAGAGCAAAATTCATTCACAGTAATATCCTTATAAGACAAAGTATAATCTAACAGAGTATTCAAAACATAGATTAAGTAAAAACCATGAAGACAAGAGAACCCCCATAGATAAACTGAGTATGATATTACTTAGCCATAAGGCTGTAAATATTTCTTTTACAGTCAAGAAAAGTTAAATACAAGTCATGGCATCGAAGCCGAAGCTACCCTACTACATGAAAGGGTTTTTATAACAAAAACTAAATAAAACTGAAAACCAAGCATCTAAAGACTTAAGGGACCGAAGCCATGCTTCTTTTCCACTGAAAAACCCCTTTTCCCTTAACCATCACAAACAGGGAGTTGACATGTTTTAACTGGGGCTTACCCATTGGTCTTGAGGTCAACCAGCATTGGAGAGGACCTTTCCAAGCTTGAAATTCGAACTGTAACCTGCAAACAAACACGAAGGTTATAGTTAGAAGCTATATAATTCTAATATGAAAACTATAACTTGGAATCTATAACGTCAATATGATAAAATCCTTACTTGAAGGTGAAGTAATCTGGAGCCAAGGAGGAATTCGAACCACCATGACAAACAACACACTTTGCAGAACAAACCCTCATGCTCACCTGTGACAGAGGCAGTAGGGTTCACTTTTCAAATTATACCAACGATGGAGAAGCTTTAATGCTATGGTAAAGGCAACACAAGGAACCAACACTCAAATCTATGGACAGAGTAACACCACTCTCACAATGGCACAGTTCCTGCAGAAAGAACCAAAATATGAGCTGGGTATCTCTCAACCCTCATGCAAAGAGTTGCAGCACTTCACTACACACGCAATGGAGCTAAAAAACGAGAACAAGCGAGCCCTCATGGCTACAGAGAAACCAGAAAATGCAAATCCAAACCCTCGATGAAGAATGAGGAAGTTAGGGTTACGTGGTAATATTTTAAAACATCCATTGCATGGTGGAGGATGCTCCATGTGCTCACCAAAATATTCAGTCCATAGTGGGTCGAATGGTATAGTTTACACTGCATTGTAGGGAAACCAAATTACTGTCCATAATTTAATTGTTGACTACAATGATAATGTAATTTACAAAGTAAAAAACATATCATTTCAATGATAAACCATAAAGTCAAGCTATGGTAAAGAACCAAAACTTATATTTGCATCATTATCCTTGTTTTATGATGACCTTGTAATCTTTCTTGGTAAAACATTTATGGAGAGATATTTAGTATAGTGAACGCCTTTGAACATGAGTCGATAGTACTACTATTGACCATTTATACAAACATAACGATGCATGACTATGCTATTAGAACTATTTTTTATGTAAACACTAATGGGTAATAATTTAGTTTATAAATCAACAATGTGTATATAAACATAAATAGTATTTACACCCTGGAATAACTCTTACATTTATATATATAGTCTATAGTGACTTGGTGTAAGTTAAACTTTTTAGAAGTTGGTGATCTTTTGGTCTCCATAAGGAACCAAAACTCTAAATGAATCAAACCAATGTTAGATTAAACTTAGTAAATGAAAGATAGTAAGACTATCCAGGATTAAAGATAGATCACTTTTTACTATTAATAAATGATATGGTAATGTAATCTTGGTACAATACTTGTGTCATGAAGAAACTTGGAAGATTGAAATCGTAACTTAAAGACTATTGTGCAAGTGAACATTTATAACTATAACACAATAATAAACTGATAAATTTACTCTACTAAAGCATAATTAAAAGTAGAGTTAAGGGTTCTATTGTAAGCTTGTTCTTAGAAGGCCTTAGTTTTATTTCCATACTTGTAAGCAGTGTTTTAAATTTTAGAAATAACAACAGTAGTAAACTCTTATTTCAGTAAAGGTGTTGTTATACTAAATCATGAGCTCTATGTAGAACTGTTAAGTAACTTATCTAATAGCTAGAAAGAAGAATTGTCTGAAGTAGAAGTCATACTAATGAAAGACATTGAGTATGGAAAGGTTATTGGTCTTTATGGCATAAACTTAAAATATTGTCAAAGATGCAAAACAATAAATAAAAGTTACTTTACCTCATAGTATCCTTGAACTCTAATAACCAGTTTTACTCTAGAATTTTACATATGCTAAAGAAGTACATCTGGATTTAATGCTCTAACAAACTCCTACTTGTTCAAAAATTTACCTGTTGAACCTGTTAGATCCAGAAATCCAGATGAGTTAGAAATTGCTAAGTAAGCCCCAGTTAGAACATAACTTCTCACCTACTTGACAAAATCAAATCATTAGTACAACTAAAAGTAGTTGAATGCAGGTCATTTACATAACATATCAAAACTAAAGTAGTATTAGTTCCAAGCTAATCATTACTTTTGTTAATTGTTTCATTTTTCTGCTAGTCGCAAGTAGTTATCAAACTGCAACTATAGACATTTTATGTTACATCAAAAAATTTAAATTTTTGTGGAAGTTTGGGGGTTTTGATAGGTATAACAAGACAATCAGCACCCAAAGTTTTGATGTTTTCAAGAAAGGAATATTTGCAACAAATTGAGAAGGAAGAGTTGAACTATGTTGTGGTATACAAACTGAGAGTGGTGACAACGAAGACTAACATGACAGATCTACCTAAGGAGATTCAGGAGATGCTGAGTGAGTTTAGTGACATAGTGGTGGATGATTTACCCAATGAGTTACCACTAAGGAGGGATATAATCCATCAAATTGATTTTATTCCTGGAGCTAGTTTACCAAACAAGGCAGCACAGGTTGACACCTCAAGAGAATGAAGAAGTGAGGAAACAGGTCCAAGGATTGTTGGACAAAGGATTGGTCTAGAAGAGTCTGAGTCCATGTACAGTACTAGCAGTATTGAAACCAAAGAAGAATGGTGAGTGGAGGATGTGTACTTACTCTAGAGAAATTAATAATATTACTATCCAGTATAGGTTTCCATTACCAAGGATGGATGACATGATGGATTGCCTAAGTGGGGAAACTTTCTTTTCAAAACTGGATTTAAAGAGTGGGTATCATCATATTAGAATCAGAGAAGGAGATGAGTGGATGACATCCTTCAAGACAAATGATGGGTTGTATGAGTGGTTGGTCATGCCATTTGGATTTTCCAACGCACCAAGCACTTTTATGAGATTGATGAATGAAGTCTTGAGAGATTTCATATGTAATTTTGTGATAGTTTACCTTGATGCCATTTTGGTTTTCAACCAAATAGATGAAGAGCATCTAAAGCATCTGAGATATGTTTAAGAGAGGCTGCAATAGGAAAAGTTACTAATAAATGTGAAGAAGTGTACATTTATGAATCCAAAGCTAGTATATCTAGGCTTTGTTATCTCAAGAGATAGATTGAAGATGGATCCAGAAAAGGTGTGAGCAATCATTCATTGGCCTTCAAATAGGAACATATTTGAGGTAAGAAGTTTTCATGGATTGGCTAGTTTTTATAGGAAATTTATACAGAATTTCAGTGGTATTTGTGCATCTATTGTCGAGACAATAAAGAAGGATAGAAAACCATTTCAATGGAAAACAGAGGCTGAAAGGTGTTTTCAGTTCTTGAAGAAGAGGATCACTGAGCAACCAGTATTGAAGTTACCAGACTTCAAACACACTTTCCAAGTAAAGTGTGATTCCAGTGGAGTAGAAATCTGAGATGTGCTTAGTCAAGAGGACAGACCTATAACATATTTTAGTGAGAAGATGAATGATGCAAAGCATAAGTATTCATCTTATGAAAAGGATTTTTATGCTATTGTTCAAGCAATGAAGCATTGGAGACATTATTTGATGCATGGAGAATTTGTGTTATATTCTGATAACCATGCATTACAGTACATTATGCAACAACCTAAGTTGAACCTTAAACATGTCTAGTGGGTTGAGTTCTTACAAAGCTTTACCTTTGTGTTGAAACACATAAGTGGAAATTCAAACAGAGTAGCTGATGCCTTAAGTAGAAGACTGTTTATTCTATAAGAGAATCAGATCCAAGTCTTGGGATTTGAGCATTTAAGGGATTTGTATGAAACTGATATTGATTTCCATGAAGCTTACAGAGCTTGTAAAAATCCAATGAAGGTGTACAAAGATACATGGATGGATTATACGCTACAAGATGGTTTACTCTTCAGAAACAATAAACTGTGTATACCAAAGTGTTCCATGAGAGAGAGCTTGATACAGGAAAAACACAATGGAGGTATGGAAGGTCACTTTGGAAGTGATAAAACCTTTGGATAGTTAGGTCATTTCTATTTTTGGTCAAGGATGAGGTCTAAAGTTGAGAAGTTTGTAATAAAATGCAGAGTATGCCAGCATGCTAAAGGAAGAATCCAGAACACAGGTTTGTATACACCATTGCCTATTCCAACTAGGCCTTGGGATTCTGTGAGTATATATTTCATTCTAGGTTTACCAAGAACTCAGAAGGAATATGACTCTATATTTGTAGTTGTTGATAGATTCACCAAGATGGCACATTTCATTCCATGTTACAAGACTAGTGATGCCACACACATTGCTAACTTGTTTTTCAATGAAGTTTTGAAGCTACATGGTTTACCTAGGAGCATTGTATCACACAGAGATGTGAAGTTCACACGTCATTTCTGGAGGACCTTGTGGAATATGTTGGGTACCAAACTGAACTTCAGTTCAACATATCACCCACAATTTGATGGGAAGATAGAGGTAGTTAATAGGAGTGTAGGGAACATGTTGAATTTTTTTATTGGAGAGAGTCCTAAGCAGTGGGACATATTATTAGTCCAAGTTGAGTTTTCCTATAATGATTCACCAAACAAAAGTACAGGGATGAGTCCATTTCAATTTTTTTATGGAATACATCCAATAGGAGTGTGTGAACTTCGTGACATAGTCCAATTGGAGAAAAGAAGTGTTGATGGAGAATAGTTTGCAACGAGGATCACTGAACTACAAGAGCAAGTGAAAGCAAAGTTACAGCAGACTAAAAACAGTTACAAGGCCAGAGAAGATTCCAAAAGGAGAGAAAAGAACTATGAAGTAGGAGATTTGGTCTTATCATCTAAAGAGAGACATATTTCCAAAGGAAGAGTATAACAAGCTGAAGATGAAGAATATTGGACCCTGCAAGATACTCAAAAAAAATTCAGCAAATTCTTATCAGCTAGAGATGCCTACATGAGTGGGTATTTCACCAATATTTAATGTTGCAGATATATATCCTTATGTATCAGGTGATATTGGAACCTTTGCATAAGGTGAATATCCTATTGAAGACCTGTAATGGGTAGGGAAGATTCTTGTGGCACAACCATTGGAAGTCGAGGACATTCTAGACAATACAGTAGTAAAGAGTACAAGGAAGAAGGTCTATATGGAGTATTTGGTCCAATGGAAGAAGTGACCAATAGAGGATTCTACTTGGATGAGCGTTGTAGAGTTGGAAGCCAAGGGTTTCACTGTAGCTGATCTAATGAATAGGGGTTCATAATTTTCCACCTTTACGATTTTGATGCAGGAGCATCATGGCATGCCAGCAATGTGATGAGTTGGTTACATGTTGTGGCATATTTTTATATGTTTTGATGAGTCATAGTATGTTAGCGGCGGTAGGAATGATGGAAAATCATGAATCCCTGCGTGGAGATCAAGCCACAGTTTGTTTTGTTGAGATAGGGATGTTTTCATCATGCGTTGTAGTTGTTTGTTTGTTTAGTTGTAGGACCAATCGGTGGGGGAAGTAAGTAAAGGGGGTTCTTCTCTTCAGCATTAGAATTTCAAACTTGCAGAGAGACAGACCGACCTACATCTAGTTCCGCTTGTAAATATTTTGAATAGACTGAAGAAGAGATCCGAACTATGTGTTTGTGTGTTTTCTTAATAGGAAGAGTAGCTATGTGTTTGCAGTGTTATTAGACTCTATGCATTTACTATTTGAACTATGAATCTATGAAGAGCAGACTTCTGCATTTTCCTGAACAACTATGTATTTCTGTGAAATTATTGATTCAAGTGTTAAATAGTTGCTTGAATAGATGAAATAGGTCGTAGATGCATGCATATAAGTGTTAGGCTAATGAATCTTAGAGACCGCATTTAGCATTCGATATAATTTTATCTTGACCTTTTCTTTATACTATAGATTTAGATGATATGGTCATTGATTCATAGATCTTGCGTCAAAATTTAACGGTATCTTCATCTCTCCAAGGTATCCAACAATCCCTTTCATATATGAAAATTTTGTAGGAAACAGATCCTAAAACTCATGCAGTAAGTCTGTAATCTTCCTGGGAGTTTCTTCATCGTAATAATCTCTGATATTGGCAAAATTTGGATCCTCTATAGATCCAATGTTTACTTTCTTGGTTTTTAATGGATTTATGAACTGATTACTTGAAATACCAAATCCCTCCACCATACGAGTACCTTCAGATTATGGTATGCTCGTGTCTCACTGGTCATCATCATTAGGTCCACCCATTACATTGTAGCACTCCATCCAATGCTAGAATGTCATGCTGCTATGATTTAAGTTTGACATTGACATAGGGATATATTCAAATATCTTCATTTTGATCACTTGCAATGCAACTTCAATCGAAGGATGATCATTGAAAAACTCAAATGTCCGTGTAAATCTAGAATTCGGTTCATCACATTCAAGAGTCCATAGTTGCAGGTCAATCAACATTTACCATTTCCTTGGTATAATATCCAATTTATGCACAAAATGATGAAGCCATTTCTATCGCGGGAATGCCTCCCATGTCGCATGGTAGTATGAAATGCGCTCAACACGATTATCCAATCATGTGTACTTCTAACTAGTATAACTTATCTTCTCTCCAAATCGTATCTCCATCAATTTATGGAATTGAGGCCAGTCTAGGATAGATTGTTAATGTGAGACCCACCATTTGGCAGGTGCAACTTTCAACACGAAGTCCATAGTGGATAAGCGTTGATGTTCCATAAATTTGTCTTCAAATTATGTTAGAAAATATGTCAGGTTAGGTAAGCCTTCATATGTGGGTATCTCACATTCCTCAGTACCTACAGAATGTGTAATTCTTGTGCATATTCTCATCGATACTTCATGTAATCTATTATGCTAGTTTTCCAAGGCTTCTCTAGAATCCGATGTACAGGAGCTAACACTTCGCCAACTGAGATTTCTGTCAGCCATTGGATTTACATAATCATCCCTTGTAGAAGCGATATTATAAATCTGGTCAAGATAATCTCCTTGTCCTTCACTATTCACTTGTTTGAAATATCTTTTCCCTTCCAATGGATCAATTGGTGCGACAACCCTTAACTCTGAAACTTCAAATGTTAAGATTCTTTTCTTGAAATTTATAATTGTTTGATAATAAATTTCCCGGTCGAACCCTAAAAGTGCAGGATACAGATTTGTATCATCGACAATGTCGATCATGTCAAAGTTGGCATAATTTTTAAGGAATTATACCTCAACAGGAACTTGATAACTTCATGTACCAGTCCAATGTATGACCCCTGAGGGTTGTGATCATTTGAGCCTTCTTGATGGCTTCTCTTGGACTTGTTGCATGGTCCACACAGCTTCACATAAAAACTAATGTTTCTCTGGGTCTTCTAACCCATTTTCATTAAATATCTACAACTTAATATCATTCCCAACCATTATATTTGTTCCAGTAATTGCTCGATTAGTTGAAATCCCTTGTATGTTATTCCCACCACTAATTTTACTTTTATTAACAAACCAACTAGGATATGAGTTTCTATATCTTACCTCTGGAGACGTACACGGAGTCATGGGTGTGTTGTACTTGTACTCTGGATCTAGAAATTCTTCTTCTTCTTCTCTTTCAGATATAGGATGGTATTCCTCTTCCTCGTCACAAGAACCTCCATCCAAGTGCAACATCAACTTGTAGTCTTCTCCTCCAGTCATACTGCAACTTCGTCTTCTAGTCACAATCCTTCTTCTCTTTCCCAACTGAAAAATTATTCCACTTCTTAGATATCCACCTTCTAGTTCAGTTCTGCTATCACCAGGGAGAATCTCTTCTTACTTTGCTCCATTTTTCTCACACTTTGTTTGTAACATATCCCAGGTCTCCAAACACAAACATTTACTTGCCGGACTCCATTCTTGGGCTTATTTTCTCACATAGAAGAATATTTATCCAAATCCTTAAATATGATAGGTACCATCCTCTCTGTATGATGTTATTGTGTTAACAACAAATTTAGTGATGTATCCTTCAAAAATATTGTTAACCCAGAACTCAACCGCCTTAGATATGGGATTTCTAACAGTTTTCAGCTGCTGAATGAGCTAAGGAGTCCACTCTATTAGTTATCTTTCTTGAATTTGTTTTTTCTAGGTTGCTAGCTTTAACAACCACTCATACAAAAAAATAAGAAATTCACAAAATAATATCTCACGAATATTAGTATAAATTTATCGCTTCAACCAATCTTTTGGGTTCAACTAGGATCCTTCACTCTCTTCCCGCACAAACTCTAGTGTTTTAAACTCTACCCAATATTAAGTTTCTTGCTTCTTCAAGTACCAAAATATATCCCTCACCAAAATGATTCACGACCCTGACAATGAAACCATTTGTTGGATCTCTTCCTCCGGTTGTTGGAGACATTTACCACCTTATACACTCATTTTGGTAAATTTGTCCTAGTTACACCACTATCCTAAGTATTATTGGCTTAATTAACATCAGTGGAGCATTAAATGTCATCAGCTAGATCACATCCACGCCTACCTTCAGTCAAGGAGGCTAACTTAGCCTTCTCCTACATTTAGGGAGGCTAACTGGAGCACTCAAGGGGTAATCTGAGTGATATTAATGCACCTAATTGCTAACTGATGGTTACAATCTCCTTCATTAAGGCACCTCCCTTCATTAAATTGATCATTTAATGATTATTTAATGAACTGGAGTCAATAGGGGTGCCTCCAACCACTTATGATGTTCAATTACACTTCAGTTAACCTCATCGGGGTTCAGTGGAGTCATTGAAGTGCTACCACTTGATGGTTGGCTTGCTGTGACATGTGTCTGATCTCTTTCAATTGAGACTTAGTCATTTATTGCACTCTGACTTCAGTTAAGGCTCAGTTGAGTCAATTAGGGTTTTGATAAGTGGTCAACTTGAGTGTTGACTGTGGCTCACATTCAGTTAAGCTAGACTCACTCATTCAATTCAAATGACCTCCTTAGGAATTCGAATTGATTCTCATTCATGCTTGTAGAATGGTATTGTAATGTAATTTCTCATTAGTTGTGTGAATATATAGAGCAGCTACTCATTTTGTAGTCCGATTACACCATTTCATAAGTGATTTGTTAATTAATCTTTGATGAGACTGATGTTTAGTCCCTAGATCAATGTGCAAGATTAATATGGTATTAGAGCTCACGGCAGGATGAAGCTCTATCTCTCAAAAACAAGCTTTTTGATATATTTTTGCTTGAAAATTGAGCAATATCTCAAAAATCCAACACTGCACCAGAAGCCGAGGATTACCACTTAATACCCCAAGTAAAGAACGTGTTGATAAAGCTTTCTTGATTGACTATACTAGGTATGATGAAAGCCTAAAATGTGCAGGATGTTCGACCTTACATTGCCCTTTTTGTTGTGATTTTCAGGTTTTCTACAGGTGAAGCATTCACTCCAATAGATCCAAATGGCCTCCTTAGTATATCTTTTGACTCCATACAATTTCCACTCATGGAAAGGTGACATGGAGATTCAACTGCGCTCCTGAGGACTTTATAGAGTCACCATGGACACTGAAGATGGGCCTGGTTCTTGTTACCGAGAGAAATTCCTATGGCTTGGGGTACCACAATAGACAGCTTAATTCCAGAAATCAATCCTTTCCTATAGGCAAGAGAAACCAAACAACTAACACTAAATGATCTCGATTCGTACCTTATTCCAGACGGTTGGTGTAGATCCCCATTGAGCTTTCCAACTTCAACTTGAATTGATGAATTGCTTCCTCAACATTCAATAAACAAGACAAGCATACTATATATAATTGTGTTAGCTCTACTCTAACATATATAATCAATAACACATAAGCATTTGAAATCATCCATGGATAAAATATCCATTCAAACACACATTATTGGACAGGAAAAGATATTTCTATTGATATAAAATCAGAGATTACAATGAATACAACCTCTGTCGACACGTCTGCGAATCGGAGAAACTGATTCCCCCACTTGGGCCTCCACCACTTCAGTCCTCCATCTCTCGATAGCAAGCTCACAAGCAAAAGATAAGCTTGGGAAGAACACAAAAGTGCTCCAAGGGACAAAGGGGATGCAGACTCAAGCACAAGTTCCGCCAACATTGGACTATAGTTCTCTTGCTCTCAATTCCTTATGTGCCTTCAATGTATCCAAAGGGTTCCTTATATAGCTCATTAATGGGGTAATGAAAGGTCGAATCCAAGCGATCTCAAGGCATAGGGAAGGCCAGGAGACAAGTGAGTCAGATCCACATCAAGGAAAACTCCAAAAGCATTTGGCCTTTTGCGCACATCCTGATGTACGCGGTTTTAGGGGTCAAACCCGCGTATGTACGCGAGAAAGAGTTTAAAAGTCACCTATGGAAATTTTTGCATGTTTTTAGGGATGATCTAGGAAACATCAAAGGAACAAAAATGGTCCATGGGGTCTAAGGAGTCTGCATAGGGATAGGGAAGGCCATAAAAGTGTGATTTACCATGTGTGGTAAAATCAGCTATAACAGATGCCCCCTAATGTGTGAGGTCAAAGGGGTCATACAATGGCTGAAATACATTATAAGTCCATCCCAAAAATGAAGTGATGAAGAACCTAGTGGAAGAACTAGCCACCCAATCAACACTATACAATGATACAACTCTGCATATAACTGCGAATACATATAGCAGTCTCGGATACATAAGAGTACAATGGCCATGAATAGGCATGATACATTATGACATATGTGGTCATCGCCATGTACAATATACATAGATCAGAATCTCCATGATGAAGATATACAAAGGATCATGATCTCCATGAAGGCTAAAGATATACAATGGATCAAGATCTCCATAATGGATGAAAATGTCTGACATATACTGGAATCAAGTCATGAGAGCTGAAATCTCGTGAACACTGGCACGATCAAGGAGGTAGCATATATGAGATGCCACCAATCTAGAAGGTCTTCTACACACACTGCTATGAGTACATGTCCTACTATGTGAATAGAGGTGTCGAGGTCGAACATAGTAGTCCATCGTCTGATTACCGGTCATTGACATATACCATTAATAGACGCGAGATCACCCACCAATAATGAAAATGGGAATCAAGGTACTAGAGTGCAAACTAACAAGTGTGAATAAATGTGTAGAGGTCGAACA
The DNA here is from genome assembly GCA_001517045.1 of Pseudotsuga menziesii. Lineage (NCBI taxonomy): Eukaryota > Viridiplantae > Streptophyta > Pinopsida > Pinales > Pinaceae > Pseudotsuga > Pseudotsuga menziesii. The sequence goes on along the minus strand of LPNX011137069.1, from coordinate 31,460 downwards.
CTTGAGAGAATCCATTGATCAGGGGACATTGATGTATTCCCAAAGAACTGTCGATGGAAAGAGAACCTACCACTGATGACTGCAAGTCTCAAGGCACTTAAAGATGACTCTAGATTCCTATCCCAGAATAAATGATCTGAAGTCGATGGGATGAAATCTACTGGAAGGAGGGCATTAAGGCATCCCCCATCATCCAACACTAGGTACTCAGCAAAGCTGTATAATGTGGAAGGACTCGATCATAAATTGCATGAACCAGTAACTATACCGGGAATGGCCAACATGCAAAGTCAAGATAACTGAGGAATGGCCGACTTAGGTTTCAACTTCCTTTGAACAAGAGCGTAACGAAAAATGGTGACTGAATGTAGGTAGCATAGAGTTGATAAGGAAAATTGGGACATCTCTGCGACACAGAAGCCATCGACATAGGCTCCATAGGGACTAGAAGCTTAACCAGTCGGTGGAGATAAACTCAGATAAACAAATATAGCTCCTAAAGTCAAACTACTAACCCAACCAATGGATTTGATATACAGTGCTCTATTCGAAGGTGACACGACCTGACTGCTGCCAAAGATAACATCTTTCCTTGTCTGTATTTTTGGTTTTTTAATTTTTTTGGATTTTTTCAATATTTGAAAAGCTTGAAAAAGAATAAAATCGCTTTAAAGTTACAGACTAGGAGGATACAAGTGTCAAATGGGAAAACAAACTAGTTCCAAGCAGTGGAACATAACTATGATCAATGGAAGGACACATGTGTAGGATAGTGACACTCAAGGGAAAGTCCCCTCTCGGTAAAAATAGGGAATCAAGCTGCAAAGGATATATAAATTGGCTCTACATGGATATACATTAGACAAGATCAGGCTATATGGCTGATACTCAAAAAGTCAGGGAATTCGGCATAAGGATCAATAAGGCAGGAAAAGCTCATGATAATGCAATTACAACTTGACATAAGGGAGTTTGGGGGAAACAGGCCAGCAAAAGATCAAGAAGAGTATGAGGCTCTTGCAAAGTGTCATGGCGGGACTAGAAGGGACTCCTAGAGCTAAGAGAGGACTCACACAATGGGTACCAAATGCAAAAGGGAGCTAACTAGGGCACCCATGTATAGGAAACTCTACCATTGACATAGAACCACTTCTAACAACAGCATGAAGGTTTTGTGATACCATGGAATGAGTTTGTACTTAGGGATAAGATGAAACATTCATAATTTCATGCAAAATGCAAGCGGATGTGAAATCCTAACCTATATGCCAATTTAGACATGATACCTGTGATAGGAACGAACGGGTCGAAACCTCGGAGAGAGTGTACAAAAATTGGACCCTACATGACAACCATATTAGTCCAAAACAACCCAAAATAGTCAATAAAGAATCCAAACTATAGGATATAGGGAGGAATGATTATGACAATTGCACCCAAAGGAACAATGCAGTGAATGATGGGACATAAAAAGGAAAGTAAGGTGAAGACCCAACGTTCATGCATCCACTACCACCCCCATGAGGGTGACCACCGTTGTAAAGACCGAGCAATGGGAATAAAAATCCTCCACAAATGGAGTTGAGGATGGAATATGACCATTCCCAAATCTATGAGCATGGTAAGGGGTTGTGATGCCCCCAAGCCCGACACCAGGGTCCGTACTAGGACCAAGGATGGGTGATAGGATACCAGGAATGCCAAAAATAAAAGGACCCGAACTCAAGAGAGCATAAATATACTCAAGTAACCACGATCCCAAAGGACAATTAGTGCACAAAGAGCACACTCCTAAGAAAATATACAGCCAAAATACAAGCAAACCAAAGGGAAAATACATGAGCTCCTAAATGAAGCAGGTATGTCTCACCTAGGAGAGGCTTGAAACTCCCATACACTACAAGCGGAGGTATGTAACCAATTATAGTGGCCCTCGGCTTCAACGCATAAAGTGACTGTGTTGTCCGACCTCTACCTGGCCAGGACGCCTGCAGAATAACCTTTGCAAAGTACCCCCTCGATAACATAGGTAAGGAAACTAAGGACCTCAATATAATCAATGCTCAGGCGGACATTCGCAGGAGGGATTAACCGTATGGGTAGGGTAGAAAATCCCAAAACTCTCGAAAGAGCCCCCAAATACGAATACAATATTGGAAATATCTCTAGTGCTACTCAGTGATGACTAGGGGTCATCCCAATCAATAACCGCTCACACTACCTCGTGCTTAACTCCCTTGTAAGAGGAGGATCCTGAGAAACACTAATTATACCAAGGAATTTCACACTCTCACCTGGATAGACACATACATGTTGTTGTTTAGTGGTCTTGGAGAATTTACTCACAATGAACTATTTCGAGACCCTAAAACCTAATCTTCCTGGTGAACCCTATAAAAGAAAAGAGTGTAATTCATTTTATTATGCGTTGATTTTAATTGGCTGTAATTACTCAAAGGGAAATGATCGTGCAACCAATGAAGTTATGACTCAGCAGTGAAGTAAATATGCACACCATAACAAACAATGCTAAGTGCAATCAGTGTCAAATGAAAAATAGGGTATGCCACTACATGAGATGCATAAATATATATTCCTTTCTGAATGCCAATACAATCCTTCCTATATGAAAGCCTAAATAAAACTCTCATCCAAGCAATCCAATGCAAGTACCTCCTCAAATCCATATGCAAAAAATGCAACTACCCTGTATTTTTCAATATAAAAGAATGAAAAATGTAAAGAAAATTCATCTAAAACTCTTAGTCTCTGCAGCAAGTATAAAACACAAGCCCAAAAAGACACCAACACAAAAAAGAGTAATGCACCAATGGTAAAACAAAAAGGATAAATGACTAAAACTACTTTCAAAGAAAAATCAATGAAAAAGTAGTCTTTGGTCACAAAAGAAGCATCCAACGGACAACATCAGACCCAAGGAAGACCCAACCACACTCACAACCCACCCAACAACTTCCCACACCATCAAACTCACCAAAAGGGAGGATGTACATGACTATTTAAAGAACAGCTATGTATATACGCGACTTTTGGCCAAAAAGCTGCATGTATACGCGGATTTTGGCCAAAAATCTGCATGTATACGTGACTTTTGGACAAAAATCTGTGTATGTACATGACTTTTGGCCAAAAACTTGTGTATATAGAGAAGACAGTGGTAAAAAGCAGACCAAGGGTCAAACCAATAAACGGGAGTGTCAATGGATGAACATCCTATAAAATACAACACAGAAACAAGGAGAAACAAACAGCAATTCAAGAATATCAAGTACATTGTGCCCCCAAACCCCAAAGAAAAATAAGGAACATCCCCAGCGGAGTCACCAATTCTGTTACGGAGAGAAATTCCTATGGCTTTGGGTACCACAACAAACAGCTTAACTCCAGAAATCAATCCTTTCCTATATGCAAGAAAAACCAAATACCTAACACTAAAGGATCTCGATTCATACGTTATTCTGGATGGTTGGTGTAGATCCCTGTTGAGCTTTCCAACTTCAACTTGAATTGATGAATTGCTTCCTCAACATTCAATAAACAAGACAAGCATACTATATATAATTGTGTTGGCTCTACTCTAGCATATATAATCAATAACATACAAGCATTTGAAATCATCCATGGATAAAATATTCATTAAAACACACATTATTGGACAGGAAAAGATATTTCTATTGATATAAAATCAGAGATTACAATGAATACAACCTCTATCGGCACGTCTGCGAATCGGAGAAACCGAGTCCCCCACTTGGGCCTCCACCACTTCAATCCTCCATCTCTCGATAGCAAGCTCACAAGCAAAAGATAAGCTTGGGAAGAACACAAAAGTGCTCCAAGGGACAAAGGGGATGCAGACTCAAGCACAAGTTCCGGCAACAATGGACTATAGTTCTCTTGCTCTCAATTCCTCATGTGCCTTCAATGTATCCAAAGGGTTCCTTATATAGCTCATCAATAGGGTAATGAAAGGGCGAATCCGAGCAATCTCAAGGCATAGGGAAGGCCAGGAGACAAGTGATTTGGATACACATCAAGGAAAACTCCAAAATAATTTGGCCTTTTGCACACATCTCGATGTACGCGGTTTTAGGGGTCAAACCCACGTATGTACATGAGAAAGAGTTTAAAAGTCATGTATGGCAATTTTCGCATGTTTTTAGGGATGATCTAGGAAACATCAAAGGAACAAAAATGGTCCATGGGGTCTAAGGAGTCTGCATAGGGATAGGGAAGGCCATAAAAGTGTGATTTACCATGTGTGGTAAAATCAGCTATAATGATTCTGCCATAGAAAAATCAAGATTATTGAACAAGAAGGATGAAGCATTCGGTTTCTTGTGACTCTCTATTTCTCAGGATCTTCTTTTCCATCTTGCAGGATTGAAGACTCCAAAAGAAATATGGGACAAATTGGAAACTCTATATGGAAAGCAATATGACTTGAGATTTTACCAGCTTGAAAATGAATTGATGTCTCTTCAGCCCTCCAATTTCGAGACTCTAAATGACTTTTTCACAAGGTTCAAGCACACTATTTTACTCTTGAAGCAATGCAAACTGGAGAAGGCGGATGATCAGCTCATCCTCACCATACTCTCCAAACTTGGGGCTGATTATTCAGTTTTTTTTCCTACATTCTGTGCGGGGAAGCTCACAACCCCTGGATGGAAGATGCCTACACTCAATGCCTTCATTGAGTCCCTAACAAGTGAACATGACAATCTTGTCTAGATGGGGATCATCAGATCTTCCCATGATCAAGCCTTCCATGTATCGAGGCCCAAAGATATGAAGGGTAAAGGAAAGCAGCATAAGAACCCAAAAACTAAATTTGATGCTCCTAAGCCTAGATTTGAAAACCAACAGCATGATGAGTCTTTCGGCTCAAGGAAGAACAAAGGAAAAGGGCACCATGGAAAGGAAAAAGTCAAGAGTTCATACTGCGGGAAGGGATTCTGCCCTGAACATGCCTGCATGAAGAAGAATCTTGATGAAGCAACCTCTCTCCTTGAGAGAAATCACTTCAATCTTCTGGAAAGCTTTTGGAGGAGAGATCAGCAAGATCGGGAACCACAGCATGAAAAAGGTCATGCCCTTATGGCAAGAAATTCCAATTCCAAAACACTCTTGATTGATTTTGGAGGTTCAAACCACATGATGGCTGAAAGAGACTCCTTTTCATCATTGGAAAGCAGAAAATCCATCCCCATCCACATGGGAGATGACTCCACCATCATTTCAGAAGGACAAGGTACTGTTGATCTTGAAAATGACTTTTTTTCAAATGTGTTGTATGTACCATCTCTGGCAACAAATATCCTTAGTGTCTATTAGATGACACATACAGGAGTGCCTAAGAGAGTTTCTTTCAGCCCAAATGATGTTGAGATAACAGAGTTTGCATCCGGGAAACTCATTGCTAAAGGTCTTGCAAACCATCATGCAAGAGCCTATGAGTTCTCCCACTTTGTGCCAGATGCAAAGCCCACTTCTCTGCTAACTCATGGAAATGAGGTTAGTAGGCTATGGCATGAGAGGTTTGGCCATATTAATTTCAAATATTTGCAGCAATTACATAAAAACTCCATGGTTAAAGGCCTCGGTCATCAAGGCAACCACCGAAAATTGCAAGGGCTGTGTGATTGGAAAACACCCTGAGCACAAGTTCGATCGGGGGAAGGCAAACCGAGCTACATGCATATTGGGGCTGATACATTATGATATAAGTAGTCCAATGCCTGTCACATCCATGAATGGATCAAGGTATATTCTTACTTTTATTGATGATTTTTCAAGGTACACATGGATCTTCTTTCTCAGAAAGAATTCTGAAGTATGTGAAAAAATTTCTGAATTGAAGGCCTTGATCGAAAATGCCTCTGGGCTTAAGATCAAGATCTTGAGATTTGATAATGGAGGGGAGTATGTCAGTAATTATTTTCTACACATATTCTCCCAAAGTGGTATTCATGTCCAACATTCAATTCCCTACACTCCCCAGTAGAACGGAGTAGCGGAAAGGAAGGATCGGTCTCTCAAGGAGATGACCACCTATATGTTGGAATCCAATAAGCTTGTTGCAAATTTGTGGGCTGAAGCCATGAATGCTGCAGCATAAATTCATAATAGGGTGCCATGCTCATCCATGAAATGGAAGACCCCTTTCAAAACATACTTTGGACACAAGCCGGATGTGTCGAACCTACGGGTGTTTGGGTTCACTGCATGGGCCCGAATTTCGCTTGATAAAAGAAGGGCTTTGCAACCACAAATCATAGAATGTTTGTTCATTGGGTATCCTGATGAATCAAAAGGATTCAAGCTTCTGGATATCAAAACAAAATATATCATCATCGAGAGAAGTGTCAAGTTTGATGAGCCTCTTCAGGAGGTGGAACTAGTGAAGGAGAAAACTGTTGAATTTCCTTCCTATTCTACTGAATATTTGGATGATGAAATTGGGGGTGATGACCCTAATTTGGATCCTATGATTTCTGATATCAGTTTGTAGCAACCATTAGATTCTGACTCATAACCTGAAGTGCAAAATCATCTTCCCACATGGGCCCGACAGACACTCTCCTCCGTAGGAGATAACATTGGAAATACATATGATTTAAGGAGAACTCGGTCTGATTTCCAAAGAGCAGGTATTGCGCTCTCTTGTCCTGATAATTTGATGTCCAAAAATTGATATTTGATGATTATTTTAGACCCAAAATCCTACTACCATGCTCAGAAGGATCCGAGATGGCAAGTTTTCATGGATGAAGAGATGAATTCTCTTCAGAAAAACACTACTTGGGAGCTAGTTTCTCTTCCTTCGGGAAGGAAATTGGTTCAATGGAAGTGGGTGTTTCAGACCAAGGTTGATGCTGATGGAAGCACCAAAAAATATAAGGCAAGGCTGGTGGTAGAAGGTTTCTCTCAGGTCCAAGGTGTGGACAACCATGAGATCTTTGCACCGGTTGCAAAAATGGACTCCATCCGCCTTGTTTTGGCAATTTCAGCATCTAAGCACTGGGAAGTGCATCATATGGATGTTAAGTAATCCTTTCTACATGGAGATATTCATGAGGAGATATACATGAAGTATCCTGAGGGCTACATCACTGATCCATATTTGTTTTGCAAGCTAAAGAAGTCAGTATACGGGTTAAAATAGGCCCCAAGAGAGTGGTATTCCAAGATGGATGCCTTCCTTCTCTCGCAGAACTTCCAAAGGTGTATATGAGATACAAACGTGTGTTTACAGAAGTATGATGGTCATATTATTATTATTATTTTATATGTTGATGACTTACTGATCACAGGTAGCTCAGTTTCCTCCATTTCAACCATCAAAACTGCTCTCCACAATGCCTTTGAAATGAGTGATTTGGGGCTCCTAAAACAATTTTTGGGGCTCGAAATTGAGAAAAATTATGATGGCATTATGGTCACTCAGTCCAAATACATTTCAGACCTATTATTAAAGTTTAACATGGATGATTGTAGACCTGCACCATTCCCTTCCTTTTCAAGGGTCATCCTTGAACAAGGAAAAAGCACACCTCCCATGGACTGCACTATCTATCGACAGCTGATTGGTATCTTGTTGTACTTGACACATTCTCAACCTGATATCTGTTATGCCATGAATGTTGTATCAAGATACATGCAGAATCCTCATTATATTTATTGGAAGGTAGCCAAGAGGATCCTCCAGTATATTCAGGGAACCAAGACATACGGCATTAACTATGTTGCAGACTCCGAGCTAGAGCTGGTTGGATAAACAGATTCCGATTGGGCGGGTGATTCTATTGATCGGAAGTCTAATTTCATATATGTATTCATGTTTCATGGTGGCCCCATTTTCTAGTATAGCAAAAAGCATGCTGCCATAGCACTATCTTCAGCAGAGGCCGAGTATCGAGGAGCGGTGAATGCTTGCATCCAAGCAGTTTGGTTGCAAGGCATTCTTTCAGAGTTTGATCTTGGTAGTACTTTGTCCACTGTCCTCTTTTGTGACAATAAAAGTTCTATTAATATTTCCATAGATCCAGTTACCAGGCAGAGGACCAAGCATGTAGAGATCCACATGCACTACATCAGGGAGCTAGTGCATGACAGGACCATCATTTTGCAATACTGCCCAACTGATGAGTAGATTACAGACATCTTCACCAAGAGATTTTCTAAAAAGAAGTTCACTTACCTTTTTTCACTATTGGGCGTGAGTTCATCAGGGTGATTCAGACTACTTTCAATGTTCAGCTTGAGGGGGGGGGGGGGGTTTCCCCCTAGGTTTTCCCTCTTTTCCTCCCTTGGTTTGTTTTTGAGCATTTTTTCAGTTTCAGCATTGTACAGGGTGACCTATGGCCTTAGTTGCCGGGGCCCTAGCATTTTTATGCATTTATGTTTTCTAACTCCTCCTAAGTATAGCTTAAGGGGGGGTGTTGGAGACATTTACTGCCTTACACACTCATTTTGGTCAATTTGGCCTAGTTACACCACTATCCTAATTATTATTGGCTTAATTAACATCAGTGGAGCATTAAATGTCATCAGCTAGATCACATCCACGCCTACCTTCAGTCAAGGAGGATAACTTATCCTTCTCCTACATTCGGGGAGGATAACTGGAGCACTCCGGGGGTGATCTGACTGATATTAATGCACCTAATTGCTAACTGGTGGTTACAATCAATTAAACAGGAAAGTGAAGGTGCCTCCCTTCATTAAATTGATTATTTAATGAACTGGAGTCAATAGGGGCGCCTCCAACCACTTATGATGTTTAGTTACACTTTAGTTAACCTCATTGGGGTTCATTGGAGTCATTGAAGTGCTACCACTTGATGGTTGGCTTGTTGTGACATGTTTCTAATCTCTTGCAGTTGAGACTCAGTCATTTATTGCACTCTGACTTCAATTAGGGCTTAGTTGAGTCAATTAGAGTTTTGATCAGTGGTAAACTTGAGTGTTGACTATGGCTTACATTCAGTTAAGCTAGACTCACTCATTCAATTCGAATGACCTCCTTAGGAATTCTAATTTCTTCTCATTCATGCTTGTAGCATGACATTGTAATGTAATTTCTCATTCTTTGTGTGAATATACAGAGCGGCTACTCATTCTGTAGTCCAATTACACCATTTCATGAGTTATTTGTTAATTAATATTTGATGAGACTAATGTTTTGTCCCTAGATCAATGTGCAAGATTAATACCGGTCGACCCAATTTTAGTTCCTCGGTGGTCAACAAAGACCCAAATATCTTCCCGATAGAGAAGAGCTCAGTCAGCAAGATATGTGACGCAAATGCAATCTCACCTGATATATCTTTACGGAGAACTGTTGGATGTAGGTTTCCACAATTAGGTGGGGATTTCTACTCTTGTTGTACCTTATTACAGGGCTCGACCAAAGCCAAGGATTATACTTCCTACTCCTTGTCATTTATTCAAGTTAATAGGCTATTTACCAGTCAACGCATCTTGCAACATTCAACATGAATGGCATGTCATATATTCATTCAATAAGCAGTGCGACATATACATACATGATATTATTCATGAACAAAAGGGATGCAATACATTCATATCTATTTATTCACAATATGCATACATTCAACATAAACACACTCATCACATACACAAAGGAAACATTTAACGTGGAAACCCATCTGGGAAAAACCACAAAGGTGCTCTTCATCTTGCATGAGAAATATATCAACACATTTTGTCTATGCACTCAGCTTGCAGACTTTGTTCTAGGTATTCTTTACAACTTATACATACTTTTCTCCTCTCATTCTCTCTAGTGTTGGATATCTAAATTTTCCTCTCCTTCACTCTACCATCGATCTGCACACAACTTGGATCGACTCTCTTATCTACAACTCTACAACTATGAAAATAAACCACTTTACTTCCTCAATAACTAGGAAAAGAGCCAAAGGGATACCAACCCACACACATCTTGGTTTATCCCTTTTATAAGTTCTTACATGTCATAATAAATCGAATATAATATGTTAGTTGATGTATAGGGGACCACTTACCTCCTAAATGTCATCATGTAATTATATAGTTTAAAGGATAAATAGATATTAACAAATGAGTAGTTGGAGCAGGTACAACTGCTCCAACCTATCTCATAATGTATAAATAATTACCAAAGATAATACAACATCGGATTGGACGTCCCTTCCCAAAGTACTTGCCTTTGATGGCTATGTATGAGCTTAATATATGCTTGAATGTGGTGAAAGCATGGCTTTCAACATCTGGCACCATTACCGTCCTCTTTTGGCTAGGTGAAAGCAGCAGCAAAATAGGAGCGGTTCAAACCTGAAAGGGATCATGATGAATATAAACTTGCAAGATGAAGAAAACTCATAATTGTGGCCAATCTTAAAAGTCCGCCTGCACATTACAGAAAGATAAGAATTTGTTGTTTTTAGTTTTTCTCACTTTAGGGCATCATAGAAATTTGTTGCAACCGGTTTAAATAGATGATCGATATTCTAAGATGACTGTTTGAATTATAGTAAGAGGAAGATTTAATTTGTTACGTTATCATGTTCCTTGTATTACTGAAATGAAAAGAATGCAACTTATATGAAAGACTGCCCAGGGTTAATATCTAATGGTTGTCGACATGGTGTGGCCATTCTTTATAATGCCAGTCATCCAGCCGACTTACCAATGAGCACACATTTCGTCATCTCTTTTTGGCAGACCAGCGTCAGTCTTTGTATGTTGTACTCGACTTTGAAAAGGGCTGTTGACTCTCCATATATATACTATTGTATATTCAGTGACGCTGGACAACAATTTTCCTTGCATTTCATACAGTACACAGGGATTATTAAAGAGCAAATCAATTTGAAGCACGCATTGATTTACATTTGCGCAGTCACTGCTATGTCGATCTGTCGAGTTGTGCAATGCTTCTGAGGGAGAATATGTCAAAAGAGGTCACTCCAAACTGGAACGTTGGTCCAGTCAAAAAGAAAGAGACGATGCTAATAAATGGGACAATGATGCAATCAAACATCAGATTACACCTATCAATCATGAAGAATCTGCAGCTGGAAAAGAAGAGAAAACAAAGATGGAATGGAGTGTTGGTACATAGTTGAAAAGGAAACCTGGAAAGGAGTGTCCACATTCAAGAGAGAAAGATGATCATACTGCAAATCAGGAGTGCAAGGAGGATATTTCGAATGATCCCATTCAGGTTGTTGATGGTACTCGGTCTGATGCAGATCAGAGTGAACCAACAACATTTTGAGACAGTCATTAAATTGGAAATTGGGAGTTTCCAAGATCGAGGCAATCGAACCTGAAATAAAGCGTGATGCAAATAAATTCTCATGCATTTCTTATGAATGAAAAATGTTTGATCATCTTCTGTATACTTTTGTGAGAACAAACGCTGCTAGATCTCAGTAATTCACCATCCATGCAATTCCCATCTAGATCCTCACTGTGACAGTCAACAATTTGCTTAAAGTTGCTACTCCACCTTAAAGCGATAGATGGGTGAAGAGTCTAATCATGAAATGGAAGCTTTCTATATTATAGTTAAAATTTGTAGCCAACGAATTATCAACCGATAGATATAACTCCGTCGATCTATTCTGGATGTTGGCCGATGTCATTTGACTCTTCTCGGTTCAAGTTTTTTGACTGCAATTAATGAAATAATTTTAGATTACCTTCTTGCCAACTAAAGTGGATCGTCCATTGAAGTATTCCCCATTAATTACAGTAGGTTATCAAAATCCATCGACCAGACAATTGATTATGAATGAATTGATAGTGGCACACCTGACTGAGTGCATGACAGATTTCGAATTGAGGATGTTCATGAGAAGAAACAGGGGACTTTATAATGTGATGGAAAAGGGATGTGATTTCACAGTGGAGCACATAGTGAAGGCTCCGCAAACTTTGTTGGAGTAAATGAGTTGCATCGAATTTCCTCCAAGTGCTTTTGATGTATATATCCAAAGTACCAATTTCCATTTCCATGATTAGTTCAATTCTTGTATTTTATTACATTCGTCTTAGATATCAACGAAACTACAAGAATGAATATATGATAGTGGAGAGACCAACTTCCCTACATTACATCCACTCTCATACCCGCATTCACACTTGACTAAGTTGGAAGATGTCAAAGGTGATAATTGCCCAAGAAGCTGTCAATCTCATATCGTCATCACCCAGATTGCTCGACCATCGGAGGTTGTCCATCCACCGTAGATGACTGAAACTTCCACCTCAGATCATGTGGGTAAAATTATTTTCATCTTGGTTGAACTGATAATATTTATTATTGCATAAGAATGTGAATGCTTTTGGAAGCTAATTAGACGACTTGTGGTATAGTGATCTTCATATTTGGTCGATATTGTAGTAAAAGCATATGTAATATTAAATTATGGTCGATGATAAAGTGGTTGAGTTTAGTCGGTAACCAAATATAGAGTCACCATGTATGTAGAGTCATCATGTTATGGTCGATATATTAGTATTATTGTGGTAGTTAGAGGGGGTTAAACGTGAGTCTCAATAGAGGCAGGTGATCCTCTCCAGTGTATGTAAATGAAGTTGGTCCCTTGCCAACCATTGTGATTTGAGTTTAATATTTATTCATTAAATATTTTGTGTTGATCGAGTCGAGGAGGTTAAACGTGGGTCTTTATTAAAGGCAGGTGATATCCTCACTTATGTAATGAAGTTGGTAGATAGTCTACTATTATAAGATAAGTCAAAGTAGTCGATCATGACCAAGACCATGCACATGAGCAGGAAATATACAAGCTTGCAAGAAATTTAAACTCTCAGGACAGAAGAAGATGATGACAATGAAATTCAAGCATATATCATTCACCTACACAGCAAAGCACTCCAATGATACATGATGACAATGTACCCCTCATTATCAAAATGCTGAAATTGTTCCTGGGTTGTGACCTCAAAAATCCAGAAGACAGAGAAATGGTATAGAAATTCAAAGAGCCAAAAGGCCCAGCATGCATGAACTGATGGAGATGCCGGTCAGAAGAGCCAGGGTGAGGCTTTAAACCAAAAGACCTCGTTGCAGAAGAAGATGGTTTCCCGCTATTGTAAGAGGATGAGACTTCGATGGACTACTGCCATATTGAAAATGGAGGCTGAAGAGTAACCAGTCACAGTAGAATCTTGTACACGTGTGTTTTCCTATCAAGATGGCAGCTATTGCGGCTGAGTTACCTATGTAGACAAGTATGCATGGTTGATGCACAATGAGGACTACTCAGCAGTAGCAGAGACCCACGATGTTGATGCATATTTATTTGTTCTCTTTGGGACGAAGAAACGTTTTGTTTGTGGGGGAGATGTAGAGGGGGGCACTTACCTCCTAAATGTCATCATGTAATTATATAGTTTAAAGGATAAATAGATATTAACAAATGAGTAGTTGGAGCAGGTACAACCGCTCCAACCTATCTCATAATGTATAAATAATTACCAAAGATAATACAACATCGGATTGGACGTCCCTTCCCAAAGTACTTGTCTTTGATGGCTGTGTATGAGCTTAATATATGCTTGAATGTGTTGAAAGCATAGATTTCAACAGCCGACAAGATGTGATTCCTATTCTCGTACAGTCAGTTACAACTGACAGTAGGCACCATCTCCCAAAAATACAAAAACTATTTGTTACCCAACCATGCTTTATTCTAACTGAATTCTTTGCCATGATCACTCAAACTATTCCTTTCAACTGTTGTAGTCTTCTTATATCATGGTTCCTTCCGTCATGGATTCTCTCATATCAACTCCTCTTATGTCGCAAAGTCTTCCATCACTGGCTACTCTTGTCGTAGCTTCCTTTGTTGTGTGACCAAAGCCTTCATATTCCTGAGCAAAATTATGGCCAACTTCTGCCTATCTTTTCCTACGGCCAACAACTAGATTAGATTATTTTTGAACTGTGACAATGACTAGATTTGTATTTTCTTATTTTTCCTTAACTTGGATTTTTGAGTCTGAAGGTTTTAATGTACTCTGGATTTTCTCAGACTTGTTTTCCAACGAATATTTATCATTCTTAAGGTTCCTGATCATTTCTTCTTGCGATTTCTAATTATCTTTTAACTTCCTAATTTGTTCCTCTAGTTCTTTATTACGATTTCTTAGGCAAATATTTTATTCTTGATTTTCAAGTCTTTTCGCTTCAACATCCTCACTAACTCTTTATGACTTCCAAATACAACTTTTTTTTAATTAGTTTATTTATTTTTGTAACTAGAATTTTGTTTTGATTTCTCAGTTAAAATAGTTCTTCAGTGTTGCTTGATAACATGTTATTGATTTTCGTAATTTCCAATTTGTGTGCCTTTTTAGTGTCTTCATCTTTCTCTTGGAGTTCTTTTATTTACTGTTGATGTCGACATATCTTCGATTCTCGATCTTTTAGTTTTTTATGGACTTTCACAATTTCCTCATCCTTGGTATTAAGACTTTTCTTTAAGCACATTATTTCTGCCTTATTATGATCAAATTCTTTTTTATCTCTTGATTTTGTAATATTTGATTGAAATTAATTTCGTCCCTTAGTTCTTTAATTTGCGCAGACAAGTTTTCTATCTGATTTTTTTGGTCAACATTTTTCTCTTCTCTGTATTCTATTCGATTTTTCTGTATTTTAATTGTAGTTTATAAGTCTTCATTAATTTCTTGTAATTCTTTGTTGTCTCTTCAGTAGTGCCTTAATTTACCTTCTAATTTTTCTACTTGTAACTATCAACTCATTTCCATGGTATTCGACTTCTTCGATGATAGATGATATTCCTTTAACTTTGACTTCTTTGACTGTAAGTGGTCTTCTTTGACTTTGATTATTCAATGATAAATGGTCTTCCTTTTAGCAATGGTCTTCCTTTCACTTTGACTTTGAATTTTTCGATAATGAAGGGTCTTCTACTTTTTCGACAATAAATGGCCTCCCTTTGACTTCAACTTATTCTGCGATAAATGATCTTCCTTTAATTTTGACTTTTTTGATGATAATGGTCATCCTTTGATTCTTCTTGATTTCTTCCTATTTTATAAATTAGTAGATGTGAATTTACAAAAAATAATAATAATAATTAACGATAATATTAATGATTATATATATATTTTGGATAGATAGGATTAGGGTTTGAATAATAAATGGTACTATTAAGAATTAATAATACTATTATTATAATTTTGATTATAATAATAATTAATTGTATTAATATTATTATTATAAAAATTGGGATTAGCTTTGAATTAGGCATTTAAAATAGTAATAATATGTATTATTATGAATAATTATACTTTTATTACATAAAAATTGAATTGGACATGATTGGGGTTGTAACCCTAATGGTGTTGTGGCATGGATGTAAAGGAGATTGATTACCACACATAGAGCAGTGGTGTGGGAGGAGGTTGCAAGCACGACTGTGGACAGAGGCGCGGGTGTGCATCAGAAGCGAATGTGGTGGAGTGGGCGCTAAGTAGGAAGATGCTAACAAGCTGGATGGAGTGACAAAATGTTGCAAGGGGAGAAGAATTGGACACTGATCCACATGAATGAATTGGGTGATGGAAGTTATAGGGTGTCGAGTGTAGGACGAGGACATGGGGACATAGGGTGAGAGGGATGGTGTGAAGTACGAAAGCACCTAGATATGGAGAACTGAAGTGTGGGGAAAGAAAGTAGGGATGGAGTGTTAATAAAGTGGATAGGTTGGGGCTGTGGATTAAGATGTGAAGGAATAAAATGGGCATGTGGGATGTTAGGAATGATGCATAGAGTGGAGGGAATGAGGAGTTGTGCGTGGGGGAGAGGAAAGGACAGGAAGGAGAATAGGGAATAGGTGTGGGAGAAACAGGGGGAAAGGGATGTGTGCGTGAGGGATTTGGAGAAGAGTGAGGGAGTCATGAGGTTAAGGTGAAGGACCTAAAAAAAGTTTGATAAACTCTAAAGATGACTAGATAAGGTCTGAATCCTTAGCCAAAATCCAGACCAAACGCTGCTGTGATACTATTGGACCAAGGAAAATATAAGAAGAATTCAATTAGAATTCTTCTTGGAATGAGAAGAGTCTGGTTGTGTGATAGAGGAAGCTACAATGGAGGAACAGATAAGAAACAAGAAGTAGTGGGAGAAGTAAAGATGCGACAGAAGCAACCGCGAAGGAAGAATTTTGCAACAGAAGGAAGGATGTGACGAGAGAACCCGCGACGAAAGAAACCATGATAGAAGACATGCATCGACTGAAAAGGATAACTCAAGAGATCATGGGTAAGAAGTCGACTAAGAGTCACACGTATTTTAGGGAATAAATCATCTTTGTATATTGGGACGATAGTGACGATAGACAGTTATAATGAAAGTGTATGAGAATAGGAATGACAACCTGTCGACTAACATAATGAAGTCAGCTGATTACAAAATGTACGAGTCTATAAAAGGAAGAATGCAAGCTATGTGTGGGTTACTTCTTGGTCAGTCGGTTAGCTCTTTATTTCCTAGTGGTATGTGTTTGTTAGAAGAGTCGAAGAGTTGTAGAGAAGAGTAAGTCGATCCAGGATCTGTGCAGATCGATAGTAGAGTGAAGGAGATAAATATTCAGATATATCTTACCATAGATAATGAGAGGAGAGAGAAGTTTGTATAGATCGTAGAATAATATCTAGAACAGATTTTGCAAGATGAGTGCGTAGATGAAAGTTTCCATATATTTCTTATGCTAGATGAAGAGCGCCTTTGTGGTTTTTCTTGGATGGGTTTCCACATTAAATACCGTGTCAATCTATATTTGACGAATGTGTTTGTGTCGCATGAATGCATGCTGTGAATGAGTGTTTATGTATTTTCTTATAAATAGTTCTTGTATGCATATGCCGCACTATTGCTAGTTGGAATCACTAATAAGGAATTATATTGACTGTTGTAATATTTGTTGATGGATAAGTAGAGTAATATCATGAATGTGCATAATAAATATAAGTAAGACACCCACCAAATTCGATCAACTGAGCTGGTAAGGTGTTGTGAGGGGAGAAATCCCCACCCAACTGCAAAAAACTAGCTCTATCAGGTTGATATCTTGGGCTTTATTGTTGTACAAAGAAGGTATGAAACTGGGTCGATGGGAGAAATTCCAAAAAATGGTTATGTTTCTGAGACTTGTGAATCATTGTGGTGAGGGATATGTTTTGGCAACTGACGAAGCCGAAAATTCAAGAGTGGGTGGATTCTAAAGCATTAGAGTTTGCACTGGAAGAAAGTGAAGGATCATAATTGAATTTGATAAAGTGGTTGGAGATATACCTCTATATGGATATTCATGAAATTTTATTTTGTGATTTTCATATTTTGTTATGTGAGTGGTTGTCAAAGATAGCAAACCAACAAAAAAATTTCCAAGGGGAGAATTGACAAAGTGGAATCCTCAACTGATTCAGTGATTGAAGAGTATTAGCAACCTCGTTTCGAGGGATGCTTATTTTTGGGTAGACAATATTTGGAGGGATACATTACTGAGCTTGTTGTTGACAAAATAACATCATATAGTTAGGTGGAAGGAAAAATTTTCTAAGGACCACGAGGAAGATACTTGGCATCTTTAAAGACTTGGATAAAGATGCTTGTATGCAAAAAAGGAATCATGAGAATAGAGTCTGACAAATAAAGAACTGTATATAAACACCTGGGTTATGTCACAAAAGAAGTGCGTGAAAAAATGGAGCAAAGTAACTTGAGATGTTCCCTAGTGATAGCGGAACTGCACCAAAAATTGGATGTCTAATAAGTGGAAGGAGATTTCGGTCGGGAAAAAAGAAGAAGAACAATGACAAGAAGAGGAATTTGAAGTACGAATAATTATTTTATCAAGCAAATGATGGCGGCCCTTCTTTGGTCGGTCGAGCATCTCTACCCCTTGTGTTGAGGGGGGGGGGGGGTTGTAGGCATATGATCCAGATGGGTTTCTAAACTTACTTTCGTCAATAGGGAATTATTCACTAACATGCCTAAAGCTTTCCTTAATACATTGGTCCTCTGATCGATGTTGACCCTACCTAGTGTGATAAAACAATAGACAACCACTTCGTTTCTCACCTGAAACAAGATCTAAGAGCCATGCCCAAAATAAGTACGACAAGGTATGCTATCCAACAATAACATAATGGATAGATCAGACAATAACATAATGGATAGTTCATAAGAATGAATATATGAAATATTGAGGATAGCAGAACTGTGTGGCGTTGAAAGTGATCAAATGAGAACCAATCTGGGTCTCAAAATTTCATTTTTCTGTAGGCAAGTAGATTCCTGAGAGCCCTTCAGGTAATTCCCCATTGTTCCATATGTCCCTCCCTCCCCTCCCCTCCCAGATATAGTTATTATTAACTTCATGAAAAGGCCTATAAGTTCATTAAGAATAAAATCCGCTTTTAGTGCCCCGATGAGATCTCGGACTCCTAAAAGAGGAGGATATTTTAATGGACAAAACCTGCAAATGAGAATATTTTCAGGATTTTGTACTGATCAAACATGGTGCCTGCCCCACCCAACCAGGTATTCCATTGATCAATCAATCCAGCAGCATCCATTCCCACCTACCATTTGTCCACTGCAGGTTCTAGCATTCTTGGGTTCGTTCGGCTCTCCTCGGTTTAAACCGGGAGTCCTAAATTAATAGACTATCCCTCGCTATTAAATCCACCAGTAAGCAGCCATGTTCCTCAAGCCTAAAAGCAAACAATCTGTCAAGTTCTTAGTTGTCAGGTAGTAAGAGATAGATATATCAGGAAGTGGAATCAATATCAGGCATGTAGCAAGAGAGATCAAAGTTTTAAGGTTCAGTCACTAGGTCAGGGGGAAAGATCGAAGATCTAAGGTAGTCTGGGTGGCAGTAAAGAGATCAACAGTTAGTTAGTTGCTCCCCCGACTTTTTTTATATAAGGGGTGCAGCAGCACCAAAAGAACATCCCCTTACTTAGCTCATTGAAAGTGTACTTGATCCTGCACCTCTGGGGCGACCACCCATGAGATCCGGTTAGGAATGCTGGTTCGCAAGGGTCGGTAACTATAGAGAGAAGAATAAAAAGCGTAATTACATATATAATAGCAGCATTGTCGAAGGATTTACTTTCCCAGAAAATCCAACTCTTCACACAATTAGAGAAACTGAGATCATATCTGTTTTTATATAAGGGGTGAAGGACTTGACCGGGTGGGTTGATCAGGACCTTACTACCTCTTCACCAGGACCACCTTACTGACTGGGTTGACCAGCGCAGAACCTTTCCTTCTTTCTAGCTCGCTCCTTGAAGGTCCAGCCCACAAAGATATATAGATAGATATAGATAGATATCTTAATTTATTTGTGTAGGCTAGTTTACTTTGAACCCCGACCGAGTCTTTCCAATATTCAAGTTTCACCAACCAACAAGTATTTTATTGCCATAGCATCATATATAATGTGCCTCTCATAACCCGCCCGAAAACCATATCGAGACATAAAAGGAAGGCATCTATTCCATAAGGGTTGAGTAACAACATGTACCTTCGCCCCTTTGGTATCGCCTACTTGCGCATCCTCAATTGGATACGCTTTCACTTGGCCGTGAGCTCTATCCTTTATGTCGGTAACTAGAGAGAGAATCAAGAATATAGAGCACGCTCACTCAGGGTTTACCTTTCATTTCATGAACTTATCTATCTCCATTCCCAATCACTCACTGTGGAGACGTATTCCACCTAACCCAGGGGGATAATCATAAAATTAGAAGCAGACCAACCCCCACTTCTCTTTCTTACTTATGATCCATCCCGCCCATCCCAAGAATTTCAAAGACGACTCCGCCGATCCCACCCAAACAAAAGAGAATTTAGAATCAAGTCCCCTCTGGAATTTCCTTCCCCTCCATTCTATGTTCCCAACCGAAATGGATCTTGTCAAATATTCAACATTTCCTATGATCATTTCTCTCTCAGGTATTTGGGGAATCTTCCTAAATAGATGAAATATTACTATTATGTTAATGCCAATTGAATCAATGTTACTAGTTGTCAATTTGAAATTTTTGGTATTTCCCGTTTATCCGAATGATATGATGGGTCAATTATTTTCTTTATCAATGTTAACCATGGCAGCTGTGGAATCTGCTATTGGGTCGGCCATTCAGGTTATTACTTTCCGAATTCGAAGGACCATTGCAGTAGAATCTATCAATCGCATGAAGGGTCGAGCAGCACTAATTATTTTCTTATTAGTTAGGAAGAAAAAGTTGCTTGTTACCCGCTTCCTCTCTCATATGGTCGAGCCAGCTTTCGCTTCCTCTGACTAACGAACAAATACGAAGAAGTATACTCCTCCGATACAAACTAAATAAAACAACTTTGATCATTGAGAACTTCCTTCTCCTTTCTATTCCTTTGCTGCATCTCTTCTGTTGACCCCGGATCCTCATTGTTTTTGGGGATTATTGGCTTGACTTCCCTCCTTTGCAAGGGAAAGGTAAAAGGAAAGGGAAATGGGTAGGCCAAGGATAATAAGGCCCAGGCCCCTTAAGTACATAACTCCATAGAAGGCGGTTGATTACCAATCAGGACCAATACAACCTACTCCAGTATAGAAATCTTCGGCGATGATTTTTTATAGAAACTTTGATTTTCCCTCATCCTTTTAGAGACAAGCATGTTGGCACACCCTTATTTTACTTATTTTGGCTCAAGGCTATTGTGGGAAAGAGCCCAACGCATCGATCGGAAGATGAGATCAGAATTTATCTGAATCCTGTATTGTTCTTCCCCAACTAGAGACTTATTCCACACGTTCAATCTTTTTCAAGTAGGTTTCCCAGAGATCTTTCTACTCATCCCTAGTTAGGAGGAAAAACCACACCAGTCGCCCCTTGTACTGTGTCTTCTTCAGTAGGCCGAGCATGAGCATAAGCCAAATTACTGACGAATCCTTAATCATTTCACTTTAGTCACTCAAGTATATGCCTATCAATATAAGCAGATACCCATATAAGTCAAATATATATTGATCGAGTCAAAGTTATACCTGTAGATTCAGTGGATCCATAACCACCAGCAAAGGCAAGGGTTGATCGAGACCCAGTAGTAGCGGTTTAACGCAGGGGCGAAAGCAAAGCTAGTAGTAGACCTATATGTGGTTGATTCCCAAGTTTGAGTTTGAATTCGTTTACCAGTAGTAGATTTAATTCCATATATAGATTATGTTTATTCGGTCGAAGAACCAACCGGTTAACTACCCAATAGTAGCAAAACCACCAACCACTAGAGAGGCAGTTCGAGATGCAGTTAACTAAGTTCCAGTAGTAGATTCAGTTATTTACCTTGAACCGATAAATGTATCAGTCATAGCATTCCTTCTAGGTCGAGAGTGAGTAGCCAGGGTTTATTTGGAACAACCTGTTTATCCAATTTATTCACTCCCAGCATTCGAGTAAGAAGAGTTTCAGTTGCTATTGCTTAGTAAGCATCCGAACCATTTATAATATCAGTTAATGATGCCAGTGAACCAGCACCAATTGATTGAGTTTACCTAGTAGCATCTCTTCCAGGTAAAGATCCAGTCCCAGCTTCCCTTCGCCCGGCTACAGATCTGGTTCTTCCAGTTTCGAAGCAAGTAGTTTTCGCCCTCTATTGATAGCGACGAAATGAGCCAAGCGAAAAAAAGACTTGTAAGATATATATATATATATATATATATATATATATATATATATCTTTATATCTGGGGCCGACCTAAGCCACTAACTTGACTTTCGGAGTCGAAGGGGTCATAGCAGAACGGGAACACGTCTAGGGCCCAGGGTTCCCGTTCCTATGAACGAACCTTGCCTTCCTTTTTATTTATGACCAATACTTCCTACCCTTCTGACCAATACTTGCCAGACTTACCCTTTGAACTACCCTTCCCGTCATACCCTTGTTGCCTTCTGCATTTTGTTCGCCATAGGAAGGCAGTTCGCCATCCGCAACAGCCCTGGGCCCCACCACCCATCCGGGACTTGTACCAGGAGGCTGAACTCGATACTCACATGCATAAATCATTACAAAAGAAGTGGACAAAAGATTGAGGCATAGCAAACCAGAAAGAGCTTAAGCGGATGTGAATGAAGTTGCCGAAGTGAACTAGTGCGAAGTGGATTGTTCTTTGCTTACTGTGTTTGGGATATTCACTTATATAATGAAATATTTTGGAATAGCCTTCGAAAACTCATACCTAAAACCTAAAGCCTCTACCCTTTAGACCTCCAGACTTAACGTACTTGGAAATGGAGGTGAACCCGACAGTCTAAAAATGAGGAGCTTACCTAATGGGTAGGTGTATAAAAATGAGCCAAAATTACCTTTCCCGATGGTTGGGTGGGAATAGATAAATAAAATAAAATAAAAAAGAAAGTACGACTTCATACCTTTCTTTTTCTCTCTGATACAAGAGTAAATAACCGAGATGCATGGTGCCTAATGAATGGATCGAAAGGTGCCCAATATTCATAGGGTCTGGTCCCTCTGATCATAGAGATCAATTCCCTAATGCACCGTTGGTTCACCTTCTGTTCCTAGCTTTGGTTGCAGCGACATAAGTTGCAACGGAAACAAGTTCTGAAGTTCGAGTCTAGGTGGTAGGTTTTGGCCTTCTTTTCCTCTCTAATAAATAGATATAAAATCCATGCCGCGAAGTGTATATAGTGTCCCTGCCCGGTGAGTTCAATTGGTGGGTACGGGACAAGAAATACGTACGGACGAAACAATAAGTAGGTGGAGACGAGACAAATATTAGGAACGTAAATATTGTAGCTACAGTAGGATATTGAAAGAGGCAAAGTAGAACTAAGTGTAGACCATAAATTATGTATGGTTTTGCAGTTGCTACAGTAAGCAAATTAAAGTAGGCAATTATGTTCAGTGGAGATTCTGTGGAGTGGATATTTTGTTCAGTAGAGACAGCAAAGAATATCTATCCTAAATTCCCTAATCAATGTTTGAAAAACCCTAAGAAGATCCCATGATGCATAGGGGATAGATTGCCATAATGAAATTCCCTTATTTCCCTAGCTAATCCTTTCCCTCAAAAGGACAAGCCCTCCGGTTGGGCCCCATAGATAAAAATAAAAGAATAGATAAATAATAAAATAAAAAAGAATTTTTTTCTTTATTCCTTTCTTTTATTTATCTATTCTTTTTTTTTTATCCCAGCCAACCCCCACCCAACCATAGATTTTGTCTTTTATTTATCTATTCCCTAAGGGTATAGAATTTGAAGGCCCTTGTACCCCCTTTAAAATATATACCCTAGTCCCTTGCCCTCAAAAGGACAAGCCCTCTGGACCTTAAGGGTCCTTATTTTCATATTAGATTGAAGAAGACATGGGAGAGGATTCCTATTGAGGTCAGGCCCCTGCCTGGCATGGATTTATCCTATTCCTTGAGGGCATTTAACCCAGAGATAGCTATGATGATACAATCCATGGGAGGCAGAACTCTACCTAATGCCTATGAGACTGTTGCGGGTGCTGGGAACAGCTTTATACAGGCTGGTAAGCTTGCTCCCAGGCCAGCAATGCATCTCTTACTTGAGATATCTACCACTCCTCCATCCCCAGCTCCCACTGTTATAGAGTAGGGCCTACTCTTGTTGGGGCCAAACTCCTTGTTGTTAATCCTTTACCCAGAACCCCTACTATCACTGATATTACTCATCAACATGCTCATGGTTATAGGCAACCCACTCCCTCTACTAGCTCTAGTTACCTAGATGATATAAAGAATTTGATGAGAGGTCCTTAGGAAGGAGGTCTCAACTAAAAGGAGAGGGTTTGAAAATGAGCTTGTATCGGCCCCTAATATCAACTAGCTATAATGGCTGGCCCAAAATTACAATAGGCCATACTATGCCAATAATCCCCTTTAAGTAGTAGGGGTGGGGCTACCAACCACAAAGGTATCGGCCTCACCCCAATATTCCCCAGCCTACTGTACCAATTCAAAGATTACCAGGCCCTCCTCCTCATAAAATCACCATTATTAGGTAGGGACACCTGAACCCTCTAAAGCCTTAGTCCCTGCTATCCCAGTGCAAAATAACCTAGCAAAGAAGACGATCAAGTTGCAGCTAGTATCAAGGAGGTCCTTGCACGGGTTCTAGGAAAACCTGTCATAACCATTGATATACCATTACATCGGGTGCAAAGAAGGCAGTAATGAAAAGAATTTTTGCTTAATGCACTAATTGGAGGATATGGGGTATGGAAAGTCATGCTCGATCTGGGATCGGATCTTAATGTCTTACCAAAGAAATCATGGGAATTGAGGGGAAAGCCAAGTTTGGTGTACTCGCTAATACAACTACGACTGGTGAACCAGTCGATGATCTTCCTGATCGATAGGCTAGAGCAGATGGAGGTTTACCTTAAGGGTGTAAAGACTTATGTGGTTCGTTGTAAAGATTGGCCAACAGACCAAGCTCTTCTCCCTTTGAATTTATTTAGATACTAGATTATAAGGATCCCTACCCTGTGCTGCTGGGTATTTATTGGGCCTTCAATAATGATGTTATCCTAAACTTAAAGAAGAGGTGGACGTTGTTTGAAAAAGAAGGACGCAGAGTCATTCAGCCTTTGGACCCCATACTAGAAAACCTCTTTGTGGAACCTATGGAGGAGGTTTGGGATGAGGGTGCCCTAGATCAGTTGTATAACCTTACCATAGGGCATCAGGAGGATTACATTAATCCTATGGTGGATGGGGAGCTAAGTTAGTGCAATGTCTATTCGTTTGCAATATATTAATAAGCTGCTTTAATCGGTGGCAGAATGAAGACTATGAATAGTGCACCCGGTCGCACTGCTACGGGCATGCAC
>LPNX011137067.1:0-38606 GCA_001517045.1 Pseudotsuga menziesii | reverse complement strand
GTCCAGAATAGGAAATTTGAAGGTAGCTTCATGATCCTCTTCTATCTTTTCATTTCTCTCATGTCCTCTTTCTTCTTCTCTTTCATGTCTCCTCTCTTCTTCTCTTCTCTCCTGTCTGCGTTTGTTTTCTATTTCCAGCATCCTCTCATATTCTCTTCTCTGCTCAGCTGTTGGGCCTTTTGACGTTTCTTCCTCAGACATTTTTGAACTACCAACTGTTGAGATAAATCCCCTTTGGAAAAGAAGCTCCTGTTAGTTCTATTTTTGGGGGGTTTGTACGAAATCTTCCTTTTTCGTCTCTAAGTCTTGACATAAAAGTAAAACTTAATCTGTGTTTTTGGTTTAAAATTTTTGTTTTTATCAGAAATCTAAGGTTCCTAAGGTTGCTCCTACAGTGCCTCCCCGGCAACGGCGCCAAAATGTTGGGCTCTGATCTATCAGTGTTAATCAGAACTTAAATTTAAAATCAATCCGGGTTTGTGAACTTCGAGACACATCCAAGTTTAGGACAGAGAAGCTGGACTCAGTTGGAATTTAGCTAACTAGAAATGAATCTACTGATAGAAACTAAAACACTGCAGCTTACTGAGACAAAATCCTCTTACAAGGGTGATTTCATTGTTTCTTTTTAAACTTACAGTGGTTGATTTGTGAAAACATGAAAGACTGAAGTAAAGAAAAGAAAAACAATAATAAATCTAAAACCTAAGCTCAAATCACAGAGTTCTACCAGCGCTGAAGACACATTCACTAATTAATTTCTCTTACAAGCCATTCTTCATAATCTGTAAATGTTCTTTACCATTACTCATTTGGATTCTCAACAATATATAATGAATTAAATCTTGATTTACCTTCAACGCATTCAGTCTTAACCATTAAATAAAACAGAGTTTATCAAAATCGTGGGTGGTATGCAGCACAATGAAATTTATAAGTTGAACCGTAAAGGGAAGAAACAGAGCATCAAATAGAATCAATGAAGAGATGAACTGAACCTATGCTGCGATCTCTAAACTAGAAATTGCCAGAAAACACATACCAATGGTTTGATTTAAAGACTTGCATCAAAAGGAAATCACTGCATTCATTAAATCACTACACCGGCAATTGAAATGTGCTAGAGTTCAACAATGGGGGCCCTCCAACGCCTTGCTCCACGCACAAGAAAAGATTTACAGAACTAAAACTCTTTATTCATTCACCATAAATTTGTTCACACAGAGATACCACGCAAATTGGAAACACAAATGCGTTCCTCTTCCAAATCGTGATGCCTTACTTCACTGTTTTGCAATAGATTTATACAAATTCTAATACAAACTGAAATTGCTACAAAACTGCATCTAATTAAATCCCAGAGCTAATCGTGGTCATCTTCAGGATCGTGGAGTTCCACAAGATCAGGATTGTCCCTTGTTTTGTGTTGAATGCAGAACGGTGGCCACATTTGACTCTGCTTGACTCGACATCTGCACAGGCCACTTCATCTGATTGTTAGATCTTCATCCATCTGTGGACATTAAGGATCCATTCTTGATCTTCTGTTTCCCTCCTAGCTGTCCTGTAATTACTCAACCTTGGAGGAAATGCGGGAAGTTAGTACATCCCGTAGTCTAAGTAAAAATCCTAGTTAAAATGCCTAAAAAATTACAAAACTCAATTTATTAATAAGCAAATGACATAATACCTTTTTAACCATAGTTTATAGATGGACTTTAAAGCTCTTAGTCAAAATGGAGGTTTTATGAAGGAAATGAGGGTTATATAAGAGGCAAAAAGGGTCAAAAACAGTGCCCAACAATTGGGTCATTTTTAGTGTCTAATATCGCCTATATTTACATAAAATATGTTTTTTTATCAGAATATTCGCCAAAAATTACACATTTAAGTGTTAATGTTATGTTTCATATTTAATATTAGCCTACTTATCTATAAACATGTTTTTTTTCAATCCAAAACAACCGCCTAGAATACTCTACTTAAGTATAATATTAGAATCCAAATACCCTCGACCCTACTACCAAACTAGGATATCCAAAGGCAATACACAACTCTGTCCAACCTCAAATCAAATAGTAGTGTACCTCACCCCTGCTTCAATCCAAGATCTCTAGAGGCAATTCCAACACATACACTAGTGGCTCCAGAGAAACTCATCTTGGGCACAAGATCCACAAGGGAGCAAGGACCAGTAAGGATCTCATACCAAGAGTAGCAAAATCGAACCATAAGTTCCAAACAAAAGAACATGAGAAAAATCATGAACCAACACACAAGTGTGACTAGCCAACACAACCAAATCAAATTCCTTGATGAGCAATTTGAATTGGCAAAGACGGGGACATAAGCATTAGAGTTACATTCCAATAATAGTAAATTGGAGTTACACATCAGGTGGCTACACCAAGAGACACACTAATCCGACTCGTGATGGAATTGTAGGTGAGAGAGGGTCTCCAATCCCCTAATAAAAAAAATCTCAGGCTAAATAAAACGAAGGAGTCACATAACACATCGGAGTGCATAACCAAGAGAGTACATCAATTAAAGGTTGTATAACATCGACATAGATGCAAACACAAAGGTAACATTTTTCCCACAACCCCTTGCTTGTAACATCATGGTTCTTCATACTCTCTTTTGTGGCATCAATCAATCCAATTGTTTTATTTAATTAATCATTTAATAATACCCAACATAATAATAATAACAATGTGCAACCATAGTCTTGGAACCTTGTACCATAATTATATCTAACATAACAACAATAATAATATGTCCAGGGATAAACTAGAAAGTATTACAGTTCCACATTTTCTTTTCTTTTAAACTTATTTTGATTAATGTTTTTTTTAATAATTCAACTATATTTTAGTATCATATTTTTCCACGTTTTCTCCATTATCTCTTAATGGTTTATGTAAATAACTACATTTCTAGTCAAACCTCTTTTGAGTATATTATGACTTTTACTGAATTTGTTTTGGTAGTGACATAAAGCGTCTCATTCTTCATGCCTATTACTTTGTGCCTGTACACTAAATACATAATCACAATTTTATGTTTGATGATAAAAGTCCAACTTAAAAAAAGCTCTAAATAAAATGTATTGCATTTTATTTTGAGAATATTTATTATAAATAGTTTTTAGATTTACTTGATTTTTTTTTAGATTTTCCAAAAATATTAAAGTCTCAAATTTATTTACTAATAAAAAACTAAAAACAACATAAATAAATAATTCAACAATAACATCTAAAATAACAATATATTATAAAAAAATTGAGCAACTATATTGTTTTCTTAATCTTCACAAGCTCCTAGACTAAGGTCATAATATCTATCATTAAAACAACTTATATTTCATTTGATTGATTAACAAGAGCCATGAGGTGGCAATGTCCCCAACATTGCCACTTGTTGTTGCAAGAGAATCTAGTGTTGATTTTTGCAATTGGAAATAGCTTTTGCTAAACCTTTGAAGGTGTATTTCTATGTTCCAAAAAAAATGTTATAAAAGGACAAGGAAAGGATTTGAAATAATTTTTGAGGACATTGTTGAAGACATTTACCACCATACACACTCATTTTGGTCAATATGGCCTAGTTAAACCACTATCCTAAGTTTTATTGACTTAATTGACATCAGAGGAGCATTGTATGACATCGGCATGAGCACACCCACACCTACCTTCAGTCAAGGAGGCCAACTAATCCTTCTCCTTCATTCAGGGAGGCTAACTGGAGCACTTCGGGGGTGATCTGAGTGTCATAAATGCACTTAATTGATAACTGATGGTTACAATCAGTTAAATAGAGCAGTGAAGGCGCCTCCTTTCATTAAATTGATTATTTAATTAATATTTAATGAACTGGAGTCAACAGGGGCGCCTCCAACCACTTCTGATGGTCAGTTAGACTTCAGTTAACCTCATCGGGGTTCATTGGATTTATTGATGCACTACCACTTGTTGGTTGGCTTGCAGCGACATGTGTCTAAGCTACTTTCAGTTAGACTCAGTCATTTATTGCACTCCGACTTCAGTTAGGACTCAGTTGAGTCAATTAGGGTTTTGATAAGTGGTTAAGTTGAGTGTTCACTATGGCTTACATTCAGTTAAGCTAGACTCACTCATTCAATTCGAATGACCTCCTTGGGAATTCGAATTGTCATGGCATTCATGCATCTGGCATGATCATTGTATTGTATCATCATTCTTTCATTTGATTATACAGAGCTACTACTTCCATTGCAACACCATTTTGCCAATTTTATGCATATTTGTCTGAATTCTTTGTGAGACTGTGTTTTCAGTTCCTAGATCACTGTGACAAATTAATATGGTATCATAGCTCACGGCGGGACCAAGCTCAGATCTCTCAAAAACAAGGTTTTTGACGGATCTTGCATGAAAAATTGAGCAAACCTCAAAAATTCTAGCATTGCACCAAAAGCCAAGGCTTACCACTTAATACCCCAAGTAAGGAAATTGTTGGTCAAGCTTGCTTGATCAACTATGCTGGGTGTGATGAAAGGATAAAATGTGTAGTCTGTCCGACCTTACGGTTCCCCTTTTGTTGTGATTTGCAGGTTTTTAATAGGTGAAAGCATTCGCTCCAGCAGTTTTAGATGGCTTCTTCCATAGAACTCTTAACTCCATTCAATATCCACTCATGGAAAGGAGACATGGAGATCCAGCTACATGCCAAAGGACTCTATAGGGTCACTATGGACACTGAAGAAGATCCTACTTATGTGACAGACAAATCTAGATTCTTGAACAAGAAAGATGAAGCATTCGGATTCTTGTGCCTCTCTGTTTCCGGAGATCTTCTTTTCCATCTCTCGGGATTGAAGACTCCAAAGGAAATCTGGGACAAATTGGAAACCCTGTATGGAAAAAAGGATGATTTGAGAGTATACCAGCTTGAGAATGAGTTGATGTCTCTCCAGCCCTCCAATTTTGATACCTTGAATGATTTTTTCACAAAGTTCAAGCACATTGTCTTACTGTTGAAGCAATGTAAGGTGGAGAAGGATGATGATCAGCTCATCCTCACCATACTCTCCAAACTTGGAGCTTATTATTCAGTGTTTGTCTCTACATTCCATGTGGGGAAGATCACAACCCCTGGATGGAAGATGCCTTCACTCAATGCCTTCATTGAGTCCTTAACAAGTGAACATGATAAGCTTGTCCATATGGGGATCATTAGATCCTCCCATGGTCAATCCCTCCATGTCTTGGGGCCCAAAGATCTGAAGGGTAAAGGAAAGCAGCAAAAGAACCCAAAAACCAAATTCGAAGCTCCTAATCCTAAAGTTGAAAACCAACAGCATGAAGAGTCTTCCGGCTCAAAGAAGAACAAAGGAAAAGGGCATCATGGAAAATAAAAAGTCAAGTGTTCATACTGCGGGAATGGCTTCCACCTTGAACATGTTTGCATGAAAAAAAAATTGATGAAGATACCTCTCTTCGTGAGAGAAATCACATCAATCTTCCGGAAATCTTTCAGAGGAGAGATTAGCAAGATCGGGAACCACAACATGAAAGAGGTCATGCCCTCATGGCAAGCACTTTGAAGTCCAAAGAACTCTTGATAGACTCTGGAGCTTCGAAACACATGATGGCTGAAAGAGACTCCTTCTCATCTTTGGAGACCGGAAAATCCATTCCCATCCACCTGGGAGATGACTCCACCATCATTTCTGAAGGATAAGGTACTGTAGATCTTGAGAATGGCTATTTTTGAAATGTTTTGTATGTACCATCTCTGGAATCAAACCTCCTTAGTGTTTATCAAATGACACATATGGGAGTTCCCAAGAGAGTGTCCTTCAGCCTGGATGATGTAGAGATCACAAAAATTGCATCCGAGAAACTTGGAGCAAAAGGCCTTGCAAACCATCATGCAAAATCCTATGAGTTCTCCCATTTTGTGGCAGATGCAAAGCTCACCGCATTGCTAAATCATGGAAATGAAGTTAGTAGACTATGGCATGAGAGGTTTGGCCATATCAAATTCAAATACTTTCAGTAATTATAGAATAATTCTATGGTTGAAGGCCTCCTGGTCATCAAGAAAACCACTGGAATTTGAAAGGGTTGTGTTGTTGGAAAGCACCCTGAGCATAAGTTCAGTTGGGGGAAGGCAAGCCGAGCATCATGCATCTTGGGACTGATACATTCTGATATCAGTGGTCCCATGCCTATCACATCCATGAATGTATAATGGTATGGTATGACTTTCATTGATGATTTTTCCAGGTACACATGGGTCTTCTTTATAAAAAATAAGTCTGAAGTCTGTGAAAAATTCATTGATTTGAAGGCCTCGATTGAGAATGCATATGGCCAAAAGATCAAGATCTTGAGATATGATAATGGAAAGGAGTATGTTAGTAATGAGTTGCTACACATATGTTCCCAAAGTGGTATTCAGGTCCAACATTCAGTTCCCTACACTCCCCAACATAACGATGTAGCGGAGAGGAAGAATCGGTCTCTCAAGGAGATCACCACCTGTATGTTGGAATCAAAGAAGTTGGCAGCAAATTTGTGGGCTGAAGCCATGCATGCTGCAACATATTTTCAGAACAAAGTGCCACAATCATCTGTGAAAGGGAAGACCCCTTTCGAATCATACTTCAGACACAAGCCGGATGTGTCGAATCTGTGGGTGTTTGGGTCCATTGCATGGGCCCGAATTCCACTTAATAAAAGGAGGGCTTTGCAAATGCAAAGCATAGAATGTCTATTTATTGGGTATCTCAATGAATCAAAAGGTTTCAAGCTGTTGGATATCAAAACAAAACAGATCATCATCGAAAGGAGTGTCAAGTTCAATGAGCCTCTTCAGGAGGTGGAACTAGTGAAGGAGAAAACTGCTGAATTTCCTTCCTATTCTACTGAATATTTGGATGATGAAATTGGGGGTGATGACCCTGATTTGGATCCTTTGATTTATGATATCAGTGTACAGCAAAAATTATATGTTGAGTCAGAACCTGAAGTACAAAATCATCTCCCAACTTGGGCCCAACAGACACTCTTCTCCACAGGAGATAACATTGGAAATTCGGATGATCCAAGGAGAACCCAGTCTGATTTCCAAAGAGCAGGTATTGCGCTCTCTTGTCCTGATTATTTGTTGTCTGAATATTATTATTTGATGATAATTTCAGACACTAAGTCTTACTACCATGCTTGGAAGGATCCGAGATGGAAAGTTGCCATGGATGAAGAGATGAATTCTCTTCAGAAAAACACTACTTGGGAGCTAGTTTCTCTTCCTCCGGGAAGGAAATTGGTTCAATGCAAGTGGGTGTTTCAGAATAAGGTTTCTGAAAATGGTAGAACTTGAAAATATAAGGCAAGGCTAGTGGAAAAAGGTTTCTCCCAGGTCAAAGGTGTGGACTACCATGAGACTTTTGCACCGGTTGCAAAAATGGACTCCATCCACCTAGTTTTGGAAATTTCAGCATCTAATCACTGGGAAGTGCATCATATGGATGTTAATTCAGCCTTTTTGCATGGATATCTTCATGAGGATATATACATGAAACATCCTGAGGGCTACATTTCTGATCCATCTTTGGTTTGCAAGCTAAAGAAGTCACTATACGTGTTAAAACAGGCCCCAAGAGAGTGGTATTCCAAGATGGATGCCTTCCTTCTCTTGCAAAACTTCCAAAGGTGTAGATCAGATCCAAATGTGTATATACAGTAGTATGGTGGTAATTTGATTATTATTGTTTTATATGTTGATGACTTACTGATCACAGGTAGCACAGTTGTTTCTATTTCAGTCATCAAAACTGCTCTCCACAATGCATTTGAAATGAGCGATTTGGGGCTCTTAAAACAATTTTTGGGGCTCGAAATTGAGCAAAATTCTGATGGGATAATGGTCACTCAGTCCAAATACATATCAGACCTGTTATTCAAGTTTAACATGGCTGAATGTAGAGCTTTTCCATTCCCTTTCCTTTCAAGGATCAGCCTTGAAGAAGGAAAAAGCACACCTCCCATGGACTGCACTATTTATCGATAGCTGATTGGTAGCTTGTTGTACTTGACTCATTCTCAGCTTGATATCTGTTATGCTATGAATGCTGTATCAAGATACATGCAGCAGCCCCATGATCTTCATTGGAAGGAAGCTAAGAGGATCCTCCAGTACATTCAGGGAACTAGGACCTACGACATTCACTATGTTGCAGACTCCGAGCTAGAGCTGGTTGGATACACAGATTCCAATTGGGCGGGTGATTCTATTGATCAGAAGTCTACTTCCAGATATGTATTCATGTTTGGTGGTGGCCCCATTTTCTGGTCTAGAAAAAATCAGGCCGCCATAGCATTGTCTTCAGCAGAGGCCGAGTACCGAGGAACGGTGAATGCTTGCATCTAAGCTGTTTGGTTGCAAGGCATTCTTTCAGAGTTTGATCTTGGTAGTACTTTGTCCACTGTCCTATTTTGTGACAATCAAAGTGCTATTAAGATATCCACAGATCTAGTTACCAGGCAGAGGACCAAGCATGTAGAGATACACATGCACTATATCAGGGAGCTAGTGCATGACATGACCATCATTCTGCAATACTGCCCAACTGATAAGCATATTGCAGACATCTTCAACAAGATCTTTTTAGAAAATAAGTTCACTTATCCCCGTTCACTGTTGGGGGTGAGTTCATCAAGGTGATCCAACTACTTTTAGTGTTCATCTTGAGGGGGTTTTTTTCCCACTGGGTTTTCCCTCTTTTCCTCACTTAGTTTGTTTTGAGCATTGTTTGAGTTTCGGTATTTTATAGGGTGACCTATGGCCTTTGTTGCTGGGGCCCTAGAATTCTTATCCACTTTATGTTTTCTACTCCTCCTGAGTATAGCTTAAGGGGGGGTGTTGGAGACATTTACCACCATACACACTCATTTTGGTCAATTTGGCCTAGTTAAACCACCATCCTAAGTTTTATTGACTTAATTGACCTTAGAGGAGCACTGTATGACATCGGTATGAGCACACCCACACCTACCTTCAGTCAAGGAGGCCAACTAGGCCTTCTCCTTCATTCGGGGAGGCTAACTGGAGCACTCCGAGGGTGATATGAGTGTCATAAATGCACTTAATTGATAACTGATGGTTACAATCAGTTAAACAGAGCAGTGAAGGTGCCTCCTTTCATTAAATTGATTATTTAATTAATATTTAATGAACCAGAGTCAACAGGGGCACCTCCAACAACTTCTGATGGTCAGTTAGACTTCAGTTAACCTCATCGGGGTTCATTGGAGTTATTGATGCACTACCGCTTTCTTGGTTGGCTTGCAGTGACATGTGTTTGAGCTACTTTAAGTTAGAATCAGTCATTTATTGCACTCTGACTTCAGTTAGGATTGAGTTAAGTCAATTAGGGTTTTGATCAGTGGTTAACTTGAGTGTTCACTGTGGCTTACATTTAGTTAAGCTAGACTCACTCATTCAATTCAAATGACCTCCCTGGGAATTCGATTTGTCTTGGCATTCATGCATCTGGCATGATCATTGTATTGTATCATCATTCTTTCATTTGATTATACAGAGCTGCTACTTCCATTGCAACACCATTTTTCCAATTTTATGCATATATGTCTGAATTCTTTGTGAGACTGTGTTTTCAGTTCCTAGACCACTGTGACAAATTTATAGAAATTCCCTATGGTTTCGGAATAGGGAGGAGGAAAAACAATGGAGACATTCATTGTAATAATGATTTTGGAAGAGATGAACGAAATGTTCTTTTTTCACAAAATGAACCAAATTCCCTTTTCCACAAATGTGCATTAATGTAGCAGTTAATTATTTCCCAATATTAAAATGCGAGAACACGTCATCTCTATACTGATGAATCCTTGTAGAATATGAAGGCTAACGTATCTCCATCCATGTGTAAATATCTATTGTTTTGTTTCTAACCTTATATATTCATGACTTTTCCTCCACCCTTAAAGTACTAATTAGAGGACATTTCAACTCAAAATGGGCCTTTCAACCCTAATTCAAATTCCATGTCATCATGTGTTAGCCAATAAAATTGTTTTAAATTTTAAATACCATATAGGTCTTAAACAATTTTTTAATATAAATTTGGGGATAGGTATCATAAAAAATCTACTTTTTTGTTTGTATTTTCAACATATCTCCTTGTGTTTTTATGCAAATTTCGAGCGGGAGAGCTCCCTGGATGCAAAATTAAATTCCGCATCCAACAAGTACCCACTCTACATACTTTTGATGGAGCCCTCTACCCCAAAATCAATAAATACTTGAAAAACGTGACGATGACATCCAGGGATCTCTCCCACTCAAAATTCGAGTAAAAACACAAGGAGATATGTCGAAAAATATGAACAAAAAAGTAGTTTTTGTCTT
The DNA here is from genome assembly GCA_001517045.1 of Pseudotsuga menziesii. Lineage (NCBI taxonomy): Eukaryota > Viridiplantae > Streptophyta > Pinopsida > Pinales > Pinaceae > Pseudotsuga > Pseudotsuga menziesii. The sequence goes on along the minus strand of LPNX011137067.1, from coordinate 28,187 downwards.
TTCTTCGTCCAAAATTAATAAATATTATTTTATTATTTTAGCTATTAGTTTATTATTTTCATTAGGAGACCCATTTTGAGTTGAAATTTCCAAAATTTGAATATATAACCTCTTTTATAATTTGTTTGACTTAATATTCATGGTATGGTATGTAAGTTTTATCATATCTTTTGTTTAATTAGTATGGTATTAATGTAATTATCAATCTTCACTAAAATATATTTTATATGTTATTTTGAGAAAATGATATAATATACCTTAATTTAAAAATATATTTTATAGCTTTTAGGGGCTACTTATATACTACCTTAAAATATACCAGATATATGGTACTTAATTAGTTTATTTTAAGTGATTCAATAACATTGAATTCAATGAATGTATCAATTTTAAAGGATATTTTATAAGTTGGGTTGGAAATGAAACATTTATAATTATATTTAGAGGAAGTAACCCACTTTAAAGTTGAATTCTCAAAACTAGTTAAAATGCCTATGATAAGCTATATCGCTATATTTTTATATGGGGATAAGCAATATTATTAAAGAGTGTTTAGTGTTATGCATTGAATCAAGAGTGGTTATAATGGGTCTTTATGTACTTGCTTACGAGTTATTGTACCAGTGATTATAATGGGTCTTCCCCTCCCCTGAGATCTTATTATTTTTAAACTTAATATTTATACAGATATACTTTAAAATTGTTTTTTAATGAAAAATTTAAAGCCAAATTTCAAGGCTTTTTGTTTTTTGCATTGGCATTTTTCAAATCCATAAAACCCACAATTAGTTTATTAAAATCTTGTGCACTTGCTTTTTCCTTTGAGTAATATAACTTTTACAAGTAATTGCTATTTTTAGAGCGGCAATTGAGGGATATTTATTACATGAAATGAATGGGTTACCTTAGTAACGCGGGGAGCATCATTGTGATCGCACAGACTAATTGTTAAGGGCATCATGTTTCAAAATTTATTGAGCTATAAATCAGCTAATTTTATGAAAGGGCATCATGTTTCAAAATTTATTGAGCTATTTAAATCAGGTAATTTTCAATGTATACACTCTATTCTCAAAGTTTGAGAGTGTTCAACTACCAATTGAACACAAGAGGGGAATTGTATAGAATTTCTTATCAATAATTATCAAATGAATGAGGACCATGAAATATGGTTTAGATGCTTGGTAGTTTGTGAATGATAGGGCCAAAAAACTTTTTGACCCTCTTAAAAGGAGCATTTGATACCATGATATACTTGTCATTTTATAAGACAATGCTATTGTAAGGGGGATGGGAATGTAATATCCTGGTTTTGACCCCATGGTATTGAAATTGTACATGATGTATATATTGTATTTAAATCATGGCAATGAGCTCAAGGCCAAGGCCCTGCCATTCATTTGGTGTTGTGTGTATCAGTGATTAGGGTTAATATTGATGGCTATGATTCTAAGTCAGGCACAGTATATTTTGGAGCACCATGTAAATATGCAATTAATAAAATACCGCATCTAGCTATGTGATTGCAACATGAAAGAGATGGGGGCATGATTTCACAAGGAATAGGGAAGGGAGTTAGTCAAACTCTTGAGCCAATAGGGTAAGACTAGATGTCCATGGGGAAATCCATAACCCTCAGCTACCTTTTGTCCTTTGCACTAAATCAGTTATTTCTTCTAGAAGTTGGTTGAGGAAGTTAATGCCTTAGGTAGAATAGGGCATGACAATCTGATTTTCGTGACTGAGCAGGCCTGCAGTCTGCAGAACCCGTATTCTTGCTTATGGGGCAAGACAACCCACAAAATGCATGCCCAATTTGTCATCTATATTTCACCTAAACGTTGTGGTCATTCTAATCATTCACACTCACTCATTCACGCGTTGTTCACTCTCGATCCCGTAGTTGTGATTGTTCTTGGTGTTGCAGTGTGATTCATTGAATTGTTCACTATTTGGAGTCATAGAAGAGTTTTTTTTGCAGTGTTTCTCCTATGTTCTAGTGAAACCCTTTTTCTTTGTGTTACAGAGAGAAATGCAAACCTGGTCATCTGTGTTACAATGTGGAGCCCTGCGTTACTGAGTTACCTTGTGGTTTGTTGTTAGGAGCACCCTAGTTTGGGTCTGAAATTTATGCAAGTATTAGGAGAGGAAGAGATGAGGAATGGGATTGATAAACCTAGTGCAGAGAGGAACCTTGTGGAAAGATAAGAGTGGCTGGTGAATCTTCACTACACGCCACCATGAAAAGCACTGGAAGGGAAGGAATAACCTGAGGGACTATGGAGCAGAGAAGGGGATGATTCCTTGTGTTGGGGTGTAAGTAATGTGGATGTCGGGCTAGATAGATCTTGTGGAGGTGTCCCTAGCTCTTGAATGAGCCACTAGCTTGTGGAGATGTCCCTAGCTTTTGAATGAGCCACTAGCTTAGTCATTCTACCTTTCCACTGCCTTAGCAGCCTATGAAACCCAACTGTGAATGTTGGCTTGGATGAATAGCCTATAAAACCCAGTCGTTAGATGGATTGGATGTGTAGGCTGTGAAACCCATCTATTTAGCTTTTTTTCCTATAGCCTGATAAACCCAACCGTGTGCTGGCTTAGTTGGACAGTATGATAAACACAACTATAGGTTGGATTGACTGTGTTGGATGTGAAATGGCTGTGTGTGAGTCTGTCGTTCCCTAGTTCCTTGTGGAAGTCATGCCTAACTCGGGGGTGGAATGTGCAACGACATAGCTAGTTGCAGGACAACTTCATCTTCAATATAAGTATTCTCTGTTATGTTATTACTGCAATTTATTTTCTGATGAACGCATTGATTATAATAAATGCTTGTTAATGATTTTAGTAGAGTTTATTGTTGCTAAATGATCCTGAATTTGCATATGTATATGCCTTGTATGTTTTATTCTTTCTGCTTATGATATTGGACGCTAGAAGCCTAGTTACAGAGTCAGTATGCACTTGAATTAAGTGTTTCCACACCCCAGGATTCGCCTGCGGAAGGTAGAAGTCGGGAGGTGGAATAGAAAACTTGAAACATAGCATAAAGTGTGTTTATGCACTACGAGATTTGCCTGCGGAAAGCCGAATGTGGAAAACAGGAGAAAAAAGACAAGGAAAAATGTTTTTTTCTTCAGTCTAGGATCTTCCTGGGGAAGGTGGAAGTTGGAAGCAAAAAAGAGCCGAACATTTATAACATAAAGTGTGTTTTCTACACCACATAATCCACATGCGGAAGGCGGAAGGTGGGAGGCGGAAAATGGGAAAAAGGTTGAGGTCGAAAGTTGGTTTTTGACTTTCAAGTTCAGAAGGCAGAAGGAAGAATTATGGTTGAAGGACTCCGTCGAACATTATGTTTCCGACTTCCGAGTTCTGGGTGAAAGAAAGAACATGGTTGAAGGACTCCGTCGAACGTTTTGAGTTTCAATTTTCAAGTTCTGGGCGGAAGGGGGAAAGAGTTTCGAAGGACTCCATTTTGTTTTGAAATTATGACTTCCGAGTTCTGAGCGAAAGGCAGAAAGGAGAAAAGGTGGAAGGTTAATGTTTCCATCGTGTTTTGATTTCCAACTTCCAAGTTCCAGGAGGAAAGCAGAAAGGCGAAGGGCGGAAGGCTAATGTTTATGTCGTGTTTCGTGTTCCGATTTTCAAGCTCTGCAGAGCGGAAGGCAGAAATGACAGGTTTAGTGCAAAAGAGGTGTTTTTGGTCGCAGAAGGCATCTATCAAGGGCATAACGACTGTTACAGTGGTTTCTAAGCCTAATAAATAATGTTGAAGACTGTGTTAACGTCCATGCCTTGTGTTTCGATAGGAGAACAAGGGTTCTTGAAGCAAAATTTGTAATTTATCTGCATTATGGGGTATGGGGATACTACATGAGTAAACAATGTATCATTCTTCTAATAAAAGAGATATATACACCTAAAACAAAAAGAGGAGAAACGTGGATGGAGTTAAAATCAAAAGCATTAGAAGAAGAGGATTGTGTTGTGTGCTTAGATTGCTTTGAGGACTGTGTTGTGTGATTAAATTGAATTAGATACTCCATATTCCATGTGGCCACAACTTTCACTCATCTTACCTAATTTTGTAGTTGACTAACAATTAGGGTTTCCCATACTGTAGGGCCAAAATTTCACCTTAATAAATTTTCATTAGGACCTTTTAGACTATCAAATATATAACATTTTTAGGAATGTTAATAACTTCCATGTCAATTGATCACATGTGATTGTTTTCTTGGAAATTGGGCATATATGAGATTGTCTTAGTTGACACTCTTTAAAACATAATGGTTTATATAATTTTTTGAGTATGCAATTAAGTAATGGAAGGAATCTAACAAATATCAAAATTTTGGTGCTTCATTTAGTTTTGAAAAGGACTAGAAACAATGTTGTTGAGAATATATTGGCATTACCCATGTTAATTACTAGTTGGGTTCATATTAGAAATGCCACTATGAGTCATATAAGAGCCTACCATTATTCCTTGGTGGAATATAAGAGTTGAGATCATTATGTCTAAATGTTATTTCCATTGTGCCGAATAATTATGATTCAATTGATTATGGTACAAGTTTAAAGTGGGTGCAGTGAAACACCTAGCTCATTGTTTTAGTGTTTTCTAGAAATGAGCAACCATTTAAAGCTTTGTTTATTTCTAAAGAGAGAGAAATCACTTGTCCCTAATATTATTGGCAACATGTCAATTAAAAGTGTTTCAAAATCCATCATTTTAACAATTTTGAGTTTTCATGAGAATCTTCCGAATTTGGAGCATGGACATCAAAGATCAAGATAACATTCTACCGCCTGAATTTTTTTTACCATAGATTGTTATACTTTTCACAAGTATGAAAAATTTGCTTCATCTTCATTGGGAGAATAAGAGGTAAAGCATTACAAGACCTGGGAAGGGTGCCCTAATTTTTTCTAAATTGTTGGGAAAATATGAAACACATTCAAAAGCATTGATTCAATTTGTTGATTGCTTGTTACCATAAGCCTTTCATTAAAATACTCTATTTTCATAAACAGGTTTTGCAAACTTTGGGTGACAGAAGTGCTATGAAAATGCTATATGTGTTTATGTCATTTCTAATTACTTCATATACATTAACATTTGCTTGTCTATTTGTGTGATATCCTGAAAGGGTTTTGTAAAGTTGACCTTTTATTGGCCTTCCCTAAAAAACTGGTAGTTGATTTGTAATAAACACTAATTCCATTTTAGTTTCCCTTTTTCAACCATTTTACCTTCCAACAACAACGTGTGTATTCTTACACCTTCCTAACACAGTTGCTACTTTTATGGAAATATGTCGTCGGCCTCATAGGATCTGAAATGGAGACTCTTGTTCATAAACTATCCCATGTGTACACTTTCTCAGAATAAGGGCAAGGTAGCACGTGGTGCATAATGTCGGATCAGGTTGGTAAACATATTCTGAATCGACTGAAAGGACTAGGTCTATATCTGGATATGAAACTTCCACTTTCCCTACTATGTATCTACGTCCACCCCAAGATCCCATGTGTTTTATATGAATCCTGCGATCGAAAGATAAATTAATTATGGAAAATAATAATAGATTCAAAATGGAAACAGAAAAGTTAAATAAGGGCCTAGTATCACTCTGTGTGGGTATATATATACTCTCAATTTAATTTATTAATATCTTTCTTGAGCAAGGATTCTGCTCAGATTCAGGTAGTTTAAAGATGAAGGGTTTGATTTAAGTAGTTTAAATAGTAAATGGTTTTATTTTTATTTTTGTTGGAAATAATAATTACTTGTAGATCCGTATCTGATCTCAGCCGACTCTATCAGAGTCTGTATTAGTCAAGATCTTGTCAGTCAGTCTGACAAGAGGGAAGAGTCCATGATTCAACAATCTAAACCAGTCAAATTAATTTATGAAGCTAAGTTTGCAGGTATATAGTTATTACAGCTATTAATGGCAAGTCTGTAGATTCACGTAGGAGCAATTTTCAGGTTTCCTAGAAATAGAAGAAGAAGATTGTAAATTAAGTTAGACACAAGAGACAATAGACACAAGACAACAGAACTCACGAGAGAACTCTAGGGTGAGAAAAGAGAGAAAGTGAATTTGAAGCTCAAGCTTCTCTGTGTGTGATTCTGTCGAAGAGTCGAATCTCTGTAAAAGGATTAGTCGATGAGTCGACAAGTTTGGATCGACAAATTTGTATTACCTTTGTTATTTCCAGAAAAGTTATTTATATGAAATAGTTTATGGTTGAATGCATGTTTATTTAGCCGCACTTTCTTTATAGAGTTACTTGTGTAAATGTTGTTTACAATTACGGTTGAGTGAAAGAAAATGAATCCATAAATTTCTCACTCTGTGAAAGTTACAGGTTTTACGGCAGAGTGGTTGACACAAGTCTTCCTAAATATTTGGTTATATGTCTTTTTAAGTTATGTTGAATTGTTGAATTGTTATTGTAATTTCTTAAGTCTTTTTGACTAAGAAATATCATTTGTAAATTCCAACTAAAACCAAACCAAAGTAAGTGAACTGACAAGGTCGGTTGAGTAAACCGACTAGTGGTCGAAGTGTTCAAGCTGGCTAGTGGTCAAAGAGGTCAAATCGACAAGTTATCGGGTAGGTTCTGTCTAAGTTGCAAACCAACAAGTTGTCGAAGTAAAATCAGTCGGTAAAACTAACAAGTGGTCAAAGTAAAACCTGTCGATAGAACCCACAAGTAATAAGTTGTCAAGGTAAAAGAGTTGATTCGAAAGTCCGACCATTTGGTAGACTTGTCTAGTCGGGAGTTAGACAGGTTTCACCCAACAAGTAAAAAGAAAAGGAGGTCAGCATGAATTTTTTTTAATAATTGAGTGGTAAACTCAAGTTTAGTCGGTTTGGTTATTTCTAACTGGTATCTGAGCCAGGATTAGGAAAGAAATATTGTCTTAAAAAGTGGAAAAGTAATTTTCTAAGGAAAGTTAAAAATTAAAAATGGCTTCCACTTCTGGTTCATTGCAAACTCCAATTTTTATAGGAAAGAATAATGAATATTGGTCCTTAACAATGAAGGCTTTGTTCAGAGGTCAAGATGTCTGGGAGATAGTCTATCATGGTTATGCAGAACCAGCAGATACGACAACATATAACAATATCACACAAGCTGAGAAAGATGTCTTGAGGGAACAAAGGAAGAAAGATGGAAAAGCTCTGTTCCACATACACCAAGCCATGCATGAAAGCATACTTCCAATATTAGCAACAAAAATTAATGCTAAGAAGGCATGGGACACATTCGACACCACCTGTCAAGGCTTGGGCAAGGTAAAGACTTCCAAGTTGCAGATTCTGAGAAGAGATTCTGAATCTCTGTCCATGAAATATTCAGAGACTGTAGACTCATTCTAGACCAGAATTGTTGGTTTGATAATCCAACTGAAATCTCATGGAGAAGACATAGAAGACCAAAGATTTATTGAAAAAATTCTCAGAAGTCTTCCCCTAAGATTTGAAAACTAGGTTGTGACCTTGGAAGAACACACAGACATGTCGACCGTTACCATTGATGAGCTGCAAGCTTCACTCATCAATCATGAACACAGACTCAACAGAACACAGACATCATTGGAAGGTGCATTCGCAACATAGTTAGCTATGGTAGAGGAAGGGGGAGAAAAAATTCAGAGGCAGAGGAAGAAGTTCTTCTAGAAGAGGACGAGGTAGAAGTCCTGCAAATGTCGCTGGTAGAGGAGACTATCAGAACCCAAGTCAGCCAAGTGGCCAGAGGATTGATAAATCAAAAATTCAATTTCATTACTGTAAGAAATTTGGTCATTATGCATATGAATGCAGGAAGAAACTTTATGACTAAGGAAGGAAAATCCCAACTCAGTCGATCATCACCAACAATCCGACAAGTGTAATGTTAATGGCATTTAGATCTCTAATTGAATGCAATGCTATTCAAGAAAGTCCACATGAGATATGGTATTTAGATTTAGGCTGCAGCAATCATATGACTGGTAATTTAATTTTTTTTTTCAATTTATATAATTCAGTTCAAACTAATGTTTCACTTGGAAACAATGTCCAAGTTACTGTTTTGGGAAAAGGTACTGTTGATTTTATAACCAAATAGGGGGAGAGTAAGTATATCCCTGATGTCTATCATGTAGAAGGTCTGAAACATAATTTGTTGAGCATTGGATAGCTGATACAGAAAGGATATAGAGCCTACATAGAAGATGATCACTGTGTGATTAAAGATAAGCATCCAAGTGACCAGCTAATAGCAAAAGAGTCAATGACAAGCAATCGCTTGTTTCCATTGGGTATAGTTCCTGACATGAAAGGGAAGACAAATACAAGAGTTTCATTCAAGGCAGAAAGTAAAGAAACAGTCAAGCCACTTGACAAGAAAGAAAATGGCAATGCTAATTTGCAGGCTGCATTTCAAATAGAAGTTCAGGATGAGTCCTGGCTATGGCATTTCAGATTTGGACATCTAAATTTTGGTGGGCTGAAGCTACTTTCCACAAAGAATATGGTGAAAGGATTTCCATTGATCGATAGACCAGAAAGTGTTTGTGAAGGATGCATTTTTTGGAAAGAAACACAGAGAGACTTTTCCAGTCGGAAAGTCCTTTAGAGCACACACACCACTTGAAATTGTGCACTCTGATATTTGTGGTCCAATTCATACATCATCCATTGGTGGCTGCAATTATTTTCTAAATTTTATTGATGATTACTCACGAAAAAAATTGGTATATTTTCTGAAAAATAAATCTGATGCATTTGGTTATTTTCAGCATTTCAAGGCACTCATGGAGAACCAGAGTGGACACCACATTAAGATCTTAAGGAGCGATAGAGGAGGTGAATATGATTCCAATGAATTTCTATATTTTTGCAAGGCCCATGGCATACAAAATAAATTCACTGCATGGTATACACCTCAGCAGAACAGTATCGCCGAAAGAAAGAACATAACCATCATGGAGATGGCGCACAGCATGTTGGTAGCCAAGCATTTGCCAAATGAATATTGGGGTGAAGCAGCCGCAACTACTATATAAATTATGAACTGATGTCCGACAAAGAGTGTGAAGAAAAAATTTCCCCAAGAAGCATGGACATGTATGAATCATTGTGTTTCTCATTTAAAAGTTTTTGGTTGTGTTGCATATGCTCATGTTCCAGATGAGCTGAGAAGGAAGCTACACAAGAATGGACATAAATATATTTCTATCGACTATTCTGAAGACACAAAAGCATACAAGTTGTATGATACTGTCACAAGGAAAGTGATAATCATTTGAGATGTTCAATTTGTTGAGAATGAATCATGGGATGGAATTGTCGACACAAATTTCAATATTGTGTTGAATGTTGACAATGATGATATGACAGATGAAGTGCTTCAAACACCAAATGTAAGTCAACCAGTCACATCACCGTCAACTCCCATGACACCATGACATGGTTCAACACAAGGATCATCGACACAAGTGGCAGCTCAAGATACACCGAAAAGCACACCAAGAGGACAACAAACTCCATCAATCATTTCGTCAAGGTTGACATTGATAGAACCGCTGAAGACAAGAATCTTACATGAGATATATGAAGCTGGTACACCAAATTCATTCTCAAGCTTTGCATTATTTTCTCCTATATATGATCCACTAACATTTGAAGAAGTTGTTGAAGAAGAAGTATGGGCACAAGCCACGGATGAAGAAATAGAATGCGTTGAGAAGAACCAGACACAGGAATTGGTTGATGTACAAAAATACAAAGATGTAATCAGTGTCAAATGGATTTACAAGACAAAGCAAGATGCTGATGGGAATGTGCAGAAGCACAAAGCAAGAATGATAGCAAGAGGGTTCACACAACAACCCAACATAGACTTCAATGAAACGTTTGCACTTGTTGCATGCATGGATATAGTCAGAACAGTCTTGGCCATTGCTGCACAAAACAAATGGCATGTTTATCAAATGGATGTCAAGTAGGCATTCTTAAATGGATATCTAGAAGATGAAGTATATGTGGAACATCCACAAGGATATGAAGTTCCAGGTCAAGAGCATAAAGTGTACAGGCTGAAAAAGGCACTCTATGGTTTGAAGCAAGCCCCTAGAGCTTGGTACAGTTGGATTGATTCCTATCTCACTGAAAATGGATTTCACAGAAGTGAAAGTGAACCGACTTTGTACACTAAAGTGAATGAGCAATGTAAGATGTCAATTGTCTTCCTGTATGTAGATGATTTAATATTTACTGGTGACTTTGGCATAGCAGATTTTAAAGCAATCATAGAAAGTGAATTTGAAATCACTGATCTGGGGCTTATGAAGTTTTTTTTTGGGCATTGAATTTCAGTAATTTGAAAGTGGTATTTTTATATCACAATCAAAGTATGTAAGTGAATTTTTAAAATATTTAACATGTCTAATTGCAAGACAGCCCCAACACCAGTAATAACAGGTCTAAAATTGAGCAAGGATGATGAAGGATCAACTATAGATCCTACGTTGTTCAAAAGGCTTGTTGGCATCCTTATGTATTTGACAGCGACAAGACTAGACATCATGTATGGAGTAAGTCTAATCTCAAGATTCATGGAGTCACCAAAAGAATCACATTGGAAAGCAGGTAAAAGAATCCTGAGGTATGTAAGTGGCATAAAAGACCTTGGTATTATGTATTCAACCTCAGAAAATTTTAAACTCATTGGATACGCTAACAGTGACAATGGAGGCAACATAGATGACAGGAAGAGAATATATGGGTACACATTTCATTTTGGTACAGGTGTTGTTTCATGGGCTTCAAAGAAACAACCCATAGTAACTCTGTTTTCAGGAGAAGCAGAGTATGTTGCAGCTACAAGTGATGCATGTCAAGCTTTCTGGATGAGGAGAGTGTTAAAAGACTTGTCATAGAACCATCAAGAATCGACAACCATATTATGTGACAACAATTCATCCATAGCATTATCAAAGAATCATGTGTTTCACAAGAGAACCAAGCACATCAACATAAGGTTTCATTTCATAAGAGAGTTGGTGAAACAAATGCAAGATCCGTCCCCCATCGCCCTCCTCCTTGCCACACATCATTTCCCTCCAACGAACAAAAGTATGGGTGGATATTTCACTTAAAATCTTTCAATGACACAAACAAAGTAGGCCAATGGTGGGTATGCTTCCATATTGGTCACTGAACCTCCACCTCTTATATGACTGGAGATGTTTGATAATACTTGTAATTTAGTTTTCAGAATAAATCACAAGTGCCTTGCTGTGGATATGCCACAGATCCTGTTCGCCATGGCCTTTATTGAATGTTGAATTCCCTAATGCAGTTGAGGGATGTTGTCGATGATCTTATATCTTTCAGGAATGGTGAAATATTGATTTCCAACGCCTCCGGTGAGGGTGACATAAGAGTTCTTCTACTTAGAAAACTTGAGAGGAGGATGTGCAGAGCCAAAGGCTCGCACGCACACAAGAATGGTACTTAACCAATTCAATTAATCAAAGAGAAATGATTACAATATATAGTGAAACAATGTTCAACCAAATGAGCTATTAGATCTTGTACTCATGGATCTCAACCCTATCTCCTAATCTTATGAGATGCACACAATCCAATCACTATTATGCAGCCTTACATTTCTACATTATTCCAACATCCTCCCTTAATGTAGAAATGGATCAAAATATTAATTATGTTTGTAGTTCCAGGCTTACAAATCAGCAAAGCAAATTAACAATCTAGAGTTCCAAGCCTTGAACTCTACAGTCCTCCACTTCATTTTGACCTTAGTTGCTGTTAGATAGTATTTGTTTATGTTTTTCCTTTTCCTTCTCTTCCAGTTTTAGAGATTGTAGTCTATAGACATTGATGTATAGTGCATTCTAGTATTTGATTGGGCCTTTGTTGTCCTGGATCTTCGTGCAGGTTTAACTGCAAAATTAGTAATTCTCATCCAGCCTAGTCTGCAATCAGCTGTATTCTATACAGTGTAATTCTGCAACATAAGCTCATAATTCAACAATATCGTTTCAGCATCTACAAACTTGATGCATTCTTCATCACAAGAATAGTCAACATTTTGAGAATTCTTTGGCTCTTCAATCCAATCTGCAATAAACTTCAACTCTGCTTCAAAATTGACTATTGTTTCTTCAGTTGCTTTAACTCCGGCCATGAAGTTATCTATTAAAATTGTTTCCAACATTATTAAAATCCGTTCTTCTATGGAGAGGCATTCTTGATCATATCTAGGATGAAAATCAAATTTTAATGATACCAACTTACAAAACTTGAGAGGAGGATGTGCAGATCCAAAGGCTCGCACGCACATAGGAATGGTACTTAATCAATTCAATTAATCAAAGAGAAATGATTACAATATATATTGAAACATTGTTCAACCAAATGAGCTATTAGATCCTATACTCATGGATCCCAACCCTATCTCCTAATCTTATGAGATGCACACAATCCAATCACTATTATGGAGCCTTACATTTCTTTATTTATCCAACACTTCTCGCTTGTTTCAGGTGCAAAATTTAAGAAGATACAATGGCTTTCGCCAGTTTCTTCTAGACATGGAACTTAACTTTATGATATAGGGATGAAAAGCCTCTGGCTTTGCGCTAGCTTGGTTCTTTTGGCTCCTTTCTTACCCAAAATGGCCATGCACTTGTTAAAGAAAAAATCCTTCTAAGAAGTTTGTGGCGTAGTAAGTTAAAGATTCAACTCACAAAAAATGGAACCCTTTACAGATAAAGAGCTCAAGAATGTGTATAGTTACACGCAGCTATCCAGGATGAATTTTTTGTACAACAAATGCTTTGGGCCACATGGAGAACATTTGGGGACCCGATTGTCTTAATTTCAAGCCCTCCTGATAAACGGATTGATTTTAACAATGAAAATTGAGCAATTGAGGAAGAAAAGTTCAACGCTTTGCTGACAACGTGCCTGGGGAAGGACATGGCATACATGTATATGAAGGCCACTGTGGCGAGGATTCTGAGGAGATTTTACGTTTATGCCATGGAAAATTAGGCAGTGAAGCCGAAATTCTCTCTCCTGCTTTCCATAAAGAATGGTATTTCCGTCACTAGGACATGAACGTGGCATAGGATATGGGGCACATAAATCGCCCCATATTTGGCCACTGAAAACTAAGCCCCTGCCTGTGACTCTTAGCATTCATGGTCCTCCGTTTACTGCTCTGTTACCCGTCATCCCTTCCTTTGTGGGAGGTTTTCGTCCCCTTCAGCTCATTATGGTCACATCACTTTAATGAGACAACCTCTACTCCATCATCGCCTGGAATTCGAATTTGGGTGGGATATCAGCTTTGCAACTGCATAGTAGCTCGGTGAAGAAGCAATTGGTATCGTTGAACGAGATATGAAGAAGGGTCAATTTGCTGGGATTTGAACATTGCATACCCTCGTGACCTGCAACAGCGCAACGACCTTGCTGCAACGGGTTATTCTTGATTATTTTCATTTTGAGCTTCACTGAGTAGTAATTTATGTGCAATTTTTTAATAAAAGTTTTGGATGAGTACATAGAGCTTAGAGCTCAATGGAAATGGCATCAAAGGAAGTATTCCGTTGTTTGGAAAAATATTTTCTCTGCATTGGAAAATATTTCTTCTGGGTATGATCCTGAAGTCTTGCTAAAACGCCTTCCTTCTGATGCACTTTAGGAAGAGCCTACCTTGTTACGGGGAAAGGAAAATGAAACAACTGGAACTTGCCTTACACTTTAGCTGTTTAAACCTGCCTTCCAAGTGACTTTATTTTTATGAAATAATTGAAAATGTAAAAATTTTATATGAAGATTTCATACCATTATTCCAGGTGTGAGTGGTGGTCATGATTGTCATGATGACTTGCACACACCTGGTGGTCATGATTGTCATGGTGACTTGCACAGTGTTGGTTATATCTGGTGGACAATATTATTTCAATTATTTTTGCTTTTATTTTAATAGCAATATTTTATGAAATTTTAAAATTTTAATACTTTTTAATATGGAATGAATATATTCATTGTACTTAAAATTGTATACATAGTTTTTATACAAATATGATGATGAGAGGAACTAATCTTATCATTATATTAAAATATTTTTTATTATTAAATAGATAGATAGAAAGATCTATTTTCTTTTATTATTATATTAAAATGGTTTTTTCACATGAACTAATGTTATTATTATATTAAAATGATCGTGTAAGAAAAGTTTTAGTATGGCTTTGGAATCTTAGGGCACTAATAATAGTAAAATAGGTTTTTACTTCATTACAACAAAAATGTGGGAGATGTGAAAAATATGAACAGTGTTATATAGATTCTTAAAAAGAGGAATGACTATTATTGTAAATCGATAATATGTTTAGATTTAAAAATGGAATGATTAATCTTAAATTAAGTTGAATTTAAATATTATTATGCCAATGAGTTATATCAACATAGATTTCTCTTAAATTGAGACTTCTTTGGATAAAAAACAATTACATGCAAATCTCTTGCGCTAAAAGATTCTTAGTTAAGATGCAAATACAATTTATATATACTATATTTTATTAATGTTATATAAAATTTAAATTAAGATAAGCTTAATATGAGAAAGAAAAAAATTAAAATTACATAAAATTGATTTGAGAAAATAAACTTAGTAATATATACAATAACATAAAGTATTAAAAAATGAACTATAGTTTAGTAATAAAAAAAATATTAAACAAAAACTAACATTCATGAAATATAAAAACTACCATTCATGAAATATAGTATTAAAATATGAGCCATTTATTATAGTGTACAATTGTTTCTTACCCAGAGATTAACATATGACAATAGTAAACTATTATCGAGTTTTATAAGTGTAAGTTCACATGAATTTTAAAGATTTCTAACGATTTAATATAGAAATATTACAAGAAAATGCAAATATATAATAATGTTAGCTTAATCTAATATTTAAATTCAAGAGATATATTAAAACATCTTAAAACATGGCTCTCAAAATTTACTTAGTATAATTAAAATAAAACAAAATAAGTATGTTATTTTTCTTCATCACTAATTTTCTTCTAAAAAATGCTTTAGATTTTTTAACTTTTATATTGTGTGAAAAAAATAATTTGGCAAGCATGATTTTATTTTATTTAAGTAATATGATATTTTTAATTACATTTACTTACTATTTTACATTAAAATCTCAAAAAAAAATTACAATAATTACTCAATATTATTTTTCATTCATTAACATAACATAATTAATTTATAATAAGGAATCTAAAATATTTAATTACATTTAGTTCTTACTATTTTACATTAAAATCTAAAAAAAAATTACAATAATTACTCAATATTATTTTTCATTAATTAATATAGCATAATTAATTTATAATAAGGAATCTAAAATATTTAGATTCATTTGCAAATGGTTTGGTAAAATAACATTAAATACCAGCACAAATAATTAAAATACAATTTTTCACTTTTTTTTAATTAATATATATATGGATCCCTTAGGTTAGCATTTGTGTATATAACCCATCATATACGGAAGCGTGCATATAGGATCCCTTAGGAAGCGTGCACATATACGGAAGCGTGTGCATATACGAAAGGGCTTCTGTATATGTGCACACATATGTGGAAGTGCGCATATATGGAAGGGATTATGTAAATGTGCGCGCATATATGCAAGTTCTTCTGTATATGTGCACTTCCGCATATACGAAATTGCTTCCGTATATGCACATGCTTTCGTATATGTCCGCGCATTTATGAAATCCATTCCATATATGTGCGTGCATATACAAAAGTGATCATATACTAAAGGGCTTCAATATATGCACGCGCATATACAGAACCATGTGCATATGCGGAAGAACCTCTGTATATGCGCACACATATATGGAAGTGTACGCATATACAAAAATGTGTGCATATACGAAAGGGCTTGCGTGTATGCATGTGCATATACACAAATGCTTATGTATATGCGTGCTTCCGCATATTAAGTGTAGATATACGAAAGTGATTCCCAATATGCACACAATTCTGTATATGTGCACACATTTACGGAAGCCATTCCATATATATGCGCACATATACGGAAGCAAGCATATACGAAAGGGATTTTGTATATGCACGTGCATATACGGAAGTGTGTGCATATACGGTGTACATATACAGAAGTCTGTATATGCGTATGCATATACGAAAGCATGCGCATATACGAAAGCATGTGCATATACAGAAGGTCTTCCGTATATGCGCACACATATATGGAAGGGCTTCTTTGTGCGCGCACATACGCAAGTGCTTCTGTATATGCGCAATTTTGCATATGCGAAAGTTCTTCTATATATGTGCGCTTCTGTAGATGCGCAATTCCGCATATACGAAAGTGCTTCTGTATATGCACACACTTCCGTATATATGTGCATATTTACGGAATCCATTCCATATATGTGCGTGCATATACAGAAGTGAGCATATACCGAAGGGCTTTCGTATATGCATGTGCATATACAGAAGCATGGGCATATATGGAAGAACTTATGTATATGCACACGCATATACAGAAGCATGCGCATATACGAAAGCGTGTACATATACGGAAGGGATTTTGTATATGTGCGCATATAGGAAAGTGATTCCATATATGTGCGCTTCCGTATATGCATGCTTCTGCATATATGGAAGTGCACATATACGAAAGTGATTCCGTATATGCACACACTTTTGTATATGCACACGCTTCTATATATGTGCGCGCATTTACGGAAGCCCTTTTGTATATGCGCATGCATATACAGAAGCTTATAACTAGTACAAAAAAATACAAAGAAAAAAAAAACACCCAATTCTCTCTCCGCTAGGCTCAAGTGGTGGACGTAGCAGTAAAATTAGGATATGAAATGAGCGCTTGTCAGCTACGTTCTATCAAAGCGAAGTTGTGATATCGCCTGATCAATCTCAATCAAACATACCGTTTCTCTCCTCCAATGGCTTGACCCTCTCACCGGATGATCCTTCCATTCTACATCACCCTTGTGCACACAAATCACCATAGAATAGATGTTGCGGTTGCTTATGAGGACAGGCTGAGTGGCTCTTCCACCATGTCGAATGCGGATCACCGTGGAAAAATTATAATGGAGTCTCAGGAGCATCTTGTTGTTGAGGTCGTCTCTGCTGCCAACAATTTGCAGATATTGCTCCACCAACTTTATAGTTTGGACGATTCCTCCGAGCGGCCAAAAAACCTCCAACCGAACGGGCAGATGTTCCATGGTTGGTTTACAAATTCAAACTAGGCGTATTTACAAATTAAAAATCTAAATTTGAATGCATTTGCATATACTCGCCTTCAACAAATTCAAGATTCATATTATCATGCTATTAATACAGTCACCATTAATATTATCCGAGCTGATATCCCACCCGAAATCAAATTCCAGGCGATGACGGAGTAGTTGTTGATTCATTAAAGTGATGTGACCAAAATGAGTTGGAGGGGACGGAAACCTCCTAGGCCGGAATGAAGGACGACTAACAGAGCAGTAAATGGAGGGTCGTGAAGGCATGGGGACCACTGGCAGACAGGGGCGTAGTTTTCGGTGGTCATATATGGGGGCGATTTGTGTGCCCCATATCCTATGCCATCAAATTTGGGTGAAAGAGGGCGTCAAAAAATGCAAATTGGAAAATATTTTTTTGGAAAAAAACATTCGTGGAAAAATAGCCCATGGGCTCAATTTTGCCCCTAAAATTTTCCTTTGTGAAAACACTAAGAAGATGCAAGGTTTCCAACTCAATGAATCCACTACCTTATTTGTTGGCACATTAGTACTTTCACATTTAAGTGAAATTGAAAAATGACTAGAATGGGGCATTACAAATTGCATTTTCCTACATTTGAAAATGGAAGTTCAAATTACAATTTTAATAATACTTTATTGAAATTGCAATTTTAATAATTCTTCAATAATTGAAAATGGAATTTGGCAATCCAAAGGATCTCGATGCATCTCCCAAGGACATCGCACACCCTCTTTATGAGCATATCTCCTCAAACAATTCTCCACCTCTTCTACTACCGCACCCTGTCTTCGAGGGTGAAACTCCATATTCATTGATTGAAAGAGAGGGGAAACATCTCACAAGTTTTAAGAAGATACTTATGTATTTAGCTAACTCGATGTTATGGAAGCTAGCTGAAGTTTGACTTATTCCATACCATTTTATTTGCAGTAATCTATTATTCTAAATAAAGCTAATGGTCATTTTTCTCTCTTTTGGCTTGTGTATCTATGAGTTTTATTGCTTCATATTATTATTTTCTATTGCATATATGTTTTGATACATATCAATAATTCTTGATAGCTAAAATAGCAATCAACCAATTGTTGAAATTTTACTTTTCGTTAAAACAGCATCAATTTCTCCTCAACTATATACTTGTTTAAACTACTAATTTGTATTGTCAAAATTGAAATTGTATTGTTGCGATTAATTGTTGAAATTGCAATTTCAACAAATTTCTCATAAGAAATTGCGACTTCTGTAAATTTTCACTCTTTGGAGTTGTATTAAATCAATTGGTGAGATTGTGAGTCTCTTTTAAAAAAATTGTTCATCTCTTCTCAATCATATACATGGAAAATTTTAAGGATTCATAATAATTGGAATCAATTAATTGTTGAAATTGCAATTTGTGTATGGTAAAATTGCACTTTCATAATTATTTACTTGTTGAAACTACCGACCTTGATTACTGTAATTTATTTTGCTTAATTGTTGAAAATGCACTTTTCTCCTCAATCATATAACTAATTGAAATTTCAAATTTATCTCCAAAGAAAGGGTGCCTCTACTACATGATGGAAGATTTGGGTCGAGTGTATGGGTTTCTCAGTGATTTGGATCGAGTGCATGGACTTGTTAAAATTTTGGCACGCACATATAAGATTAATGAAAACATAGCATTTTCCTTTAATGAATTTATGATGTATGAATTAGCCTAGGATGTTATAATTTTTAAATTTCTAATTAGCTCACCATCTACGATTATAAAGACAAAGTCATATGTTAGGCAATGATTAAGAACTAGTCCTGTGATTTAGATTAAGGGTTTTAATTTTTTGAATAATGGTA
Source organism: Pseudotsuga menziesii (assembly GCA_001517045.1). Classification (NCBI taxonomy): domain Eukaryota; kingdom Viridiplantae; phylum Streptophyta; class Pinopsida; order Pinales; family Pinaceae; genus Pseudotsuga; species Pseudotsuga menziesii. Next base: position 8,973 of record LPNX011137067.1, on the reverse strand, counting down.
CAATATGTAATATCCATTTTATTATCATTTCATTTGGTTAGATGGTTGTGCTGGACAGTTCAAGAATGCACATGTATTTGAATGGTTGTGTTTGTTGCACATAAAATACAAGGTGCCACATATATGGAACTACTTTGAAACTGGTCATGGCAAAGGAGAGCACGATGGTGCCGGTGCATGCATACAAACTGCCCTTTGAAGGGAAGAGATGAAGTTTAAAGGTGCTCTCCTTTGAGATGCTGCATCTATAGTGAAATGGTGTGCATATGTCATGGGAGAACAAAGATGTTAAATTTGAGTAATGACATTATATTTGAAATAAGCATGTTAAATTAGATTAAGGATGTTAAATTTTAAATTTTAAATAAGGATGCAAAATTTTCAAAATTGGATTCAACATAATATTAAAGTAATTCTTTACATTATATAAGCAATCATAAAATGACATAACATTAAAGTGCTAAAAACACAAAATAACACATAGATGATACTCCTATGCTAACATACATGTATTTTAAATAATTCAAATACCTTTCTTGTAATTAATTTTTATTGTTAAGTTCCTTAATTGTTCATTATATTCTATCACAAGGTGATGAGGCGACACATAATGCCATGATGTGGAGGCCAAAATTAAATAGCAACATGTATGATGGAGTTGGTTAATGGAGACCTTCACACCCAACATTCAATATAACTAAAATTCCATATCACATACATATTGTGAACTAGTTCCTCATGTATGCTTGTGTGATTATAATAAATCTAATGCTTAGAGTTCAATGTCATAAATATGACAATGGTCAAATCTAATGGTTAGAGTTGAATATTATAGATATGACAATGGTTGACATAAGTTGAGTTATAGGTAGCCAAATTGGGAAATGATATTGATATAGAGAATTTGGTGAATATGGTTTCATGGCATTCAATTTTAGAACATGAAATTCATGGGAACAATTTTAACCACAAACAAAAAAGTTATACCTACTCCATTTTATAGGGAGAGAATGTTGTGAAAACTTTTCCGCTCTTTCTTAAATAACTCAATAATCAACCACGACTAACAATAATAATTTATAAACCACAACTAACCATGATAATTTATAAATGTTGACAACCATAATAATTTATAAATGCGGACAAAATCTTTGAGATGGAAGGTAAATGAATACTTAACCCAAAAAATCATCTAGAGAAAAATAAACTCAACAATAATAAATAAAAAGATGTGAACAAATTAATAAAATAAAACAAAATATTTTCAATTATGTAATATTTATAAATTTAAATTAAAAAAAGCTAACCAATTTAACAAAGAATTATTAAAAGACGTTAATAAAATGAGTAAATAATTTATATGGAAAGCAACTCAACAATCAAGTACAATAAAATCAAACAAAATATTTTCAAATTATGTAATATTTATAAATTTAAATTAAAAAATGTTAACCAATTTAACAAAAGGAATCATTAAAGATGTTAACAAAACCGCTAAATAATGTATATGAAAAGCAACTAAACACTCAACTACAATAAAATAAAAAAGATGTTAAGAAGTTGAGTGAGGTACACTTTCCACTGTTTGCATTTTTTTTGGCATTTTTTTCAAAAATCTTAAGATAGAAAAATAGCTGAAATTGCATTTTCCCTTGTTAGAATTGCAATGCATAAATAGATTCATCAACCTTTTTAATTTGGGCATTTAGATAACAAAAATTTGGATGCAAATCAAATTTAATGAAAAATATTAACAAAATCATTAAATTATTCTCCTTGAAGGCAACTCAACAATCAATCACAGTAAATTAAAAAATGTTAACAAATTATAATTAAAGGAGAAAAATTATTTTCATCTATATTATATTTAAAAAATTTAAATAAAAAAATATTAACAAATTCAATGAAATGGAAAATATCAATCACATAAAGGGCAACTCAACCAGGGTTGGAATTTCAAATGGCCGCGTCAAAATTGCTGGTAACAATCAAAATCTAAAAAGTTTTCTCTATTCTAAGCCAGGTTTTGATTTTGACGGGTAAATTGACCCGTGACGAGACTCAACAATCAAGCAGAACCAATAAAAAATGCTAACAAATTTAATGACATAATAAATCAAAGAACAATTTAATGACAAAATAAATAAATAATATTAACAAATTTGAAAAAAAAAACAAAATATTTTCATTGATGTAATATTTAAAAATTTATACAAATCATATATATTAAAAATATATGATAATAATATATTTTGTTAAATATTATATAGTTCTAATATAATAATAATAATAATAATAATTTTTTCTTTAAATATGTTAAAAATATTAATAATAATTTTTAAAACATAGTTTAAAAAAAATATTAGTAATAACTTTTAATTTCAAAACATAATAACATGACTGTGTTCCTAGGAATATGACGGGCCATACATCCTTGGAGAACCCCTAATTCGAATTCAAAGGATGCTGAGAAGCGGCAATGTTACTGATAGCAAAGCTGAACATCTAAATCCAAAAGGACGTGAGTAGGCCGGACATTGCATTAACTACTCGTTGCATCTGGAGTATGTCCTTCACCAAATAGTGATGAATGGAGTAAGATATCTACTTGACGATTTGTATGGAGGCCACCTGATGCCGTGGAGTGAGCTTACTCCGTTACTTTTCTTTCCCATTATATACTTCTCTTTGGTAAGACCCAAAACTATCCAATTCTGAACAAGCTGAGTAATAAACCATGCCAACAGATCCACCTTGAACTCATTTAAGCTAAGTTAGCTATAGCAGTTATATGAATTGTGGTGATTGTTGGTTTGGAATTCATTTTCACTGTTTGAATGTTGTGTAAAAAGCCACACGGTAGCCTGTGAGCATTGACTCGATCTTCAATGTTCCATTGACTGGACCTTCAACGTTCTGCATTGGACAAAGGCATATATATAAATGTATATTGTTTATTAAAACGTAGGTGATGCTCTGCTTAAGCCTCACAGGCGCATAGTGAAACCTTACAGCACCCTCTTGACTCCTCTAAGGCCGTAAGATTGAGGCAACCCTGTGGCTTTTTACACTGCATTCAAATAGTGAAAATGAATTCCAAACCAACGATCACCACAATTTATATAATGTTATAGTTAACTTATTCAGCTTAAATGAGTTCAAGGTGGATTTGCTGGCATGGTTTATCATTCAGCTTGTTTAGAATCAGGTGAGTCTGAGTGTCTCATCGAAAAGAAGTAACAGAGTAAGATATCACTCACGGCATCTGGTAGGCCCGGGTGCAAATAATCGGGTAGATAGCTTACTCTGTAATGAATGGCTTACATTCCAAAGGATTACAGTAGCATTCAGGCTTCAAATTTGAAGCCTTCAAGGCCCGTCAAAGGCTAGTTTGGCCATCATAGAAGGCCACAATAAATTTTAGCATGCAAAAAAAAATTAATTTCATATCCAGCCCGTCAGTAATAAAATTCAATAAGCCTGTGTAAATTTGCAGTGGAAGGGTAGTTGCAAAATTTTCTTGTCTAGGGGTTCAGTGTCAAGTGATTCAATGGAACTGGACTGGACGGTAGTCTATGTGGTGTGTGTCGTGGGCGGTGTCCCGTGACTTGTGAGGGATTTGGGACTCAGTCTTCCCCAGTGCTCTCGAAATTTCTAATGAACCACGGTGGGCCAATAGCCAACGTGCAAACTCGGTCCATGTGGCATCTTATCATTCAGAGTGTCACGTGATCTTACATTCAAAATTAAATGATCTTATTAATGGATCGTATATGCTCTTACTAATTAGGTGAATTAGTATTACAGTTGGATTGCATTTGCAACATTGATACGACATCATCAGGGTTTGTTTTCTGCAGTCCATGCTTGATCCCGCTCAAGCCACCTTGGTTTTGAACTCAGAATCTGATAAAATTGGCAGAAAGCTTGTTTCCAACTATCACTAGTGGAAAATGAGAGATTAGTGACCAGGAGACCAAAAGTTTTGGTCATCACAATTTTTTTCAAGGGATAAATGACCAAAATTGATAAATTTAAGTGAGTTAACTAAAAAAGACCAAGATAAATGACCAATTTTGGTCACTGGATAAAAACCAATTGAAAACGACCAAGATAAATGACCAATTTTGGTCACTGGATAAAAACCAATTGAAAACGACCAAGATAAATGACCAAATTTGGTCACAGCATATCTAGACTAAAAATGACCACATGACAATTGGTCATTTATTTGGTCATTTTTTATTCTTGCGATCTTCTTATCACTCCTAATTAATTAATTATGATTAATAACCAATGTAATTGCAAGGCATTCTTTGAAGGTGAAGTCCATAATTTTAGGTCTTCTTCGTGATTATCATTCCTTTACGTCACATTAATTGTTTTCATTAAATAACTTAAATTCCAGCTACGTCTAAGTAGTTTTTTTGATATAATATAATGAATTTGAAGTGCATAAAAAAACCAATGTTTGAAAATGGCTTAATGTGAGTGTTCATTATCCATCAACTCATGTAATAAATATGATGTTATAAAAAATTTAAAATATATCAATATTAAATTTTATGTCTTCACTAAATAAATGTTATAAATATTGTTTTGGTTTTTTTAATAATTTATATTCAAAGCAATTGTGATAATTTAAATAAAAATCAAGATGTAAATATTATTTTTGTGTTGAAGTGCATTAAAAAAACAATTGTTGGAAAATGAACGAAATATAATAAATACGATGTTATAAAAAATAAAAAAGTATATCAATATTAAATTTTCTCTTCACTAAATAAATGTTATAAATATTGTTTTCGATTTTTTATTAAATAATATAAAAAAACAACCTTGTTATTAGAGTATTTTATAAATAAATCACACATTAAATTATTTAAATTTGTTGGTTGTTTTAACAGTCAATAGGATGGAGGCTAAAACATTCACTTATTCACTCAATGTTTTCAAATTTAAAAACTTTGAGTATATAAACTTTTTTGAAGAAAACTTATGGTGACTTGGAAGTTTGATGTAACTTATTTTCACTAGTTTTCCTAAACTTACTTTAAACATAGCTTTAAGATATGCTAATTATTATATATTACAACTAATATATAATATTAATATATTATATTTCTATATATTCATATGCTTAATTTTATATAATATAAGTAATTATATATTATTTGTATTCATATAACAAGTTAATATATATGAATATATTATAATTAAATATTATATTATATATAATATCTTTGATATTAATATTAATGATTAAATAAAAATAAAAGACAAAAACAACCAAACAAACTAAATAAAATGCTCTAAAAGTAAGAGGCCATGGAGGGAAGGTTTGGACATGAGAAGCCATGAAGGAAGGGTTTGCAATGGAATGGAGGCCTTGAGATCTGGATTGTTTCAGATTGTTCCAATTAGGATCAAGGTATTGAAATCCTTGATGTGGGCTCTACGAATTTTGAGTTTAAAAGGGTCTTGAGTTTGATAGGAGATATAAACTTTAAAAAGCTTTGAGGGTTTGAATACGTCTCAATGGGTCGAGTATCAGAAGAATGGTACAAGAAAATGCCCATAATTACTCGCTCCTGATTCTCATCACTGTCCTCTGCTCCCTAGATGTGCGCATATCATGTCAGTGTATTATTTCAGTGCATATTTTTGGGTCAATTAGGGTTTAGCCTTTATTTGCTGATGACTTTTTTTGTGTAGATCTTTGTTACTGGTTCTAGAACAGAAATAGAATCCCAGGGAGCGGTGATGCTGAATCTGTTTCCTCCACCGGATCAACTAAACCAATTGCTACTACTGCTTCTAGATCCAGTAGAGGCTACGAAAAGGGCTCTTGGCTTGGATGTACCCTGCACCCCCTGCTGTCCCTATGCGGGGTAAAATTCTGGGAAAATAAGTAAAACGCTGGTTTGAAATGACAAAAATCCACCATCGTCGGTTTAAGCAGTACGAGGAGTGCCACCAATTTACCTTAAATTCATTGATTTAGCTGACTGAACAAAATTATCAATAGCAACACCCTCGACAGTAGCAGTGGGATTCAAACTGGTCATTATTGACATTCTTCAGATGCTCTGTTCAGTGGTGCTTTGCCTTATACACTAGGGAGGCCTTCCTTATCTCTTAGGGGAGTTCTACTTCAGAGTTCCTCTGTCATAGCTATCCAGCTATCCAGGTAAACTCTTTCATTCCTACAGTCTTGGGAATTGGGCAAATATTTCAAAGTCTTGTTACATAATATGAACATTTTTATAACCAACCAAACAAGTTTGTGACAACACCAAGATTACCCAGGGAGGATGGCCTAGGGAGGATGGGCCCTAGGCCGTTAGTATAGATGTTATGTGAACTTGTTTGCAAAAATTCTTTTTATAAGTATCTAGGGCGTGCGTCCTCCACAGGTTGCTGCTGTTTGCTAACACAAACATGCTTAAAAGAACTCAATATCACGCTCCCTTGCTAAATATTACTGCTGATGTCCAAATATACTAATTTTCCAGAAGATTGGCTTGGAGCGCTGGCCCTTGATGCATGCATCTTGCTGTTATTGCCATAAATAAATGTCTACACAGGCTGTAGCAGCTGCCTTGAACTCGCCCTTCTCTGATAATACCCTGTTGTTGCATGCACCACGTAATGACTATTAGTCCTACCCCTGCCTCTACGGGATCATCTGGTTCGAAGTAAGCTACTGCCTCTACTAGTGCTCCTGCTCCTGTCTTTGCTATAGGTGCTCTAGGTGCTGCTGAAACAGAATCAATTGCTTCATATACAGTAGTTACATCGACTACTTCAATGAATGCCTCATCAACTGGTTCTGGTTCAAATGCAATAGGTGCTCTGGTTCAAATGCATATCATTTCTGTTTTAATAGAATAATTGGAAATTATGCTTTTGGTAAAAAGCCCTTTCACAGAGCCTGATATGATGAGATTTTGGTGCAGATAATATCTCCCTACAACCTTTATTTGAATCCCAAGCTAGTGGTCAAGCAGTACGAGTTTTGGCGTTTGATCACAAATTTCTTCTTCAGGAAAATGGGTAATTTCTGTAGCACTTTTTTCCTTGATGAGTTAAAGAAATCTACTTTCAGGCTTAGGTTTAATAGAAAGTAAAGATACTGTTTTGAGTGTTCAAAAATATGTGTTCACTGTTTTATTTTATCAGTGGTGTGCGTTTGCTTGTAGGTTAAAGTACTTGCAACGATTATGGCTCATGAGCATTATGAGTCTATTGATGCATATGGCATTTAGGTTTATTTTTTCTGTTTTTAATTTCTAATCGAAATGCTCCATCTTCTGTAATCTCACTTTTAACATAATCGAGCCATGAACAGGTCTAGATCTCTTGTGCTGGCGTTTGCAATGGGCCTGGTATCTTGATGAGTAATAAATACTGGTGATATCTTGGGGTATAAAATGTACCTCACTTTTCTTTGTGTAATCAAAACTCCACGTGATAACATCTATGCCAAATGCTGATGTGATACATGGCATAAGTCAGCTGAATATAATATTTAAAAAGAATAAAAGAATTAAAAAAATAACAGTCCAGTAGGTTTGAGATGTGTAACATCTGTGCTTATAAATCAAAATGTAAAAAACAGTTAATCTTCCCTGGAATATCTAAATGGAGGGTGGCCCAGACACCTTCCACAATAATGACTTGTACTCATGAAATACTTGATTGGATTTGAACTTATGACCTATGGCCTTCTTATTGACAATATGCCTTTGGCAGATGGTTGAAATAATTAAAATAACCCTTGGAACTTTATACCAAGCTTTTATTTTTCATGGAACATTTCTTTGGGGAAATCTTCTAGGCACTTCCTATAGTAAATGCTTTTGACAGAGAACATGTATGCCTGATCCCAAGGGACCCAGGTGGATTCGACCTTGTGATCTCCTTCATCAACATGGCTTTGATTGTTTCTATGCCTTTTTCAATTTCTTCTTGAAATATTTCTTAGAGGAAAGTTTCTCTCTAATCTCTTTATGACGCTTCTTTAACAATCTATGGAGATTTCGATTATTTTGAATTACCCTATTGTTTTTCTTTTGTAGCTTTTGGAATTATGGGTTTAAGCATATCTTTCTCAATTTTAATATAACAATCTGAGACAATGTATTCTTGGAGCTGCTAATTGAACTTTTGATTTTTCCTTTGGAAATAAGTGATATTAACACCAACTATTGGATTGGAAGATGCTCCTTGTGGGGTAGAAATTTTAGCAGTTTCATCCACAGGAATGGACTCATGAACAAATGCAAAATTGTAGTCCTTAGGAGTGCATTGGGCATCAACATTAGAAGTATCCCATCAACTAGGAGTTCAGATTGAAATTCTATGAGAAGATATTTGAATGCTCTTTTTCTCAATTCCTCCATTGCTTGTTCTTCATGAGAGTAAACCAAAGACTTTTTAGTTGTTGCTGATAAGAGGACGGTCGATTTGCTTATGGTCATACTACGGGTGTTCCATTGGTTGCATTGGATGAAAGGTCTAAACAAAGAATTGTCTTCTCACTTTCTGAGAACTGTGATCAGGGTTTTAAATGTTTCGTTGGGTTTGGGAAGCCATGCAGTCCAAGATTCTCGAAAAATAATAAGGAAAAATTATATATACCCCAGACTAAAAATGAAGTAAGATGTGAATATGGTAAGGATATATAGTAGAATACCGACCTTCACATATAATGATATTTTAGATCATGATTGGAGGATCTAACCAAGTGTCTTGCAGACAATTTTTTTAAAATTTCTTGGAAACATCCACATATTTGAATTCTTCCTTGAAGAAATGAGTATAGGCTTCCTTTTTAACACAATGATTTTTTAACCATTGCACCCCACTAATAGGAAGTCTGATAGCTTGGGAAATGGTGGCTTCGGTGACTTCAAATACCAAAGAAACCAAACGAGCAATCCTCCCATCAAACTCTAGGGAGAATTTTAG
>LPNX011137056.1:5442-33853 GCA_001517045.1 Pseudotsuga menziesii | reverse complement strand
ATAATGTTGTTTTACATCTGGCACAACCATATTGTCATCAATCACAATGCACTATGATGAAAATCTAGCTTGAGTTAGCTTTCATTCTTAAAACATTGCAGAATGAGTAAAACTAATGTATGCTAGCTTTCATAAGGTAGTTTTCCATCTAACACGGCCACATTGTTATCAAATACATTACACCATGATGGAAATCTAGCTTGAGTTGGCTTTCCTTCTAACAACATGGCACTATAAGGGAAAGCTTATGTGTGTTAGCTCATTACACCATGATGAAAATCTAGCTGGAGTTAGATTTTATTTTAACAACATGGCACGATTAGTGAAACCTAATGTGTGTTCGCTTTCATAAGGGAGTTTTCTATGTAATAAAACCACATTGTCATCAAGGACATTGCGTCGTTTTGGAAATCTAGCTGGAGTTAGATTTCATCATTAAATAGTTGCATGGTGAGGGGAATCTAATGTGTAAGCTTTCATAGTGTAGTTTTTCATCTAGCACAACCACATTGTCATCAATCACAATGCACCATGATGGAAATCTAGCTGGAGTTAACTTTTGTTCTTAAAAAATTGCACAGTGAGTAAACCTAATATCTGTTAGTTTTTATAAGGTAGTTTCCATCTAACACAATCACATTGTCAACAAATACAGTACACCATGATGGAAATCTAGCTAGAGTTAGCTTTCCTTCTTACAACATGGCACTAAGGGAAAGCTTATGTGTGTTAGCTCATTACACCATAATAGAAATCTAGTTGGAGTTAGCTTTCATTTTTACAACATGGCATAATGAGCTAGAATTCTAATTGTTGCCTCTTATCTGGCAACCTCTGTTTTCCCATAACACATTGTTCAGGGAGTCATCCAATGCCTTAAAGGAATAGCAATTTTTAAAATTTAGTTAGCAATCTCTTTTGGGAGCTTTTTTCTCTTAGTCCTCCTATTTGTAGCATTTAATATCCAATATCAATTGTTTTTCAGGTACCTTATTAATGAGGGGGACTTGTTAAACAATCTTTAATCCTTGGTGATGGGCCAGTGTTTGAACCTGCGATAATGTCATGAATTCAACATACATGAGCTCAAGTGTCCTTACCTGTACATTACCCATCTGTTGGACTACCTTTCCAGTGTTGTAGCAACTGCTAGCTTCCTGAGACTCATGAAGAGTTGAAATTTGGTCCAAAGGGCACAAAGCTGGATTCCCACATAGATACTAGGACTGTTAAACTAACTTCTGACACTAATACTTTGTCATCAATATATTCAACTTATAAACCTCCACAAATCGATGTGCATGTGGCTTTCAACAGTCCTCACAAACTAAATTACAACTCAGCAATACCAGCAGGATCATATGGATACTCAATTAATTTACATTAGCAGCCAAACACGTCAGTTTTAGTGGTAGTTGTATCATCATCAAATGCTACTTCTGTGATGTCTAATCTTGTGTATACATCTTCAGGTCAAAATTTTCTAACTATGGCACAGTCTTGTGGAACATTGGATCTATCAAACCTTTCACTCGGGTTGAAGAAACTAGCCTCATTTCATTGGAGGCTCTGCAAATGAAATAGTAATGGTAGCAGGTCATTATTTTTAAGACTGATTTTGATTGTATGGTCACTATCTTGCTTGTCGGAGGTGTGCCTGTCAGTGCCTTAGAAGTGGTATTCTTCTTATCTTTCATTTTCTATCCTATCATGTGCCCAAAACATGTCATGTGTTTTAGGACACATTAAAACTGATGTCCGACATTTGTCAGGTCATGTCACATGCCCGACCCGTTGGACACAGACACAGAGGCCTATATGGTTGTGTCATGTTTGATAGCCTTTTATGCATTTCGAATAAAATTGTATCTTGCTGGAGCTGACCAATCATCTTAGCTTTCTACCTCTAGAATTAAATGAAACACAATTGAACCCCTTGAAAGGAACCTAACTGACGCATATAAATTACCTAACAATAATGTCCTAAATTCAAATAATCTTTTTCAGTACCTTGTAGCCTGAGTTGGAAAGAAAGAGACATGAAAAATAACAGACATGACCTGCAACTAGGATTTATGTATGTTGTGGTTTCCAGAATATCCATAATAGGGTGTTGTATTCATTTGGACATTTGTTTTGGCTCCTGTAGAATATTTGTTTTGGATTTCAACAGTCCTCACAAACTAAATTCCAACTCAGGAATAACAGCAGGATCATATGGCCACTCAATTAATTTACATCAGCAGCCAAACACGTCAGTTTTAGTGGCAGTTGTATCATCATCAAATGCTACTTCTGTGAGGTCTGATCTTGTGCATACATCTTCAGGTCAAAATTTGCCAACTATGTTATAGTCTGGTGGAACATTGGATCTATCAAACCTTTCACTCGTGCTGAAGAAACTAGCCTCATTTCATTGGAGGCTCTACAAATGAAATAGTAATGGTAGCAGGTCATTATTTTTAAGACCATTTTTTATTGTATGGTCATTATCTTGCTTGTTGGAGGTGTACCTGCCAGTGCCTTAGAAGTGGTATTCTCCTTATCTATCATTTTCTATCCTGACACGTTCCCAAAACATGTCATGTTTTTTAGGACACATTAAAACTCATGTCCGACATTTGTCAGGTCATGTCACATGCACGACCCATTGGACACGGACACGGAGGACTATATGGCTGTGTCATGTTTCATAGCTTTTTATGCATTTCGAATAAAATTGTATCTTGCTGGAGCCGACCAATCATCTTAGCTTTCTACCTCTAGAATTAAATGAAACACAATTGAACCCCTTGAAAGGAACCTAACTGACTCATATAAATTACTTAACAATAATGTCCTAAATTCAAATAATCTGTTTGAGTACCTTGTAGCCTGAGTTGGAAAGAAAGAGACATGAAAAATAAAAGACGTGACTTGCAAATTCGAGAATATCCATAATAGGGTGTTGTCTTCATTTGGACATTTGTTTTGGCTCCTGTGGAATCTTTGTTTTGGCTTTCAACAGTCCTCACAAACTAAATTCCAACTCAGCAATACCAGCAGGATCATATGGCCACTCAATTAATTTACATCAGCAGCCAAACACGTCAGTTTTAGTGGTAGGTGTATCATCATCAAATGCTACTTCTGTGACGTCTGATCTTGTGCATACATCTTTAGGTCAAAATTTTCTAACTATGGCAAAGTCTCATGGAACATTGGATCTATCAAACCTTTCACTCGAGCTGAAGAAACTAGCCTCATTTCATTGGAGGCTCTGCAAATGAAATAGTAATGGTAGCAGGTCATTATTTTTAAGACCATTTTTTATTGTATGGTCATTATCTTGCTTGTTGGAGGTGTGCCTACCAGTGCCTTAGAAGTGGTATTCTCCTTATCTTTCATTTTCTATCCTGACACGTGCCCAAAACATGTCATGCGTTTTAGGACACATTAAAACTCATGTTCGACATTTGTCAGGTCATGTCACATGCCTGACCCATTGGACACAGACATGGAGGCCTATATGGCTGTGTCATGTTTCATAGCTTTTTATGCATTTCAAATAAAATTGTATCTTGCTGGAGCCGACCAATCATCTTAGCTTTATACCTCTAGAATTAAATGAAACACAATTGAACCACTTAAAAGGAACCTAACTGAATCATATAAATTACTTAACAATAATGTCCTAAATTCAAATAATCTATTTCAGTACCTTGTAGTCTGAGTTGGAAAGAAAGATACATGAAAAATAAAATATGTGACCTGCAACTAGGATTTATGTATGCTGTGGTTTCTAGAATATCCATAATAGGGTGTTGTATTCATTTGGACATTTTTTTTGGCTCCTGTAGAATCTTTGTTTTGGCTTTCATCAGTCCTCACAAACTAAATTCCAACTCAGCAATACCAGCAGGATCATATGGCCAATCAATTAATTTACATCAGCATCCAAACACGTCAGTTTTAGTGGCAGGTGTATCATCATCAAATGCTACTTCTATGAGGTCTGATCTTGTGCATTCATCTTCAGGTCAAAATTTTCCAACTATGGCACAGTCTGGTGGAACATTGGATCTATCAAACCTTTTACTCGAGCTGAAGAAACTAGCCTCATTTCATTGGAGGCTCTACAAATGAAATAGTAATGGTAGCAGGTCATTATTTTTAAGATCGTTTTTTATTGTATGGTCATTATCTTGCTTGTTGGAGGTGTGCCTTCCAGTGCCTTAGAAGTGGTATTCTCCTTATCTTTCATTTTCTATCCTGACACATGCCCAAAACATGTCATGCATTTTAGGACACATTAAAACTCATGTCTGACATTTGTCAGGTCATGTCACATGCCCGACCCGTTGGACATGGACACGGAGGCCTATATGGCTATGTCATGTTTCATAGCTTTTTATGCATTTCGAATAAAATTGTATCTTGTTGGAGCTGACCAATCATCTTAGCTTTCTACCTCTAGGATTAAATGAAACGCAATTGAACCCCTTGAAAGTAACCTAACTGTCTCATATAAATTACTTAACAATAATGTCCTAAATTCAAATAATCTGTTTCAGTACCTTGTAGCCTAAGTTGGAAAGAAAGAGACATGAAAAATAAAAGACGTGACCTGCAACTAGGATTTATGTATGTTGTGGTTTCCAGAATAGCCATAATAGGGTGTTGTATTCATTTGGACATTTGTTTTGGCTCCTGTAGAATATTTGTTTTGGATTTCAACAGTCCTTAAATTCCAACTCAGCAATACCAGCAGGATCATATGGCCACTCAATTAATTTACATCAGCAGCCAAACACGTCAGTTTTAGTGGAAGGTGTATCATCATCAAATGCTACTTCTGTGAGGTCAGATCTTGTGTATACATCTTCAGGTCAAAATTTGCCAACTATGGCACAGTCTGGTGGAACATTGGATCTATCAAACCTTTCACTCGGGCTAGAGAAACTAGCCTCATATGTTTTAGACAGTCACAACCTTCTTTTTGTTTTGTTTTATTGTGTAAGAAATAAGTGGGAAAATGTCAATCAAAATGCTTAGGGCAGCTGATTTTTCAGACCCTTTATTCTCCTTAAAGCAGTACGTGTGGAACAGTTCTAAGGCTTTTCTTCTAGACCTTTATCACGAGATACTAAATCAAGTTTGCACTGTCAACTTGTTGAGTACTGGAAATTCACAGGTGACAACGGTAAAGGATTCTCCCCAATCAACATTCCCAACTATCCTGTTGACTGTTTGGTATAGGGAATCCATCCAGTTTACGGTCCGGCCACCGTAGGTCAAAGTAACAAAAGGGTTTACCGGTTGCGGCCCGGTCCACCGGAATTTTTATTTTTTGACTTAAGAGTGGAATGCAAGTGTCTACCTAATTATGCAGGGTGGTGAAGGATGCAAGGAGCATTCACAAAGTGATGTGCAGGTTCTTACCTCTCGTCTTGGGCTCACCAGCATCTGAATCACACATGCAGCAATGAGATGGGCTAACTACCTATCTATCTACCTATCTATCCCCGGGGAGCGAACTTGTAACTCATATATGAGTAATGTGAGTGTGCACAGATGATAAAAGCAATTACAGATAGCTGACATTTACTTTTACAAGCATAGACAAATGAAAGATATTTCAACAACTAGATAGCTAATTGTTTATGATCAGCTTACATTACTCATGGTGGTTATTTCATAAAATAAATCAGAAATCATATAAAAAAAGACATAGGTCGTAAAGTTAGAACGATCTCACGATTCATGGATACAATGCTGGAAAAAAAAATAGTTCATCTTCCGACTATCCATGGAAAAACATTGAAAACCCCACCAATCTTCTTTCAATAGGAAAACTGTAAATTTTTATTGCAAAAGGAAATAGTTCTTCTTACAATACATCATCACCAGTCTTACTGGGGAAAAAAGCCCCTTTTCTCTCTACGCTTCCTACTTTTATACAAAAAGGCAAAATGGTTGGGCTGCCCAAAGTGACCTTTGGGCTTCCCAACCTTTAGTCTTCCCAATGCCTCATTTTCAAAAAGATTTTACAAAAATTATTAAATTATTACAAAGCCGACCGGTCCTTTATGAGGAAGGTCCCGCATGACCATCTAAGAACTTCTTCCACGTTATTGCTTCAGCAGCAATGCCTTCGAACGCGCATGGCTCCAGGAACTGAATGTTGATTTTGAACTTTTCAACTTGGTTCTTGATGGCGTCGATCCTTGCTGGGCTCAACCGAAGCTGATCTTCTAGAAACTGCATGCTAACGGCTACGTGGCCTACCTCGTCCTTCAGTACTAGGTCATCAATGGCTCTAATCCACTGAGTTCTGGCCTCTACATCTTGATATCTTTTCTGTAATATTTCCATAAAGGCCTCATGGTATGGGAACTCTTCAAGCCTATGCTCAGCTTCTGTTTGACATCGATTGTACATATCTAGGATCCTTCTCAAATACTCTGAGCATGATCCCTTCGTATTTTTTATAGCCCTTTTGAAGTCTTCTGCAGTACTGATGGAGAACTCTACCAGGTTGTGATCTCTCTTGAGGGCTTTATGGTATTTTGCTGGCAGCCCTTCTGGAGTCTCGGCATCATCTTTCGGTCTTGCCATTCTGGAACTCAAAACCTCAATAACCTCCTGAGATCGATCAACAAAGTATGAGGAGGTTTCCATGATCTCTTCTAGCCTGCTGTCAATCTGAAGGACTTTGCACCTCTCTTCTTCCAAAGCAGTCTGCAGTTGTAGCATTTGAGCCTTTTGAGCCAGGATATATTCTTTAAATGGCTGCGGATTTACCTGTCGTTCCTTAGCCTCCTCCAGATCAGCAGTCAGAGAAGCTAGCTGCTCTTTCAGTTCTTTGGTGTATGAATCATTGGACTCATAGATGATCTTCTGCTACTCTTCCAGCTCCATCACCTTTGACAGTAACTGCTCCTTCTCCTTCTTTAGACTTTGGGCTTCTTGTTGTATGTTTTCTAGGGACTCCTATGCTGCTCCCTTGGCTTGCATCTCCACTTGAAGGGCATGGACTTCACCATTTGAGGATTCCAGTTCCCTTTGCATGTGTTCATATTTCCTCTTGAGTCTATTACCCTCATCTCTTTCTTTCCTCAGTCTGTCTTTAAGCTGAGCAGAGGTCTTCTTAGCTGATTCTAGTTCAATCATCACCTTGTTTATGTTATCTATGGAAGCATCGATTAGTGCAGCCCCAGCTCTTATCGCGAACCTAGGATCCTTGTCTATCCCTAGCATGACCGCTGTATCTGTTACCATCCTTCCTGATAGGTCCTTCACTTCAACTTTCTTTTCTGTCCTCCTCGTTATTCTTTTGCTGGCCCTGTCATAATAGAAAGTATTAAATTCGGGGACTTCCTCTACCTTTTTCTAGATGAAAGGCATTAGCTGGAGCATAGGAGTCACAAGGGTGCTGGCAGCAGGTATTTGAAAGGTCTGCACCTCGGGGTTTTCCTCCCCTTGGGTCTGTCCTGCTAGCGTTTCAGAAATTGACTGTTGTGTTAACTTCATTCTTTCAGCCTCTTGCTATTGGAGCTCTTCATCTAGATTTGTCTTTGCTTCTTCAGTTGCCTATTTAGCTTCCTCCTCTGTTTCTTTGGCTGCCTGTCTAGCTGCCTCCTTTGTTTCTTTAGCTGCCTCTTGTGCTTTTTCAGCTGCTTCTTGGGCATCTTTTCTTTTTTCTTCTTCTCCTTTCTCCAGCCATTCTACAGCTTCCTGTTCTAGCTTCTGGGCCTCTTCCTGTCTCCTCTTGGCCTCTTCTTCAGCTCTGGCCTGTGCAGCTCTAGCTTGCTCAGCCCCTTTTCCACCCTTGGTGGGGTTCTTAGGATTAAACCTCCTTCTCAGAGCTGTCAAGTTAGGGGCACTTCGAAAGACAGATTCCTCCTTGTCAAAGTCGTGAGTGTACTCAAAATGTACTTTATGTTCTTTACAGTGCTCTTCCATTCTACTGTGAGTATCATTCCTTTAGAAAGGAATCTCACCAAAATGGAACTTTCCCAATTCTTCTATGAACTCCATAGCTTGTTTTACCTTGGCAAATCTGTAGCTACCTAGTTTGAATGGTAGCGGAGGATATGTAGCCTTCTTTTGTTCAAAAAGGTAATTCCCTATTCCATCAATAAACACCTGCCTGACTGCCTCTCTATGAATAATATAATCTTTTGTGTATTTGGGCAGCAGCAAGGGGAATTTCGTGCCACCAAACATTCTGATGTACATGCCATTCTCAGTCAGGAAATAGTCTGCATGCTCTTCTATTACCTGCATAGCCTCCTCTGACATGTAGTCACATTCCTTCCAGAAGATGAGTGTGTAGAGTGGCATAATGAACTGTTCGCAGACCTCACTGTAGTGGCTATGGTACTGCTGAGCCCACAATGGTCTATAGGCGTCATACACAGGCATCCTTTCCCTGTCCCGAACACACTTGAGACCAGGGAAAGGCTGGTTACATAGTATACAATCTACCAATATCGAACTCATGTAGAATTCAAAATTTTTCTTGGATTCTCCTCCTAAGGCAGTGGCCACGCAAGAAGAAAGACTGCTTGATACCAGGCTGGCCCAATTGAAAACTGTCCCTTGGATTGCCACATGAAACATGATGGGTATCCATTCAAATTTGAAGAGTCTTCCATGAGCTCTCCCAAATATCCTGTTAAGCATCAGGGCTACAAATCTGTAAGGATCCCTCAAGCTCGCTGTATCATACTCACCAGTTGCTCTGTACCGATAAAGCTTTCCCTGCAAGAGCATCTTCTTCAGGGTTTCCACTAGGTCCATTCTGATGTTAGCCAGCTAGTCATCAGATAGAAAGATTTGAGGTTCTGGCAGATGATAGGCCAACACCACATATCCTGGGCTAAATGCAGCATAGCCCTGGCCTTCCACATTTCCTATGAGCATGGTGGCTGTATTTGTATGGGGCAGAATCCATCTAATCACCTCAGAGCAAGGGAACAACTCTGGTTTGGTAGCCACCTTCATGATGGTGGATTTTTCTATGTTCAGATAGATGGGTTCTTCTTCGAGACCCATGTCGGGAATATCCCTGCGGGAAATTAATCTATAAATCTCACCCCATTTGTATTCAGGCTCGACACTAGAAACACATTGGGTGTCTTCATATGTGTATTCGGTCTTTGTGATGACCTCTACATCTGGTTGTTCTTCGACCATAGGGCCTTCTTCTTCTACCTTTTGGACATTGTAAGTTCCTCCTGCCATGTATAGCATTGTGACATTAAGAAATTTGAATTTCAGACATTATATAACAGTTTGTTCCTTCTCAAGTGTATCATGATAGTAACCAGTCAATGGATTTAAGACATAAGCCCTTCAGGCTGAGTAATCAAACTAGTATGCAATACTGTGCAATGTGCTATTATCCTATGTCTAGTATGCTAATGTTTAGTGCAATAAATGCATACATTGTTCAGCTCTATAATGCCTTGAGACTAGGGTGCAATATTCTATGACCTGATCTATATGAAGCATACACAGTTCCGGGAAATAAAATGAATGATCTACTGCTGCTACATAATACTAAACTTATCAACTATGCTTGAGCCAGCACTAAAGCTACACTATTATGCGGCATGCCATTTTCCCAAGATAGCAATCCATTGAAGCAAAAACATGTAAATCATATGCAAGGTGCAACATTTAGCTATTATTCTATTGCATAGAAAACATAGAGAAGGATTGAATGCATCAAGCCCGTGCCAGTCAACACTTTAACCATAAATCCCAACAGACACATAACTAATGAAACTCATGCAACTTGCAGTGGAAAGGTTACATTAATTTGACGATACATTTCGCTCTCTACGGGGAGTGTATGAACTTCTCTGCACAGGGTACTCCCATCAAGAACACTACCCATGCTGCTTTCAATTAACGAACTATAACGGTGACACATCTCTTCTACCCCGCTAGGGTTTTAGGCGACCGAACAAAAGGGCTACGCATGATGGCATGAGAAACACAGGCTGGGCTCAAAAGTAACTAGGAAATCCTCTCAAAAGCAGACCCCCTCCGAAAAACTACGGGTTCAACTTCAAGCTTCGGTGAGGCCGAGCAGAAACGCGCAGGTGAAACGACTTTGTCTCAAAGTCCCGGGAATGCACCATGGAAACAACAGCCTACCAAACCCCCAAAACAATCCTCAAACCTGTCTATCTTCTGCCTAACATTATTGAGTAGGGAGGTTTGGCGCAAACGGCGTAACGGCCGTCCACGCTGAAAACCCCTCAACCCCTATGCGCGTGAGGCGGCAAAGAAAATGGCAAAAAGTGAAACTACTCTAAAGGTTAGCACGCCCTTCCCCAACGTCAAAAGATAAAAACCCACTCATACAAGCTTATAACCTAGCTGAATGAGGAAAACCGCCAGGAACATCCAAACCACGGGAGAAAACAATGAACAGCTTAAGTGTATCGGGAAAACGACCAAGAAGACCTACCTGGTAACTCGATGAATATGGTGAGTCGACGACGGTCGGAATTCTACCTCTGCTACCTGGAAGCTGGTACAGCGACAGTGGGGCCTTCTTCTCTCCAGAGAATGACAAGTCAACGCAATAGTGCTCAATGCGACAGTGCTCCGCAGCGAAAAATAAAAATACAAAAAAACCAAACCGTCATCCCTGTATATATAAACTCTCACACGTGCGAGGAGACAAGAAATCGGGCGTCGAAGGGATTTCCAATCGGCAGCCAAGAGTGGCCTTCCCTCCACAATGGCGGAAGGGCACAACATCTACCAAGACGGGTATGCATGTATGGCGGGAAATAATTGGACGATCGGCCATTGGACAGATTTCCAATCGGGAGGTGAAAGCTCAGAATCGGACACAACGACGGGATAGAAGATGGTGAAAGCTTCCTCTTTTGTTACCTGCGTCAGACGTCAGGAGGATTTCACATCGGATGGCGAAAGCTCAAAATCATCCGCAACGGCGGGATGAAAGATCGAAATATTGTCCGATTCCTAATTAGAATAGCACCTGTCGTAAATAAAAAGATCGACAGTCGGAAGGTTCTTCAATCGATGGGGGAAAACTTGAAAACAGCCGCAACGGCGGAAAACAAAAACAAAACAACTTTCGATTTCAATAAGGCTTCAAGTACGTTCAATAGTAGCAATCCGGCTAGTTTTCAATGGCTCTCCAAGGCAGCTAGCAGAGAAATCCAAGCATTAAAACAAACATTTTGAGAAATCATGGCATCAAAGGAAGGAAGAAAAACATGCTAATCCAAGACAAAGGAGGGTCCCAAAATTTTTTAGAATTTTGGGAAATTGTTGCAGGTGCAATAATTGGCGACTACCTGGTGAACTCCAGGTCTCTGAATTAACCTTTCCCCAACTCAAGAATGTCTGAATAAAATTGAAATCTTCTAGATGTTTGCATTCCTAAGCCAGCCCATATTACGCATTAAATTACTCAGCAGAAGCCCAGTCTTTTGGGAGAAGGTAACATCAGCAGTGTTTTAGGTCTGAATAACTCTTTTGAGGCCAAATAAATGAGGTTTATTTTGCCTTCCCTTTGGTAGTTACAGCTTAGACACCACAGGATTGTAACAGAGGGAAACAATGTCATCCTTTTGTTCCTCATTCCCATGCCAACTGCACTTTCGTGCCTTTTGAACCTTAGTTCTTTTGATATGAGTCCTCCTTTAGGCCTTTCCTTACTGAATTTTCATTCAGGATCCTCTATCCCATAGTGTCCTTTTGTGTGAACAGTATACTTCATATTCCAGTTCACGGACGGAGAGGATCTCATGGCCATCTAGTACTTTATGCTTTGATATTAAGGCTTTTTCAAGCTCTGCTTTGATATGTTTTGTTTCTTTCAGGATTCTTGACTCTTAATAGCTTTTAGCCTTTTCTTGATTTATGGCATGGGATCATTTATATATGATATACTGTTTCACTCTGCTTCCTTTCTGAGGGTCTTTTGTTGTCCCTCCCTTGGGTATTTAAGATGTGAAATGGATGGAGCCTCAAAATAGTACCTCAGACCCCTTTCACTTCTGAGTTATTTACAGGGGTTAATTAAGACTTCAATGAATGCGTTGCCAGCTAGGAACACTACTACTAGAAGACATTCCATACTTTGGAGCACAGTCTTTCGCTCAGGACTTTAGTTAATACAGAAACCTGATGTTTCCATTGCAACCAACATTTTGCCTCTTATTCAAAACCAAAAGGAAAACTAGCAAAACTATAAAATAAAATAAAACAGCATTAAATCAAATGATCAAAAGAAAAGCATCAAAGCCACAAACAATTTATTTATGTACAAAGCACCAGAAACGAAAAAAATTATTTCCCACCCCTGAAAATTTTTAATCATAATGAGTTAAAGGATGGGCTAAATCATAGACATGAGATACCTAACCATGGTCTATCTGTGCTGTTTTTGAAACTGAACACATGTCTACAATTCTATAATCATCTCTCATAGCCTGAGGAAGTTGAAGGAGTTCAGGCTGGGTGTCAATCATGGAACTGGCCTTTCTTGAAGTGTGATGTCTCACCTTACACTCAGTCAGATAGTTTCCCAGGATAGAATCAGTAGACTCATTGCCTTCTCCTAACTTAGTGACATTATACTTCATGTATGGTTCTCTCAGAATTTTTATTGGATTTGGGGTACCCTTGAGAGGAAACAACAGGTGAGACCAATCTCAGGCAAAATAACCTTTCAACCTGGAAGCCCAATATCGGTTGAGAATGATCCCATATCCCCTCGGTATGTCAGACACCATAATATCAATAAATTTACATATCTTGTTGTTTGCAGCCAAACGAATGAGGACATTCTTCATTTCTCCCACCACCTTGACACCTGTGCGATCTAATTGCGTTACTTCACGAGGTGTGGACTCTAGCTGTCCGTTAATATTTTTACAAATATCAAGGGGCATCACATTCACTGCTGCTCCAGAGTCCACCAAGCAGTTATGCACATTATAATTCAGCATTTCTAAAGTCAAAAGAAAGGGTGGGGTGTCAAGGTTTTCTTTCCAACCTGGTTCTTGGTATTCTTCCCCTAGTTGGTTTTGAGTAGGTATATCCTTTGCTAGCTCTTGAGTTTCATTAAATTTTTCCCCACTAACACCTGTCTTTTCTTCTACAAGTTTGACAGTCTTAGTGATCGGCTCAGTCCTTTGGGTGAGGGTATTGTTCTTATGCGTTTTTCCCTCATCGAGTTTCTTAACATTCTCCTGCCACTTGTTAATTTTAGAAACCATTGCATTGTCTTGGCCTACGACTCTCATGTTTTCCGTAGTTGTAGATGTGCATTCAGATTTAGGAGTGTCATTTTCCATGTCAAAAATTGAAATACCATTCCATGAGAACATAGTATCATCCTCCAGTTTTCTCATGATCTGTTTCTCCTTTTCCTCCTCACCACTGTCCTTAATCAATTTAGGATCCAACAACTTATTCATCACCAATGTCATTGAATGTAACCATTGAGGACACTTCTTCTCAGAATGAGGTTGTTGGTGAAAGGTACAGAAATTATCCCCTCCTACTTCTGTTATGTTTATTGATGCCGAATTGGGAGGAGGGACTTGCCATTGGTCATTGTTTTCTCTTTTCGGATAGTGAGGCGTATAGGATTTCTAAATGTCCCTTTCCCTTTCCAGATCTATTATTCGGTTGGATAATTTCTGGAGCATTTTCATCATTCCCTGATAATCATGTGATTGAGCTTCTCTAGGTTTAGACAGTAGTGAGATTCTTCTGGCAGTAATCTTGTCTTCAGGTGGATCCGGATAATCTTCTACACTCTCACTTTCAGCCTCTACCCTTTCAGCCTCTTCATAAGTCTCTACCAGGGTAGGCTTGAGTTTCATCTTGGCAAACATGGCCAGCTCAAGCCCTAGGGATGAGGTGTAATACTCAATCAAAACCTTGTCTGAAGGTCTGTCAACTGCAGAAAAGTTTTTTAGGTACAGTGAAAATTTCTTAGTGAAACTATGCACCTTTTCATTCTTCTTTTTTCTTAGCTGACCAAGTCCTTTCATCAATGAGGCATCATTTTTTGGGTTGTATATTTAATTTTGAAAACTCTTTCAAAAGTGTCCCAATCAGGAATGGAGTTTGCAGGTAGACTAAAATACCAAGATGCTGCAACTCCTTTCAGAGTGTGAGGGAAAAGACTACAGACCACATCTTCATGTTCTCCAGCCCTTAGCCCTTCTAATGCTAGGTAGAAGCTTTGAAGGTGATCATTAACAACAATCCCTTCCTCAGGATCAAACTTAGGCAATAGCTTGTCAAAGGCTTGGGGGAGATTATGCAAAGGAGGAGTTAAGTTCAGCGGTGACCTAGCTCTCCATGCTGGCAAAGGTTTGGGTTGATTACCATCCATGAGCAACGGTAAATGAAAGGAACACTAGGAAAAAAGTCCTTCAAGGACAGCACCAGAATATCCAAATATCTAAGTTGGGTTGAACGCTTCAAACATCTGCTGGTAGGATATTCTCGGGAAAATTAAATTCCAAGGCCAGCCATTTACTGGCGGCCCTCCTTCTAGCGCCAAAACTGTTGAGGCCTGGAAATTCACAGGCAACAACAGTAAACGATTCTCCCGAATCAACGTTCCCAACTAGCCCGTTGATTGTTTGGTATAGGGAATCCGTTTGGTTTACGGTCCGGCCACCATAGGTCAAAGTAACGAAAGGGTTTACCGGTTGCGGCCCGGTCCACCAAAATTTGTATTTTTTGACTTCAGAGTGGAATTCAAGTGTCTACCTAATTATGCAGGGTGGTGAAGGATGCAAGGAGCATTCACAAAGTGATGCGCAGGTTCTTACCTCTCATCTTGAGCTCACCAGCATCTGAATCGCACATGGAGCAATGAGATGGGCTAACTACCTATCTATCTACATATCTATCCCCGAGGAGCGAACTTGTAACTCATATATGAGTAATGTGAGTGTGCACACATGATAAAAGCAATTACAGATAGCTGACATTTACTTTTACAAGCATAGACAAATGAAAGATATTTCAACAACCAGATAGCTAATTGTTTATGATAAGCTTACATTAATCATGGTGGTTATTTCATAAAATAAATCAGAAATCATATAAACAAAGACATAGGTCGTAAAGTTAGAACGATCTCACGATTCATGGATACAATGATGGAAAACAAAATAGTTCATCTTCCGACTATCCATGGAAAAACATTGAAAACCCCACCAATCTTCTTTCAACAGGAAAACTGTAAATTTTTATTGCAAAAGGAAATAGTTCTTCTTACAATACGTCATCACGAGTCTTACTGGGGAAAAAATCCCCTTTTCTCTCTACACTTCCTACTTTTATACAAAAAGGAAAAATGGTTGGGCTGCCCAAAGTGACCTTTGGGATTCCCAACCTTTATTCTTCCCAATGCCTCATTTTCAAAAAGCTTTTACAAAAATTATTAAATTATTACAAAGCCAACCGGTCCTTTATGAGGAAGGTCCCGCCTGACCATCTAAGAACTTCTTCCACGTTATTGCTTCAGCAGCAATGCCTTCAAACGCGCATGGCTCCAGGAACTGAATGTTGATTTTGAACTTTTCAAATTGGTTCTTGATGGCCTCAATCCTTGCTGAACTCAACGAAAGTTGATCTTCTAGAAACTGCATGCTAATGGCTGCGTGGCCTACCTCATCCTTCAGTACTAGGTCATCAATGGCTCTAATCTACTGAGTTCTGGCCTCTTCATCTTGATATCTTTTCTGTAATATTTCCATAAAGGCCTCATGGTCCGGGAACTCTTCAAGCCTATGCTCAGCTTCTGTTTGACATCGATTGTACATATTCAGGAGCCTTCTGAAATACTCTGAGCATGCTCCCTTCATCTTTTTTACAGCCCTTTCGAAGTCTTCTGCAGTACTGATGGCGAACTCTACCAGGTTGTGATCTCTCTTGCGGGCTTGATGGTCTTTTGCTGGTAGCCCTTCTGGAGTCTTGGCATCATCTTCCGGTCTTGCCATTCTGGCACTCAAAACCTCAAGAACCTCCTGAGATCGATCAACGAAGTATGAGGAGGTTTCCATGATCTCTTCTAGCCTGCTGTCAATCTGAAGGACTTTCCACCTCTCTTCTTCTACAGCAGTCTGTAGTTGTAGCATTTGAGCCTTTTGAGCCAGGATATATTCTTTAAATGGCTGTAGATTTACCTGCCATTCCTTAGCCGCCTCCAGATCAGTAGTCAGAGAAGCTAGCTGCTCTTTCAGTTCTTTGGTGTATGAATCATTGGACTCATAGATGATCTTCTGCTGCTCTTCCAGCTCCATCACCTTTGACAGTAACTGCTCCTTGTCCTTCTTTAGACTTTGGGCTTCCTGTTGTATGTTTTCTAGGGACTCCTGTGCTGCTCCCTTGGCTTGCATCTCCACTTGAAGGGCATGGACTTCACCTTTTGAGGATTCCAGTTCCCTTTTGCATGTGTTCATATTTCCTCTTGAGTCTATTACCCTCATCTCTTTCTTTCCTCAGTGTGTCTTTAACTTGAGCAGAGGTCTTTTTAGCTGACTCTAGTTCAATCATCACCTTGTTTATGTTATCTGTAGAAGCATCGATTAGTGCAGCCTCGACTCTTATCGTGAGCCTAGGATCCTTGTCTGTCCCTAGCATGACCGCTGTATCTATTACCATCCTTCCTGATAGGTCCTTCGCTTCAACTTTCTTTTCTGTCCTCCTCATTATTCTTTTGGTGGCCCTGTCATAATAGACAGTATTAAAGTTGGGGACTTCATCTCCCTTTTTCTGGATGAAAGGCATTAGCTGGAGCGTAGGAGTCACAAGGGTGTTGGTAGCAGGTATTTGAAAGGTCTACACCTCGGGGTTTTCCTCCCCCTAGGTCTGTCCTGCTGGCGTTTCAGAAATTGACTGTTGTGTTAACTTCATTCTTTCAGCCTCTTGTTGTTGGAGCTCTTCATCTATCTTTCTCTTTTCTTATTCAGCTTCATGTTTAGCTGCCTCCTCTGTTTCTTTAGCTGCCTGTCTAGCTGCCTCCTCTGTTTCTTTGGATGCCTCTTGTGCTTTTTCAGCTGCTTCTTGGGCAGCTTTTATTTTTTCTTCTTCTCCTTTCTGCAGCCATTCTGCAACTTCTTGTTCTAGCTTCTGGGCCTCTTCCTGTCTCCTCTTGGCCTCTTCTTCAGCTCTGGCTTGTTCATCTCTGGCTTGATCAGCCCCTTTTCCACCCTTGGTGGGGTTCTTAGGCTTAAACCTCCTTCTCAGAGCTGTCAAGTTAGGGGCACTTCGGAAGACAGATTCCTCCTTGTCAAAGTGGTGGGTGTACTCAAAATGTACTTTATGTTCTTTACAGTGCTCTGCCATTTTACCGTGAGTATCATTCCTTCGGAAAGGCATCTCACCAAAATGGAACTTTCCCAATTCTTCTATGAAATCTGTAGCTTGTTTTACCTTGGAAAATATGTAGCTACCTAGTTTCAATGACAGTGGAGGATATGTAGCCTTCTTCTATTCAAAAAGGTAATTCCCTATTCCATCTATAAACAATTGATTGACTGCCTCTTTATGAATAATATAATCTGTTGCGTATTTGGGCAGTAGCAAGGGGCATTTCGTGCCACCAAAAATTCTGATGTACATGCCATTCTCAGTCAGGAAATAGTCTGCATGCTCTTCTATTACGTGCATAGCCTCCTCTGACATACAGTCACATTCCTTCCGGAAGATGAGTGTGTAGAGTGGCATAATGAACTATTCGCAGACCTCCCTGCAGTGGCTATGGTACTGCTGAGCCCACAATGGTCTATAGGCAGCATACACAGGCATCCTTTCCCTGTCCCAAACACACTTGAGACCAGGGAAAGGCTGGTTACACAGTATACAATCTACCAATATCAAACTCATGTAGAATTCAGACTTTTTCTTGGATTCTCCTCCTAAGGCAATGGCCACGCAAGAAGAAAGACTGCTTGATACCAGGCCGGCCCAATTGAAAACTGTCCCTTGGGTTGCCATATGAAAAATGATGGGTATCCATTCGAATTTGAAGAGTCTGCCATGAGCTCTCCCAAAGATCCTATTAAGCATCAGGGCTACAAATCTGTAAGGTGCCCTCAAGCTCGCAGTATCATACTCACCGGTTGCTCTGTACCGATAAAGCTTTCCCTGCAAGAGCATCTTCTTCAGGGTTTCCACCAGGTCCATTCTGATGTTAGCCAGCTAGTCATCAGATAGAAAGATTTGAGGTTCTGGCAGATGATAGGCCAACTCCACATATCCTGGGATAAATGCAGCATAGCCCTGGCCTTCCACATTTCCTATGAGCATGGTGGCTGTATTTGTATGGGGCAGAATCCATCTAATCACCTCAGAGCAAGGGAACAGATCTGGTCTCGTAGCCACCTTCATGATGGCGGATTTTTCTTTGTTCGCATAGATGGGTTCTTCTTCGAGACCCATGTCGGGAATCTCCCTGCGGGAAATTAATCTATAAATCTCACCCCATTTGTATTCAGGCTCGACACCAGAAACACATTGGGTTTCTTCATATGTGTATTCGATCTTTGTGATGACCTCTACATCTGGTTGTTCTTCGACCATAGGGGCCTTCTTCTTCTACCTTTTGGACATTGTAAGTTCGTCCTGCCATGTATAACATTGTGACATTAAGCAATTTGAATTTCAGACATTATATAACAGTTTATTCCTTCTCAAGTGTATCATGATAGTAACCAGTCAATGGATTTAAGACATAAGCCCTTCGGGCTGAGTAATCAAACTAGTATGCAATACTGTGCAATGTGCTATTATCCTATGTCTAGTATGCTAATGTTTAGTGCAATAAATGCATACATTGTTCATCTCTATAATGCCTTGATACTAGGGTACAATATTCTATGACCTGATCTATACGAAGCATACACAGTTCCGGGCAATAAAATGAACGATCTACTACTACTACATAATACTAAACTTATCAACTATGCTTGAGCCAGCACTAAAGCTACACTATTATGCGGCATGCCATTTTCCCAAGATAGCAATCCATTGAAGCAAAAACATGTAAATCATATGCAAGGTGCCGCATTCAGCTATTATTCTATTGCATCACAAACATAGAGAAGGATTGAATGCATCAAGCCCGTGTCAGTCAACACTTTAACCATAAATCCCAGCAAAGACATAACTAATGAAACTCATGCAACTTACGGCGGAAAGGTTACATTAATTTGACGATACATTTCACTCTCTGCGGGGAGTGTATGCACTTCTCTGCATAGGGTACTCCCATCAAGAACACTACCCATGCTGCTTTCAATTAACGAACTATAACGGTGACACATCGCTTCTACCCCGCTAGGGTTTTAGGCGACTGAACAAAAGGGATGCACATGATGGCATGAGCAACACAGGCTGGACTCAAAAGTAACTAGGAAATCCTCTCAAAAGCAAACCCCCTCCGCAAACTACGGGTTCAACTTCAAGCTTCGGCGAGGCCGAGCTGAAACGCGCAGGTGAAACGAATTTGGCTCAAAGTCCCGGGAATGCACCATGGAAAAAACAGCCTACCAAACCCCCAAAACAATCCTCAAACATGTCTATCTTTTGCCTAACATGATTGAGCAGGGAGGTTCGGCGCAAACGGCGTAACGGCCATCCGCGCCGAAAACCCCGCAACCCCTGTGCGCACAAGGCAGCAAAGAAAATGGCGAAAAGCAAAAATGCTCTAAAGGTTAACACGCCCTTCCCCAAGGTCAAAACATAAAAACCCACTCATACAAGCTTATAACCTAGCTTAATGAGGAAAACCGTCGGGAACATCCAAACCACGGGAGAAAACAATGAACAGCTTAAGTGTAACGGGAAAACGACCAAGAAGACCTACCTGGTAACCCGGCGAATATGGTGAGTCAACGACGGTCATAATTCTACCTCTGCCACCTGGAAGCTGGTACAGTGACAGTGGGGCCTTCTTCTCTCCAGAGAATGACAACTCAGTGCAATAGTGCTCAACGCGACAGTGCTCGGCAGTGAAAAATAACAATAAAAAAAACCAAACCGTCGTCCCCATATATATAAACTCTCACACGTGTGAGGAGACAAGAAATCGGGCGTCTAAGTTATTTCCAATCGGCAGCAAAGAGTGGCCTTCCCTATCCAACGGCGGAAGGGCACAACGTCTACCAAGCTGGGTATGCACGTATGGCGGGCAATAATCGGACGATCGGCCATCGGATGGATTTCCAATTGGGAGGTGAAAGCTTAGAATTGGTCGCAACGACGGGATAGACGATGGTGAAAGCTTCCGCTTTTGTTACCTGCGTCGACGTGGGGAGGATTTCACATCGGATGGAAAAAGCTCAAAATCATCTGCAACGGCGGGATGAAAGATTGAAAGATTGTCCGATTCCTAATTAGAAAAGCGCCCATCGTAAATAAAAAGATCGGCAGTCGAAAGGTTCTTCAATCGGGGGGGAAAACTTGAAAATAGCTGCAACGGTGGAAAACAAAAACAAAACAACTTCCGATTTCAATAAGGCTTCAAGTACGTTCAACAGTAGCAATCCGGCTGGTTTTCAATGGCTCTCCAAGGCAGCCAACAGAGCAATCCAAGCATTAAAACAAACATTCTTAGAAATCGTGGCATCAAAGGAAGGAAGAAAAACATGCTAATCCAAGACAAAGGAGGGTCCCAAAATATTTTAGAATTTTGGGAAATTGTTGCAGGTGCAACACAACTATTACCAATTTGCAGCTGAAGTTTGAATAACATTATGGCTGATATCTATACTCATGAACAGTGAATTTTATTAATAAAAGGGTGTAGTTATACCACCAGAATATATGTACGTTTGGCTTAAGGTGTTAAAGTACAACAAGTAACCCATTCATTTCACCAATATGGATCTTCTATGGAAAATATTTTTTGTTCTCTTTCTTGGTGCAATTTTTAGTGCAAAATTCTCTGCTACTACTTACCAACATGCATATAGGAATGGTTCTGAGAACTTCGTCTTTGGGCTTGTTCATTGTTGTATAATGTTCAAACTAGTACTTCTACCGAGTGCCAATCATAAACAGGCAATAATAAGGTGAATGGCACTTTGTTCTCAGCTGAGTATAATAGCCTGTGATCTGACTGTGCATAGACAACACTCTTAAACTAGTTTTGTACCCTTAGAAAATACAAGCATAAAAAAGGATGACTCAGTTAGGCCAAGATGAGTGAATCCCAGCACTCTTGTATGGGAATCACTGCAAGCCTACAAGGTCATTTAAGCCATAAAATGGATATCAATGCTTCCCTCAATGTCATTGTTCACAAGTGAATGACAAGGTAATGTTGTTGAACTGTTTTCAAGGTAATTGTACTAAGTAATAAACAACAACCAAACAAACTAGAATATTGTTGACCAAATTCTAATTCAAATTTACTGGCTATAGGTGATGATATGAAGTCTTATTTTGTCAATGTTTCTCATAAACCGTGATCACTAGACTGTGGATTCATTTTTGTTACCATGCGGGTGTCTATGTGGAATTACTACAACGTACAATTTGGGGATGTTTTGCTTCATGCAAAGGGTTAACCATATGATAGCTGTTGGAGAATGCAAAACCAATGACATACTACACAATTATCAGGAAGATCAATTTAATTAACTTGGAAATGATATGCTTGGGAGTAATTTTTCAATGCTGTAGTGAATTTACAAATGCACTAGCAATGATTCCCATCAGCAACTTCAAGGAGATGGTTAACATACATATGAATTAACCCAAAAATAAATTTGATGGTGGAGGAATTAATTAACATCTGAGCAGAAACAATAAAAAAGATCCATACAATCACATAGAAATTGAATACGCCATAGAAAATAGAGATTTTTTCCCTAGAAACCCAAATTGGAAATTCAACATTCGATGGGATTTGGTTCTTTCTGAAAAAATTGGTATGAAGGGTGAGCTCAGCTGTTAAAGAGGCTGAGCTCACATTGTAGTGTTTAATTGGTTGTGTTTTTTCCATGTGAAGGACTCAAGGAGGTTGCATTGTTGCTGTGTGAAGGAGGTATGTTCATGTAAATTAGCCTCAATGAAGAGAAGATGATGCCCAACAAGGATTTCTACCACAACAAGTTTTATCAACTAGATTTCTAAACCTATAATGCCTTGAAGGTTCTTTCAATAGGCATGTGGGAAATTGGTAGCCTTCACTCCATACAACCTTACAACACTCTATGCACTACCTAGCCACATATTCCAATACTTTTCCTTCACCGAGGTATGTTAAATCATTCACTACGTCCATAATCACTAAAGGTTCCATAGTTGGATGCTTTTATTATTTTTTACCCTCCTAACTCACATCTTAGTAGAATTACTCATCCCTTTATTGTGAATAGTAAATTGATCCCTGCAACTTTATGCCACTGTTCAACCTGTCAGGATAATGGTGCAGAGGAGCTGAAAGATGAAGCTAACTTTATGCATGTGAAGTAGTTTCATGGGTCATGTGTGGTTATTGTTCCTATGTTTCTAGTTTGTTATGAAATTTCCAGTTTGTTATGTTTCAAGTTTGTTATGAAATTTCATTTTTTGAGAATTACCAAGAGTATTGCAAATCTTGAGAGTTGAGGGAGGATACATTTAATATGACACATAAGGATGAAGGGAACCTGGAGGACTATGTAGAGTGTTTTCAATCTAATTTGCATAGGTATCCACACAACACTCTAGGTGGTGACATCTTGAAGACAATTTTAATTTGAGGGATGCGGGATGAATGGTTGGATATGGTGAACCTAGTGGTAAAAGATGATATATCAAAAGAAATTTATGAGACAATCTATTACTTCTGAAAAATATTCTCATGGGGAGATTCTATAAGCAAACTAGGAATCAAAGACTTTTCCAACAGAGCCATGAAGTTATCCAATGGAGGAGTAACCTATGTGGAGATTGGAATCTTGTTAAAGGATTTTAAGACTGATATCCTCAACACATTATCTTCCCAGCTATATTTTTTTCAAGGTAATAAAAGACAAATTTGATACTGAGAAGGAACTTGCTATTTTCTTCCCACAATGTAGAAAAAAACATTCCTCAAAGGAATTTTTATTGAAAACTGTTGAAATTTGTGGGTGGGATTAGGATCATCCTACAAAATCATGCCCATAACTCCTATGAGTAAAATACGTGTACCAAGGGACTAGTAAGTTGATTCATCCTACTTTTTATCCCTGAATAATCCATGGAAAGCTCAACCACAAGGTATGAACCATGACTCTTCTGCATTTTTTTAATGCTTATAATAATAAATATGGTCCTCGAGAAACATAATTTCCAACTCTGGCATGAAAAAGTCCTCAAAAGTTACAGTACCCTTCACCATGGGTACAATGGTCGAATTAATCAATCCAAAGCTTCTCTTGGTCAAAAACCTACTATAGTCCTCCCTTCTCAGAAAACAATTCCCAATACAAGAACCATAATTACCTTCACAGTTACCTATGCAACCACAATTGCAACTTCCATTGAATGCTCCAATGAATGCTCATGTAATAGGACCTCAATTTCCAATGCAATCCAACTTGAATCCAAATAAGTATACAGTTAAAAAAATTGAAATGTCAACCTTCCTATCCTCTAACATCAACCCTTTAGAGTGTAACAATGTGCACCTTAGGTCTAGGAGGATAATTTACATATGATCACCAAACAACTTGGGAGATGAAGATGTCTGAGTGCCGAGTGGGAAATACCCATTTTCATTATGTCCCTCCTCATATCCATTTTCATTTTCGTTTTGGTGTTTCCTATAAATTTATATTCTCCATTCCCTATGGAGATCAATCCTGACAGGTTGAACAGTGGCATAAAGTCACATCCCCATGTGAGCATTCATGAAATTTGTTCTGCCATCCTCAGACGTTGTTCTCTGGGTCCCCAAAACTTAGCTTCATCTTTCAACTCCTCTGCACCATTATCAACTTCATATGACAAGTGCCACTAATTTCTCAAATCTTTAACTCTATATAGCTTTCTCTATTGCTCTAGGATGTCATAGCTTTTCAGTGTTTGGAGATATTCAATGCAGAGAGCCTCCTTTAGTAGTTTTGACCTGTAACTTTGGGAATATATATTGTTTTCTGAGGTCAGTGGAGTTATTTTTATCAAATGGGTAGTGGTAGGCAGATGAGCTTTTGGGCTCTTGCCTATCTGTTCTTTCTTAGTTTTCTTCATCAAGTTGCAGCAGGAGGAAGTGGGTATGTAAAGACAGAGGGCACCCATTTTTCTGTCAATGGGAATGCTCTGTTTGTCAATGGGTTCAACTCTTACTGGTTGATGACTATGGCAACAAATACAGCACAGAGGAATAAGGTTACCTCTGTTTTTGAAAAAGCTGGAGTTCATGGGCTCAATGTTGCCAGGACTTGGGCTTTCAATGATGGCCAGTAAAAGGCATTGCAAACTTCTCCTGGTGTATATGATGAACAAGTCTTTCAGGTTCATGAATGGGCCCTAGATCTGCTGGCATTGTTTGTTTTTTGTATTTGGGTGGTTGGATCTGCTAACATTGTTTGTTTTTCTATTTGTGGTGGTTGTTTTGATTTCTCTATTTTGTAATGAAGGCCCAGGACTTCGTGGTCTATAAGGCCAACAAGTATGGTCTCAGACTAATACTTATCCTGGAAAACAATTATGTGAACTTTGGAGGAAAATCTCAATATGTACAATGGGCTAGCTATGCTAGACAGAATCTCCACTCAGAAGATGATTTCTTCACCAATCCCACTGTTAAAAGCTATTATAAGAACCATATTAAGGTAACTGACTGTATGTATGCCATGTTAAGATAACTGACTGTATATATGACATGTTAAGGTAACTGACTGTATATATGCGTATCTGTCTCATCATATGCGTACATTTTCTTCGTTGTATATACACATACATAGAAGGATTTGTGTAGAATAGATATACACACAAAATGCTAATCAAATCTGCATTCAACGACGCATTTTCCTGCATAATGTATTCACTAGAGTGAACATCATTAGTGGATTATTGTTCCTATGTTTCCAGTTTGTTATGAAATTTCATGATATAAACTCCATTTCATTAAATATGGAAAAATCTAACATAATATGGACTAAAATTTTCTCAAATTATCCTTTTTAAAGCCCAAAAATAGTCCTTCTAAAGTGCAATTTTCGATTCCAAAAGTGTATGTTTGAGAATTCCACTAGGGATTAGGGCTTGTAGCTTCAAGGATCTGGGAGAAACCATTAATATCATGACCAAAGAAACTTGGGAATCACTCATCCTTTCAAATATTAGACCAACCCCCATAGTCTTAGACTTGACCAATTTGTCCACTATTAGGATAGAGATAATCCTGGATGGTGTAATCATTTCTGTGGAATCCTAGGAATATCCAATGGATTTCCTATTACTACAAATGATATCCTGTCTTGAGGGACATCCTATGATATTGGGAAGGGCATGGCTAGCCATGTTCAATGCATACATGAGATGTAGATAAGGGAATATGATAATTTCCCATGTATACCTCACCAAAAACTTAATTCTTTATCAACCAACAAAGTGCAGCATGACGTGTGAGAATTATTTATGGGATAAATATAAATTTGAAGATTAAAATGTGCATGTCGTCCTTACAATTGATAAATATTTGTATTTTAATTACAAGACAAAATATGACGGTATCAACAATTTATCAGTAATCCATGTTCTATTTATCAGTAATCCATGTTCTATATACCAATCCCCCCAGCTTGAGAAGAAGCATGACCATCTCACCAGTATAGGAAGAATGACACAAAAAATCATGGAGAAGAATTAGGTAATGGAAAAGCAATGGGATTTCTTTCATTATGGTTCCACTTTGACAATGACACTCAAAAGTTGCGGGGATCAATTCACAACCTAAATGATGTTGTGAAGGCATAAAGTTAGCTTTGTCTTTTAGCTCCTCTGCAGCATTATCAACTTCTCTGGGTCCCCAAAGCTTAGCTTCATCTTTCAGCTCCTCTGCACCATTATCAACTTCACATACCAAGTGCCACTAATTTCTCAAATCTTTAACTCTATATAGCCTTCTCTATTTCTCTAGGCTATCATAGCTTTTCAGTGTTTGGAGATCTTCAATGCAGAGAGCCTCCTTCAGTAGTTTTGACTAGCAACTTTGGGAATCTATATTGTTTTCTGAGGTCAATGGAGTTATTTTTATCAAATGGGTAGTGGTAGGTAGATGAGCTTTTGGGCTCTTGCATGTCTGTTCTTTCTTAGTTTTCTTCATCAAGCTGCAGCAGGAGGAAGTGGGTATGTGAAGATAGAGGGCATCCATTTTTCTATCAATGGGAATGCTCTGTTTGTCAATGGGTTCGACTCTTACTGGTTGATGACTATGGCAATAGATACAACACAGAGGAATAAGGTTACCTCTGTTTTTGAAGAATTTACAGCTCATGGGCTCAATGTTGCCAGGACTTGGGCTTTCAATGATGGCCAGTACAAGGCATTGCAGACTTCTCCTGGTGTATGTGATGAACAAGTCTTTCAGGTTCATGCATGGGCCCTAGATCTGCTGGCATTGTTTGTTTTTTGTATTTGGGTGGTTGGATCTGCTGACATTATTTGTTTTTCTATTTGTGGTGGTTGTTTCGCTTTCTCTGTTTTGTAATGAAGGCCCTGGACTTCGTGGTCTCTGAGGCCAACAAGTATGGTCTCAGACTAATACTTAGCCTGGAAAACAATTATGTGAACTTTGGAGGAAAAGCTCAATATGTACAATGGGCTAGCTATGCTGGACAGAATCTCCACTCAGAAGATGATTTCTTCACCAATCCCACTGTTAAAAGCTATTATAAGAACCATATTAAGGTAACTGACTGTATGTATGCCATGTTAAGATAACTGACTGTATTTCCTCCAATTAGTTTAAAATAAATTAAAATTTTAAATACCTCTCCAGTCTCAGTCCACACTCACGCGACCTCCAATCAGTAGACAGTCCATGCTTCACTCCTCAAACCACTGCTCCAGTTCGTCCACGTCCACAGATCACGGGCTCACGAGTCACAACTCTGGTAAATGGTCACAACAATGGCTCACTGCTCATGAGCTCTCACCATAGTGATCACGGGCTCTCAGCACAAGGATGAAGGATCAAACCTCACGGGCTCTCAGCACACCGGCCAGCACACAAGCAGATGGTTCACAACTCAAGGAGAAGCTCACGCTGTTGAGATGCGGCCGGTTCAGAACGAAGGATAAAATAAAAAGGTAAAGTGTAAATGCAAAATGGTAAAGGTAAGTCTAGGTTAAAAAGTTTTAGTTTTATTTTTAAATTAAAAAGTAAAATTTCATTTTTTTATTTGTTTTTGAATTTTTTATTAAAAAAAAACAAATTTGAGGGGGGGCATGTGGGAGCTCCCCATGTTCGGGGGAGGGCGTGTAGAATCCCCCCATCATTAGGCTACGTTTCACCGCATTTTGTCAAAAAGGGGGCACCGAGAAACGTCTCACATGGAGCCCTCTAGCCCCCGGGGCGTGGGAAACGCAGGGGGCGAGCCCCCGACCCTGGGAGGCGTGTCCCCATGGAACACTACAAAAAACCAAGCTGCCACATGCTATCTAGGGCTTGTAGTACTCCACAATGCACAATGTTCCTCGTATCCTATAGGGCATTCTTCTGCTAAGAGAATCCTCCATGTGGCCATCATGCAGTAGGCCCACCATCCAAGCAAGAGATCTCAAATTCCCTAGGGAAGAACATTAAGCCAATGATCATCTAAGGTTGGCATCCTTTGAGCAAGCTATTACAAGTGTGCATAACCATCATGAACCATATTTCATGCTACAATCCCTTTCATATTATCCAGGGGCTGAAAATCCGCCATGTATGCCAAATTTCATGATGCATCCCAAACTTGGTGTAAACAGTTGCAGAGTAACCCAAAAGTTTAACACTTAACAGATGGTAGAATTATTTGTATTTTTTCAGTTTATAATCTAGAATCTATAACTTTATAATTATTTGTTTATATGGTCTATTTTGTAAACATTATATGACAGTTGAGTTTGAACTGTTGCCTGTATATTAGAACTCCTTGGTCATGATTCCTTGTTTCATTTCATGGTTGATGTTTTCTGTTACAGTATGTTGATGACAATTGTTATGTTATAAAAATATAAAAAATAGAATCAAACAACAATAATAATAGAAGACGAGATTTATGTTGTGTTACCCCCCTGTTTACGTAGGGTGTTTACCTTCAGTTTTCATCAGGAGTTATGGGCTGTTCTCAAGGTTTCTAGGTATGTAGAGGGACAAATTCTATATCTATCAATTTCACAAATGTTTCTACTAGAATTTCCATGTAACTCTCTT
>LPNX011137039.1:0-42828 GCA_001517045.1 Pseudotsuga menziesii | reverse complement strand
GTGGAGAAATTAAACTTGTAGAAGTAAACTAATAAATAAACCCTAGATAAACCTCGTATATAAAATATCTTACAACCTAGGTTTAATATTTAAAATGCAAACCCTAGAAGATTTAAACAGATAAACATAGACATTAAGTGAGGAAAATGCAATCTAATCATTTACCTAACATAGATAGACAGTCTAGGGATTCATACTTGTAACTTGAATCTCTTTTAATGGCTGAACACGCACATTCAAATAACTAGCATTAACAATTCAAGTCTGATATGACCTCCATTTTTTATGACCAAAACGCTTGGGAACTACCACGTTCCACCAAACCATGACCCTGAACTGTTCCTGGTTTCAATCCAGATCCCCCTAAGCTGGAATCCAACATGCAAGTAGCTTAGAGCTCCCAAGGTAGGATTTCCTATCTTGTATATTAGGCCTAGATCAGTTCTCTTTTTTCATTTGAGGAAAATGTTATCCAAGAATTCTCTTAGGAGCAAAATAAGCATCAAAATGACTCCTCCATATGATATATCAGAACCCCAAACCTTTCCTTGGCTTCATTCTTTATAGACAGACTTTTCAGTCTAAGGGACAGTTAAATCAAGAAACCTTGCTTTCTTTATTTAACCCTTTTCATTTACTTTGGGTAATTATTAATATTTTAACTTAGGAAATTTCAACTAGTTCCTAATTAGACTTTGTAGGATTTGGACTATTTATTATATTTACATAATAAATAATAATGGATTGAGATTTTATTTATTTCTTTAATCATTAATATTATAAATATATTTAATTCTTTATACATACCATGTATAAAGTACATAATAATATAACATTTGTTAACATTTGTCTTTGGGAATCATTTACCATGATCCCTAGACTTAATGACACTTCTTCGTTAAGGTCAAGTAAGTAGATGGTTAAGTCTACTAGGATATGAAACTCTAAACATCCTTGCATGTTGGAGTTCCCTCGTATAACGCGCTAGTTCTTTAGTCCTTGATAAGAATATAGAAATTCAAAATTTCATTTAATCACTTATAAATAAGTATGATGATATCCATGTTTTCTCAAGTTTTTTTCACTCAGAAGTTTATTAAATTATTTTCAGTAAACCCTAGCGCTTACTAGAGCCCATACTCAATGCTTTAACATGGAGTTACAACCTAGTGCAATTGTAGAGCTCTTCACTCAACACTAATGCTAGGATGTACTTGTATGATACACCTAGGGATACAATGGCCAAAGATTTGATGCTCTAGAGCTTATGCTCAACACCAACATGGAAGGTTTCAAGGCTTATCCCCAACACTTCAAATTAAATTTTCATGTGTTCCAGAGCTTCCCGCTCAACACAAAGGTAAGTACTCATGTGCTCTGGAGCTTTTCGCTCAACACAAATCATCAATCACTAATGTGCTCCAGAGCTTCCTGCTCAACACAAAACATCTCATGTGCTTCAAGGTCCACGCCGAACGCGAGCAAGCATATATATATATATATATATATATATATCATCAATAATTGGCTTACGCGAAATATATAAAACAAATCATCATGTTCATATGCATTGGGGTCTTTGACCCAATATATATATATATATATATGTATAAAACATCAAGATATAGGCACATGCCTATACGTGTTATATCTAAAATTAAGGATATTAAAACTATTGAAGAAATGTTTTCTTTCCCTCGAGTATGATGCACGAGCATCAAGTCAAAGTGATCTATTTTCTGATAGAGCAAACGATGTTATTTTTATTCTCCCATGTAATTTTTCTATAAGATAGGTTTAGATTTTAATTACTTGAATTCGGTTTTGAAATAAAAGGAAATTTTCAAGTGACGGCCTCAAATATTGTAAGACGTTGATCGAGGATAAGTTAGTTGTAGATTTATTTTCTTAGGCATTCAGATCTTGCTATTCAAATCTGAGAGGTTGACAAAACTCTATATTAAGTTGTCAAACTAATAATCAGATAGAAGATAGCATATGAGATGATTTGAGAGAGTGAGCAGTGAGTGTGTAATGTAGTATGTAGTGGTTAATGAAATGGAGAACAAAATTGCAGTTTCTATATAAATATTTGTAAATGTTTTGTTTTTCTTTTCAATAACCAGAAGTATGCATAAATTCTCTGTATCTATTGATAGAAATAATTAAAGAATTCATGAACATGGGGATGTATTCACATGATTGCAACAGAAAGGAAATTGATTGTTCCATGAATCAGTTTATCAATAACAGTTTGTGTTAAAAATCTGTGATTTAGACAAATCGACTATTGTGGATGAATTCTGCAAGATAAAGGTGTAGGAAAAATAATGGATCAACAAAGATAAGCTCAATATCCGTACTTGAGCTCATATCAATGGATAAAGAAGAAACCACAGAGATAAATGGTCGAGGATGAGTTCCATAATGTGAAGTTGCAAGGTGGTTAAAGCTGCAGAAAGTTGAATTCCAGAAGAAAAGTTACTGGAGAAAAATTGTGGAAGCCCATATTTGGAAAAGTGGGAAGGATCGACAATCCTCAATCCAGAATTTGATTACGGGAATGAACGTTGCAGCTGAAAATTTGCAGAAGTACATTTTTGAAACTGAGAATTGAAAACCCGCAATCTGCAACTGAGGAAGGGAAACTGCAGAAAAGAAATTGCGGGCGGGAGATTTGGGGAACCAAAGTTGCGAACGGAGATTTACAGATGAAGAAGTATGGAAACATATTTCTAGAAATCTGTAGTGCAGAAATAACCTTGCGGGATTGAGCTTGCAGAAGAAGACTTAATTAGTGAAGTTTGTTGATTAGGATCAATTTTAGGTTTGCTAATTCTTACCTAACATAAACTAACAATTTAATCATAATCAATAAGCATAATAGAAGAGACATATAGTTGATTTGATTTCATCCCGTTGCAAGGTGATAGCTAAAGATGGATGGTTGAAGAGGGATGGTTGTGAAACGTTTATAACCAAAGAAAAACCGAAATCCATGATTCAATTTGAACTTGACTTTCCCATATATTTTTCCAAATATTGCACTTGCACCACTTTACTAGAACAAGTTAAGCTAAACAATACACTCTCCATTTGTTTGTTGGATAAACTTATCATATATGAGCTATTATGATTCTAATTTTTAGCCAATGAAAACATGTCCAAAAAGTCTTACTAATTCATTATTCTATCTTTTCCCAATGAATATGGCATATAACATATGTTCAACAATGACCTGAAACCTAGACTTAGCTATTACAGATAAATTATTGGAAAAATTTAATCATCAACCAAAATAAAAAGTTAAATAGAGTGGCATTATCGATTTCTATATTACAACACATTCTATAATACACTATAATATCGAGTGTTGAAAATAGACCATAACTTAAGATGTGAAAGGCCCCAACATTTTTAGTAAAAAATATTCCTTTATGATCCCCAAAATAAGGGTGTCGTGATTTCTACTTTTTCATTTCAATTATATTTGTGGTTATGGGGTTTTATTACTCTTCGACGTGTAATATAGTCTACTCACGAGCATTAAAAATCTTTTACATAAATATATTATCGATAGTAATTTGGTTGAATCAAGATTTTCTGCACAGAAATGTGGCAAGGAACTTCTTTTGGATGACTTTATTTTATTCCAATGGAAACCCTAACGCATCAACAAAAGTAATTGCTACTAAAAACAATTCCGTCAAAACTACAAATACTACTAAAAGTATGGATTTCTCCTTCAAAACTACAAATATAAATTGGCATATGGATGATACAAGAAATGAATATCATTTTAGAGAGAGATGTAAGTTTTTCTTAAAATTTTAAATAATTTGTGTGTGTGTGTGTGTTTTTCATTGTTACGTCGTAGACTCCCATATTTTTAGAATTGGAATTTCAAGTATCAATGTTTTCTAAATCATACAAAATAAACAAGAATTAATGATACAAAACAATTGCACAAAAGAAGAACAAAGTGAGAAAAACTAATAAACCAGACTTTTGTTTGCCGAAACTCAATCAAGCCACCTTATACATTTAAAGGACAAAGTGATTATAAAGGAGTTCAAGCTAAGCCTTCACACCCCAATGTATCATGACAAATTAAATAAATAAAAAAATTGTCCCTCATTATTAGCATCATCCAGCAGCAATGGAGATGACATAAACCTTCAAGGTGAGTGGATCATCATCAACATATTTACTCACTTTCTTATTACACATCCTATTAATACTTCAATAATGGGAATTCTCTAATATAGTTAAATTGAGCCAAAATTTTACTCTTAAATACCATCCTCGAATGAGAGAAAGTATCTATTGGATTTCATTGAGAAATGCATTATACAACAATAAATAGACATTTTTTCCTTAATATTAAAATCAAAATTATTGACATTAATTCATAATACTAGCACAACTATTATTATTAGAGTAGTTGATATACATCAACATCATTATTAAAAGTAGTGGAAAATGTTGCCTAGTATGGTATATCAACCACTTAGAATGTAGTTGTGTTAATATTTAACTAAGAGGGATACAAGGTTGAACCATTTGTTACTATAAAGAAAAGAACTTATGCAATACATATAAACACCCACACTTGAAAGCCACTATCTCTTTCATGCATTTGGTCATATAAATTGAACTCTTGGATTTATTGTTTGGATACATTTTTGTTAGCAAAAAAGATTTGGAAGCTTATTCAAGGAAGGTGTTTATGTTGTGTAGAACTATCCTCCATGTCATTGAATAAACTGTCCATTTACATCCCTATTTCTTCATCAACAACATGTTTGGAGAAAGTGTACAAGGTGTGTGTATGAACTACTATCTCATGTATTGGAGGATTAACCTTGTTCTAGGTTTAAGTGCTCACTTAGAGGTGAGTGCTCTTATAGGGTTTATCCAAGGAAATGATCCAATAAGGGTGCAAATTTTTAACATAACTAGTGGATGTAATATACCACAACTTGACTAATTATTTTACATACTTTAAAATTCAGATTATGTTTTGGAATAGAAATATGTTATGTTTGAACTAACAAGCGTGCAAGAATGTTCTTGACACTTGTCCTTGGTTAAGGATGATTGTAAGAGAAATTTTCAGGATAATATTTATGACAAAAAATAGTAGATGGGTGGCCATGAATAGATATTGCTATGACTCGATGAGTGGGAAACACAGTCTTACTATCTAGAGAGAGAGATATATTACAAGTGTCATGAGACAAGAATCTTGTAATAACACCCAAAAATATAGGGGTGAATCCATGCCTACGAATTTTCCAATGAGAGGGAAATAATTTTGATATAATAGCTAGGAAACCATTATATATATGAGAATAGTATTTTTCTGTGAGTACTTGAAAGTTCCAAACAACTTTGTTAAGAATTATGTGAGTGAACTAAGTTCGATATTGTTGTTAAGAGTTTTGTAGCTGAACTAAGATGGACCCTTGTTGAGATGTTTGTCCTTATGAAATCATAGTATACTGTTGGGGGTTACATAAAGAAGAATGTTTTGACTTCTCATAATGTACGACTAGGATTTACGTGGTAATCCCCACTTTTGTTCAATGATTGTTGTATACTAGCTAAACATTATTATAATGTGTTTCATAACTTCATTTTTGTAAATGTTTTATTTTTCATTCATTATTGTTACATTTTATTTATTGTGTTTTATCTTAGTTGTTACTTATTTTTTGGTTATTTATTCATAAAGAATTCATTTGTTCCTACTCATGGATTACTATCCCAAATAAATTCTGTTTATTTAATTTCTATAAATTAGTTTTGTTACTCTTTAATAATGCATATTATTGGTACTGTTAAGAGATCGCGGAAGCTAATGAGTGTCTCGTTTGACACATTAGATGGCATACAAAACAAAAAATAGGCTTCGATCAATTTACGTGGATATTTTGTGATACTTGGAACCATAAATCTTTCTTTGAATAAGAAAGATGAAATGTAGGATTTTGAATCATGTTTTCAAATATATAGATTTCTTATTTTAAAAATGTCCATAATCTCAAGTTTGATCTCTTCCTACATGTAATTTTTTATTTTGTTTCAAATAATAAAGTATGTGT
Source organism: Pseudotsuga menziesii (assembly GCA_001517045.1). Classification (NCBI taxonomy): domain Eukaryota; kingdom Viridiplantae; phylum Streptophyta; class Pinopsida; order Pinales; family Pinaceae; genus Pseudotsuga; species Pseudotsuga menziesii. The sequence goes on along the minus strand of LPNX011137039.1, from coordinate 36,721 downwards.
ATCTGTCGGTGTATCCTTTGAATTTCTAAATGATCAAATCAACATTCAAAAATTGGTAGAGAAATAGAGAACAAATAATACTAGTGCAACACTATTTTTCCAAAATAATATTATTAATTTATAATTTCTTTTATTATCTAAGTGATCAAACCTTGAAGAAAGTACACCAAGTGTGGGTGATAACAAACAATATTTGTACCACAATCACCATATCATATTGCGCAAAGGAATCACATTACACAATTCTTCTCCAAAACAAAAGACTCCATAGTTTTTTTATAGTATGTAGAGGTTGATATATAGTAGTGCAAAAGACAATTTGTTTTTTTTAATTCTTGAGAGACAAAAAAGTTATGGAAGAAACACTAACAATGTGTTTTTTAAGTTAAGGAGTACTAAGAAAAGGAAAATAGAAAAAAAATAGAAAAACATATTATTTTTAAGAACAACTTGGATATTTGGAATCTATTAAAAAATGTTATCTTAGTCTAGAACTTCATAAAAAATGAATGTGTGCAGCATATTTTGGGTGTCAGAAATGACCCTTTTTGCTCACCTCTTTCCTTATTGTTTTTCCTTGTTTTACCTTATTAATGTACCCAAGTTGTTATGTTCCCTAAGAGAAAGCATGTTCTCAAGTAGGTATAACTTATTATTCCTTTGTTTTATTAATGCTTAAAGTTTGCATGTGATTTTGAATTTTGCTAGCTAATTAAGTCAACTTGTGATGAATTTATGGAAGCAACCGAGAAAACAAGGAATTCAGGCGTATCAAATTGTTGATACACATACATCAAGTATTCCATGGAAAAATGTTACACCTTCCACACCCTCTAGTTCATATCTTTTCGGAAGCAAATTGATTTATTTTCCATGTGGCCATCTAAAACTAATGTGGTGCTAGTTCAATTCATATCATTGAGAGAAATAATGTTTATGAAACAGATTTCATCTAAATGGAATTATGAAGGAAACTGTTTATGTTCATAGAAGTCATGATTCAAAAGCTTGAAGATATTTGATCTTCATGGTTGCTTGAATTAAGAGTACCTGAACTGTCCATCCTAGTATTTAGAGGAAGACATGATGGTTCACAAGGTTAGTCTTATTTTCGAAGGAAAGTTGTAAAAGTGGTGGAAGGATTATGTACCTCAACACACATTTTATTAATGAAAGTGGTGGTATTTCCTTAATATAATATGTAATGATTTTTTATAGTGTGTAGCGAAATATCTATGATAAGGCAAGGGCCCACCTTCTCTCAGAGTTGTCCAATTAATTGTAGCTTATTACTTCATTTATTTTTTATTGAGTGGAATTGCAATTAGATTTCCTTTTGAGTTGTTGAAACAATGTGAGGATTAAGTGTGGAATTATTTTATTACAACCTTTTTGTTTGTTGAAGTAGTTTATTGAATAATGCATAGTTTCTTTCTGCAAGTGTGTGATTGATTATTTTTGGTACATATGTGCTCTATTGTTGTGTGTTCTCATTAATTATTTCCTTTTAGAGCTGCTGAACTTGTAGATTGCATGTGATTTTATAGAACAGGAGTTTTATTTCCATTATGATTGAATATTGCAATTGTAGATTTGGTATTTATTATGGTGATAATTGAGGATTTAAATTATTGCAAAATATATTTAACTCTTTCATTTTTAACATGGTCATTTCTAGAATTGATATAGTAGAAGGATTGAGAACTCTTTGATCTTTCATAAATTGAATTAGTATTTGAAGTTTGATTGACCAGTGAAGCCAAGCATGGACTTAATGAGTAAGAATATTGGGTAATTTTTAGTTGATTGATGAGTTAATGAATTCTTATGCATATATTTTGTTAGATTACCTTTGAAATAACCAAAATTCCTTGGGTTAACAACCAATATTGAGCACTATATTTTTTAATTAATAGGAAATTATACTGACCGACATTTTGGCATTGTTGTCAAGGAAGGTAGTCGTTGGACATAGATTGTAGCTGATTAGTTTGTGTTTGAGTTCTTTATTTTTCTTGGTTTTTGAAGATGTAGGGACGATAAGACGCACTGAAAAGTTTTGCATCCTTTGACAAACTGAATAAGTTCCTTTTGCAAAAACAAGAAATTATTATTTAAGATTGCATGAATACAAAAATAAAAGAACATGGAATCCCCAAAAGCACTAACTTTGCAGGTGGAAGAGGTCGTGGTAATAATCCTGGTTTAGGTAGGGAAACATTTATTGATGAACTAATTGCTTGGGGTGACTCCTCTACTAGAACCCTATTTCAAAGATCATCTTCGGGAAGGGAAAGTTATATTCTCCCTAGGCTTGAATCATTAGTATCAATCATAGAGAAGATAATAGATGTTTCAACCCATACCTCTAATAAGTGACCTCCAGAAGATAAGGGGACTATTGTGGATGTAAGGAATCTCGAGCAATTTTTTTGAATTAAAAGGCAGGAAGCAACTAAGAAGGATTGGTTGGATTATCGACAGAGACTATAAGAGGACATAAGGACAGAATAGATTCATAATGAGGGAAACATGAATAACAAAGAGAACAAAGAACATCATAGGAATGTTAATGATCAGGAAGAGGATACGACAAACGATGGTAATGATCATCATGGATAAATTGTTGCTACAATTTAATTCCCCATTTGACAGACGACCGGGGTGGATCCCATAAAAGAATATTTAACCCTCCATATTACCCAATTTTCATTGTAAATATAATGAAAATCCAGATGGGTTTCTCTTTGAATTCAACATTCTCTGCCAAAGTTATGAATATAACACTAGTGAATAGAAGTTAAAATAATTTCCTGCTACTCTAAAGGGGAATTACCTACACCGGTTTATGAGTTTGGGTGGTGATATTGTTACAAGATGGGACCAAATGAAATGAGTATTCCTTGATAAATATGAGGATTATTGTAGAACCAAGGATAGGAGGCTAGAGTTGTTTAAAATGGTTCAGAAAGTGTATGAGTGTTTGAAAGAATTTGTAGAAAGGCTTCTATACAATTTAAAGAGATATGGTCATGTTGATATTTGAAGGGATGTTCTCAAAATCATCTTATTGCGAGGAATTAGAGAATACTTTATGGATATTCTTAATCTAATAGGAAGGGAGGATATCTCAAGGGAATATTTTGATCATATTGTGGATCGGTGTCTAAGATACTCTAGAGGCTCTTCTAAAACTAGCATAAGAGACTGAGATGTCATTATAAAATCACAAAATTCATTGTAAAAAACATAAATAATAACAATAATTAAATAAATATAAACAATTATTAAATTAAAAGTCAATTAAGGGACATGTCTCTTGGTGAATAGTCACGAAGAAGGCCTATTAATATGGATTTCATTATCAATGTAAATCATCAATTTATTTATCAATTATCCAATATGTGGGTTATTTAAGAAATGATGGGTTTATTCCAAATTATTTGAGAATTTCTTAATAAAGATATTACAATTAGCCCATGGTGGAGCTACATGAGAAGAAATAAGTAATCTTCTCAAAAATTTCAAAATGGATATGATGAGCTCTATTTCCTCACAATTGGATGTTTTAAAAGAAAAGCAGAGATTGGTCATGGAAGACTTGGCATTGGATATATTTTGCACAAAATGCAGAAATAAAAATATCCATTAAGAGAATGTCATCCTGATAAGGTCGAGGTATGCAGTGTATGTGATTTGGATCACAATACCAAGGATTTTCTCGTGTTGCCAAAGGTTAAGGAAATATTTCAGGCATGGACGTGGAGTAAGCTTACTTAATTTCATAGAAGAAACTATGACAACCTCGCATTCCAGGTATGAATAATCAGTTCCCTCCTCCATATTGTTGTCCCAATACTCAGTGGAACCCATCCACTCAACCTACAATGCAATATCCCACACTATGGATGTCATGGTCACCTCATCCAAACTAGCCAACTCATTTCCCCCCAAGTTGGAGAAATCCTTACCCAAGGAATCAATTCACTCACACACAATTTCGACAACCACGACTATAACTCCCTGCTAACACTGCACCAGCCAATGTATCACTATGCCCTTAGTTGTATGCTCAACATAATATTGACCCCAACAATAAGATAGTGTAACAAGTTGAAACATTAAACATGTTATCTTACTTTGTCATTCATATCCCATGTAATGACTTACATGTACGATTTGGGAGGGAAGTAGAACCTATTGTCATTAAGGATATTCCAACCCATGTGACTAAAGAAGGAACAAATAATCAGGTGGAAATCCCAATATGTACAATAATATCCATTCTTGAGGATGTTGAAACACCTAATGAAACACCGAGTGAGACACACATTAACAATAACCATATACAATTTTTTGGAAATCCACCATACTCTGAGCGATTATCCTTACAGGGAGCATAAGAGCAGCCATGTTTTGAACTTATAGATGAATTGAAAAATATTCATGTTAAGATCCCACTATTACCACCCCTGCATGATGTACCCATTTATGCTAAAAATGTTAGGGACCTGTGTGTGAAGAAACCAATAAGGAATCCTAGCAATCCTCTTACAGTTCATGTAGTTGGGAAATTGTCTGAATTAATGATTTAGGAAAAATTCCTTTGGCCAAATATGATGATCTAGGAAATCCCACTATTACGTTGCATATTGGGTCCACTGAGAGCCCCAATGATTTAGTTGATTTGGTTACAACAATAAATGTGAGGACTATCGAGACTGTGAAAAAATTGGGACACATTAAACTCAAACCAACCCCCATGGTATTAGAATTGGATGATAGATCCACAATTAGACCTAAGGGGATTTTGGATGACTTGGTAGTCGATATTGATTCATGGGAATATCTCATGGACTTTCTTGTTTTATGACCTAAATATCAGTCGGGGGGGAATCCACTCATTTTTGGAAGATCGTGGTTGGCCACTACAGATGCATATATTAGTCATAGATCATGATCTATGACCATATCCGATGGACTGACAAGAAAAGTGTGACCCTTTACCATCCTATTAATCCAAGTTTAGATGTTGAAACTCCATTGTGGGTAGACTTGGAAGTAGAAGAAAGTACTCAGGCTCTTCTAACTATAGGAAGGGCCTTGACTTTTAAAAATGAAAACGAAGATGATACTATTAGCAATTTCATTAATGAGCCAATGGTGGCTACCCAACATGCATATCATATTATAGAATGTAACATGAGTAAACTTGAGAAAGAAGAACTTACAGAGGATTTTTTAGTTAAAAATGTTGAAAATGTTCCCATATTGAGAATTTGAAGAGTGCCCCAATAAGGATTGAGACTGGAAGAACCTAGAATGTTAATCCCAATCTAGCACCTGATGGGTTGGAACGTTTGACTATATTTCTGAAAATACATAAGGGGGCCTTTGTGTAGGAATACACAAACATACTCACTTGTTCTTCAGCACTAAAAAGGGTCATATGATGATGAACAAAGGTATAGTTCTTGTTAATTTCATATCTATTGTGGGAATACAAGTGGACCCTGCAAAAATAAAGGTAATTCTAAACATCCTTATTCCTCAAACAAAAAAAGAGGTACATCATTTTCTTGGACATGTTGGTTATTATAGACGCTTTATTGAAAAAAATTTCAAGCTATCATCCCCTATATTTACCTTACTAATGAAGGATGATGAATTCAATTGGACAAATGCATGTCAGATAGTGCTTGCAGAATTGAAGAAAAGGTTATCCACAATACCCATCCTGCGTGGGCCTAATTGGGCCTTACCTTTCCTCATACTTTCGAATTCTTCACATACTACTATTAGGGTTGTGGTCGGACAACATGAAAACCACAATTTGTATTCTATCTACTATATCAGTAAGAAAATGGCTCTTGTTGAACTCAATTACAAGGTAACTGAAAAAGAATTCTTTTTTGTCATTTACTCCATCAAACAATTTAGGCACTATATTACCAGGTACCCTACTTATGCATATAGATCACTCGGCCATTGGATATTTAAAGAATAAAGCTATTACTAATGCTCAAGTGACTATGTGGTTGATTTTACTACAAGAGTTTCATATTACTATAATTAATAGACCAGGAAAATAAAATGTTGTTATTGATTTTCTTTCTTGATTAACTAATAATGATGATAATTTGAAATATGTCGTGCAAGATGATCCAAGGAAATTTTTTACAGGATTGGCATTAATATCACCCTGCCAATTTTTTAGTATTTTTGCTATATTTTTTCAAACAAAAAAAAGCTGAAAGTATGACAAAACCTTTACTCATGAGTATAAGTAACTATGAATTGGATGTATTTGATCCTCTAATTGGATCGAGGCTTACCAACAGTATTAATTCATGTGATAAGGGATGCCTTCATCAATCAATTTGACAATAAAAAGTGGTCGACCTCCTAGTGATGACAACTTGTCACGATAAGCAGAAGGGTACGAATTTTAACTATGAGTACGACTAGGAATAAATTGTCAAAAGTAAATATGATTATTGTCTATTTCCCTATTCTTGTCAACAATTTTTAGCCAATATTTCCAATCGAAGCAATACATCACCACCTTTTCCCATATTTATTTATTGTCATCATATTTCCTAATCCATGCAATAATTGTCCACATGATCCCATTCCATGATTACACTAGCTTTACAAAAATAGCCAAGAAACTCCCCACTGTTCATTATTGTCTTTTCATACTATAGTTTCAGCATCCAAATTGGGAAATTTATGTTTATTGCTAGAAGATTACCAAGGAAAGACATTATGGGGGGTTCTATAGTCCGACATGAACCTGCAATAATGGATGCTATACGTTAGAATATAGAGGTATTTAGGATTTTTGAAGAAGCAGGTTGGATGACATATTTAGAAAGACTAAATGGGTTTAATGGAGGAACGACATTATAGTTTTCCCTAAATTTGGAAGGATACGATTATGAGGTTGTTGGACTAAGAGTTGAAGTCCTTGAACATATATTAGAAAAGGTGATAGGATTTTCTAGGATCAAGAAGAGATGGTTCAATCGGAAGGCTCAAAACCTAAAATAAAAAGAATATTTCCTTGTAGAAGGAGAAAATGTTTAATACAACGAGTGAGGAACAACCATAAAAACTCTTCCACATTGGACCAGGTTGTGGTATTTTTGAAGAATTATGTCACCTACGAAGGTAGGTACTATATCATTTATTCATTGAGTTAAGACACATGTACTAGGGATAATTTGTTTCTAGGACTGTGGTAGACTAAGTGGCCATGGAAGAAAGTTAAAATGAAAATGAGGAGGAAGATGAATAGATCATGTTAGATATAGTTGGGGGGAGAAGGGATAGGGAATCTGGAGAAGTAGAAAATAACGAAGAAAGGGATTTGGAGGAATTTGTGACTTCAAAATAACTACAAAACATTTAACCTTGGGATCATGTTTGATTATCAGTCCAACAAACATGAGCTAATGTAGAAGAAATGAGGGAGGGTACTAAAAATCAGACAAGAACAATTCTAGAGATTGAATCTCCTACTAACCTAGGGGAAGCTAGTGAGTCAAGGGTGGAATTATCACAAAAGGATGACTCCCTTTTTTTTGTGACAACGAATGTTGAAATAATTACAAAGGTTTTCACTCCCCATGTGCCACAAAGGAATAAGAGGAAATTGTGGACCCAAAATCAACCACCCAGTCCATTAACGAGAATGAGGACCCAAACTTATTTTGCAGTAGAGGCAACACAAATGACGTAGGAAGATATTGATATTCCTATCCTAAAACCACGATAACTCATTGAAGCACAAGAACCATGGGATAGCCCATATTTAAATCCAAGACTTATCAACCCAAAAGAACCTACTGCAACAAAAGGAGAAATTCAAGTGGAAAATTTACTCTTGGAGAATGACCTACTGAAACAGGAGGTACGGGTGCTTAAGGGAGAACTGCAAGGGTTCATAGATTTATCGCATTAGCATAAATGACTAATCACATGGAGTAAGTACCTTTTGTTTTAGGAAATATTGAGCATGATGATTTGATGTGCCCAAAATGTGGTGACATCTTCAAAAATGCGAGATATAAGGTCACTCTCATGGAATTTTCAGCCTAGACACTTTGACAATTAAGGAAAGAAAAGAATGGGATGACACCAACAGAATTAGTGGAAGATGATGTGCAGAATCAGAACATGGGTATATCCTTCTTGACCATGGATAATTAGGATCCACTAGATCAAGAATCAACTACTAAAAGATAAGAACTAGTTGTTGAAACACATGAACAAGCTACTAAAACAAAAGAACTAGCTCATGAAACATAGGAACCGACTATTGAAACACAAGAACCAGCTACTAAGACACGTGAATGTTGAAACATAAAAGTTGGCTGCCGAAAATATAGATCTAGAAACTCAGGACAAACCTCAACCAAGGGAAAATGATGATAATACATTATTCAGGAATCCCTATAGATTATTGACTTGGATGTAGAGGATGAAAAGGTTCAAGAGGAGGAAGAAGACATTTCGTTGTTGAAATTTGAATTAAAAAAATGGAAGTATCAAGCTACCTTGTGTGAGGATGGGATGATTCCCCTTCATTTACATAGAAATAAAATTAAAGATCTCAAGGAGAGATGGGTCGAGGAACTGACTTTTCAAATGCTTCACTGGGAAAATTTGCAAGAAGAATTGAAGGAATTAAGAAAACTTACGTCTATGAAGAAGGAGAAAAGCAAATGTATAATCTAATTCATGAATTATTAAGTTGTAGAGCCCCATCACCATATTACTCAGTTTTCCTTTATGAAAAAATAACTCTATTTAAGATAAAATCTCTTATGGAAGGGATACCTTACCAGTTCATTACATATTCTTATTTTTTGGCTGGTTTTGTTCAGACTCATTTCCCTGAGCAAAATTTCCTCTGTGAATTGTACTTATAGTAATTGGAGTGCCACTTGGAATGTTTATCCAATCCTTTTCCTCACATAGGAGATATACATATGAGGTCATTCATTGCATTCATTGCCAATTATATGAACTAGTGGAATTCCTCTTAAACTACTTGAAGGAATGAGGATACTTCTACCCTCCGGATTCGAGGTGAACCACGGTCCCTTGAGGCTATAATTGTATATCTACACTCCCTATGTCAAATAATGAAATAAAAACACTCCAGTAAGAGTGCATATCTACCTATGTAAAAATTATATCACAACAAGAACCCTATGGAATAGAAGGAAGCAAGAGTAGGTGGGAAGCTTCTTCAAAGTCCATAAGAACAAGAGAGTCGTATTCTTTTGAAAATTTCAAATATATGATTTGTATAAAGTTTATGAGTACGTTAATTGTATTCATAAATGTGGGTTGAGCTGGCTCGGATTAAGGTTTATATTCACACTTATATGGCTGCACAAGAAAAAATACAGGAGTGTATATAAGTTGACCAAGAAGGAAACGAAGAAATGTTAGGAAATTTTAGTTGCTTTCAAGGGTATGTAAAATTGAGAGAGAATATTGAATCTTCCTTCAACCTCATCAACTTCCACAAGAAAACATTCAATTTGGATTCAAATTCACAGGAAGTTGTTGCATGAGGACATGCAACTTGACAGTTGGGGTGAGCTATAAGGTGCCAAAAATGCCCCTTTTTTATCGCCTATTTCTTGATTCTTGTTCTATGTTTTCCATTCTTAATGTAACCAAGTCACTATGTTTTCTAAGAAAAACGATTTTCTCAAGTAGGTCTAATATATTATTGCTTTGTTTTATTAATGCCTAAATTTTTCCCGTGATTATGAATTTTTCTTACTAATTAAGATGAATTTTGATAAACTTATGGAAGAAACTGAAACCACAAGGAATCTCGATGTATCAGATTTTTTATACACATAGATCAAGTAGTCAATTGAAAGATGTTACACTCTCTAGAGATTTGGTATAGGTATTTTTGGAAGCATCTTGAGTTATTTTTCATGCAGCCAGTTGAAACTCATGTGGTGCTAGCTCATTTTAGATCATTGAGAGCATTAATGTTTATGAAACATATTCCATCTTAATGTAATAATGAAGGAAATTTTTTTGTTTATGGAAGTGGTGATTCGATAGCCTAAATATCTTTAATATTCATGGCTTCCTGAATTAAGATGACCTGAATTGTTAGCCCAATATTTATAGGAAGACGGGATGGTTCACAAGGTTAGGCTTATTTTCGAAGGAAAGTTGTAAGAATAGTCTAAACATTATGTACTTAAGCACTCATTTTATTAAATAAGTGGCAATATTTCCTTAATATACTATGTAGTAATTTTTTATAGTGTCTAGCGACATCTTTGTTAAAAGGAAAGGGCCCACCTTCTCTAAAAGTTCTCGAGTTAATTGTAGTTGCTTACTTCTTTTATTTTATTTTGTGTGAAATTGAAATTAGATTTCCTTTTGAGTTCTTGAAATAGTGTGAGTATTATGTGTGGGACTCTTTTATTACAACCTTTTTTGTTTGTTGAAACAGTTGATTGAATAATGCATAGTTTATTTTTGCAAGTGTGCGATTGATTATTGTTGTTACATCTATGCTCTGCTATTGCGTTTTCTCATTAATTATTTCCTTTTAGAGCTGCTAAATTGGTAGATTGCATGTGAATTTATAGAATCAAAAGTTGATTTCCTCTATGATTGAATATTGAAATTGTATATTGGGTCTTCTTATGGTGATAGTTCAGGATTTAAATTCTTGTAAAAGAAATTTAACTCTTTTATTTTTAACATGGTCATTTCTAGAATTGACATAGTAAAAGGATTGAGAGCTCTTTGATCTTTCGGTAGTTGAATTAGTATTTGAAGTTGGATTGAGCAGTGAATCAAGGAATATACTTAATTATTAGGAAGATTGGATAAATTTTATTTGATTGATCAGTTAATGAATGTTTATGCATATATTTCACTTAATTACCTTTGAGATAACTAGTCTTCCCTTTTTTGACAATCAGTATTGAGCACTATGTTTATTAATTAATAAGAAACTATATTGACCAACAAAATACTGTAATGAGTGGTAAAACACATGCAAATTTATAAAATGGGTGATATGCCAACTTAGCTATAGTTTACCATATTAAATAGCATAGGTTCACTTAACCTGAATCTAACTTTGAAGTAGACACATAAGAAGAGGGATGACATCCTAACACATGACAAGGTTTGAATTTAGTGGTAAGAAATGTGAGCATGTTTCTTTCAATTTTAAGCTTTCCTTTCCCACATATCTGGTTGCCATGAAAACCAAAACATATGTGTGTTTTATCTCTACAAAACATGTACACATTTTATCTCTACAAAACATGTGGATATTTTGTAGAGCTAAAACGTGTACTCATTTTTGAAAAAAACGAATTTACCTTATGGGAAAGGGGAAGGAGGAACACATTATACAACCTGACGAGAACTATATACTCACAACGAGAACTCTAACCCTCAAAATTTGTTTTCTTGTGTCTAAAACACTAAAATCAAGCTTCAACTTGAAAAACGATCCTACTAGTAGCATCCTTTTTGTTTCAAGGTTAAAAATATAAAAATTTCCTCAAAAAATCATATTGTTGCTAACAATAGCCTTCAAATAAACCATTCAATAGAAACTAATGCTACTAGAAGCACATTGGTTTTTTCAAATTCAAAAAGTATAACTTGTTTGAAAGTATGGACTTAACAATAAGTTTTCTGTGAAGAAAAATATTACAGTCAACCTCTAAAATGAAATGTAGTGCAAACATTGTAGTGTTTTTGAAACCACGACCTTGAAAAATAAAGTGTCCCGCCTTTGTGGCCATCATTTCCCCCTCCCCATTTTTTAATTTTTTTTAAACTTTTATATAAAATAAAATAAAATCTAAATAAAAAAAATACTAAATAATTAAACTTTATTAAAAAAAAAAATATTAGAAATTTTTATTAAAAAATATACAATTTTATTAAAAAAATTAAAAAGAGAAACATATAAAAAAGTCCTAAAAAAATTATAAATCTTAAAAAAACATTTAAAAACAATTAAAATTAAAAAAAATTAAAATAAAGAACTATTAAAACAAAATTTAAAAAAATATTAAAAAAATAAGACAAAAAATTTAAAAAAGCATTAAAATTTTGAAAATATATTAAAAATTAAAACATTAAAAAAAACAATTAAAATTTAAAATATATATATTAAAATAAAATAAAAAGAAAAAACCCTACCTAACGAGGCCCCTCTTCCGCTCTGCTCTCCCACTACCCCACCCCCTATTACGTCCCCTCTCCTATCCTCCCCTTTCCCTACCCATCCATCCCCTTACTCCTTCCCTCCCCTCCCCTCCCGAACCTCCTCCCCCTCCCTGTTTCCCCGCTTTGCCTGCATCGCCACCCCTTCCCCCCTCCTTCCCAACCTGTGGGTGGCGATCGAGCCACAAGTCGATGTCGAGCATCAAGTCGTTTATCGATTGTTGTAGCACGGGGATCCCCAACACTCTCATTGAGCAACGAATTGATTCCGGGCATCAAGTCTTTGCTCGATGGGGGCATAGATCCATTACTCAATGGGGGCATCAAGCCATTTCTCAATGGGCACGGTGCGAAGCCTTGAGTGACACCCACAAGCAACAAATCGATGCCCAACATCGAGCTATGGCTCGATGCTTGCTCATGGGGTAGGGAGGAGTGGGGAAGGGTCGAAGACAGAGAGTGAAGGGGGGCAACTCAGAGGGGGAGGAGGCAGGGGAGGGGAGGGGAGGGGAGGGACGAGGGAGGGGCGAGGGAATGGAGTGGAGGGACAGGGAAGGCCGATGGCATAGTAGGGAAAGGGGTGAGGTGGAAAGGGGATGGGAGAGGGGATGCAGTGGCCAGCGATCGAAAGGGGGAGACGTTGAGGTGGTAGGGAGCAGAGGGGATGAGCAAGTGCGATAGGTAGGTTTTTGTTTTTGTTTTTAATTTTTAGTTGCTTTTGTTTTTAATTTTTAATTGTTCTTTTTTTTTTAATTGGTTTATTTTTATATTTGTTTTTGAATAGATATTTTTTTAAATAAAGGTTTTTTTAGTGTTTTATCTAATTTTTTATAATTTTTTGATAATATTTTTTATATGAATTTTCTAAAAAAATTACTAATAAAATTTTATTTTTTAAAATAAATAATTATTTTTAATAAAAATTACAAAATTTTTAGTAAAAAATTTATTGGAATAAATTTTTAAATTACTATGTTATTTATATAATTTTTTTGTTTATATGTTTTTAGTTTATATATAGTTTATTTTTTATTTAATTTTAATTAGTGTTGTTTTTTAATTTATTAATTTTGCATTTGAATTTTTAAAATTCTTATATTTTTTTCAAATATTAATACAAAATCACAAAATAAAAATTATTAATTTATTTTATTTTTAAAAATGATTCTTTTATGTAATTAAAAAAAAATTAATTGACGGGTTTCCAAATTTTGTGATTTTATTCCCCCCAAAAAATGGTGTACTACTGGTAGCACTATTTTTTAATTTGGAGGTAAATAACCACTAAATGGAGACTATAAAAAAAACAAGAACTATTTAGAGTTCTCACCAGGTTGTATAATGTGTTAGGGGGGTTTAGAGAGATAAACATACATAGATCGAGGTTGGGGAGGTAGGGGTTTAATGAAGATTATGGTGGTTATTGGGAAGATGGTCTATAGGATTGGGGCAAAGAAGGAGATGGGTGGGGGGTAAGTTGTATGGAGAAAGGGATTGTGAGAGATGTATATTTAGAGGGGTAGGGGTAGGTGGACCAAGATAGATAGATAGAGAGAGGGGTAGGCAAAGGTGGAGTAGGAGAGAAAAAGAGAGGGGGAGAGGGGGTGGTTATGGGAAGTTAGAGTAGGAGGGTTTTTAGGGATAAATAGGGGGTTATGGGAAGTTAGAGAGAGAGAGAGAGAAGAATGTGTTAAAGGGTTGGGGGAGTGATAAAGGGATGGGAGTAAAGTGTAGGTGGAGTGGTAGGGGGGCGGAAGAGTAAGATATGGTGTTATTAAGGTTTACGGGGGATAGGGGGAAGAGAGATAAATATGAGGAGGGGGGTTAAATGTAGGGGGGACGTAGTTGAGTTATGAAGTGAGAGAGGGGGTTAGTAAGTGATATGGAGACAGGGACAAAGGAGGGGGTTACTTATATAGGGAGGTTTATGAGGGTGTGTGTGAGAGAGAGTGAGGTTGTTAGGGGGGCGGAAATGAGAGAGAGGCATGGTGGATATGGGTAGGTGGAGAAGTATAGGTATGTGAGAGAGAGAGAGAGAGAGAGAGAGAGAGGTGGGATGGAGGGAAGGTGTAGGTGATTACTGGTAGAGTGAGGTGTTGAATATTGTGTAACTTCATAGTATATTCTTATTCTATTATTGATGTGTCATGGTGTTTTATTATTGTACACACTTTCATGATATTATTATTGCAACAACAATGTAAATAATCCTAAAACAATTCAAGTGAAAAGAGTCAAGTTTGACCACTAGAAACCACTCGGTAAAAATTTCCTCGTCACTGAGAAAAACTACCCCAGGATTGGGTAAATCTACCCTAGTCAAGTAGGCTTAGTTAGTGGAAAAGTAACTTGGAAAATAATTATAAATAGGGGAGGAGCCCTTCCCATTTGGACACATCAAAGAAGCTATCATATTTGTTAGAGAGCCTAAGAACAATGAGTTTGCTTGGAAGGAAGAGTAGCTACAATTGTGAATACATCTTATGCTATGTTTTTCTATCTTATCTTGTTCTTGGGATCTTTGTATCAAAGAGAATTTATTTATTTGACTGTACAAGAATACATTGTTGAAGGGAGAGCACCCTCAAATGGAAAAAGGAGATTACTCAGTGATTTATAAGGAAAAGCATCAAAGCTTAAAGAAATGAGTCATGGGCTGCAATTTCTAGCTACCAACTACCAAGGCCCAACTCCCCTAGAATTTAATTACATTAACGCTATGACACTATCCTTAACTGCATCATCTCTTCGAGTTTCAATACCTTACCAAGTCATACCATATCATCATACAAAGTCCAATGGCCCATTCGATCAAACTCCCTCTAGTTGTATAGTCACTGTGCTAACTTACCGAGTGATATGTTTACATGTACTGACTTTTATGACGGGTGGTGTAGACGAATGAACATTAAACTAACAGTCCTGATTTTTTCATACATAGACATTGACGTGTAGCATCCAATATTATGTGTCAAACATGCTTTATTTTTCTCAATATCTTGTATAGCACATCGGGTCCCAGGCCTGTATGCAGAAACTTACAACTCTGAAGTGTTAACATTTGACTAGCTATCATACCAAATTTATCATAACTCCTCACAAACAATCTTCTTAACACCTCTGCTATAAAATTATTGACATCTCTTTTTTGTTTCGATCTATCAACTTCCAATTCATCGTTGATTTTATATCATTTGACCTTCTATGCTCCTCAACACTTAGCCAGTTTTTCATTTTTTCTCCATGCTTTCTACTGGGAAACCTCATGCAACTCCTTTCAACTCAATGGATGCAAAATCAATTCTTGACATGACTAATGCAGTTCCATTACTACTATCTTCCAAATTCCTTTAATGTGAGTATCAACATCCTGGCCACCTAAACATAATGATGGGTGAAACACCATGCTCCCAAATTGATATTTTCATCAATATGGATTGCGACATTAGCTACCCCGTTTATCTTTGTTCCAGATGAAGAAACTTTGAGCCCTGCAACTTGAAAATAATTAATTGGGCTAGATTAATTTTATCTAACTAATATTGTGTTGGAGGAATAATCATTCCCAACAAAATTAAAGGAACCCATTAGGTTTTAGATAATCCATAGGATTTTTTGTTTTTGGCTTTATTGGTGTCAATGTTGTATTTGGTTTTGGATTTCAATTCATCCTTTCCCTTCCAACTAATGTTTTTTTTGACATATTGAACTTTTATCTTTCCTCTCACACAATGTTTTAGTGAAAAATTAACCCTTCAACAATCAAGTTTTATAATACCCATCAATAATAATGTTTTTATTAAAGAACTTAATTTTCATTTAAAATATATATTTTTATTGAGGAGTTTAATTTCCAATTAAAAGATAACAATAGCCACATTGACCCATGTTTTTTTAATTGATCATGTTCTTTGAAATTTAAGGGTGGAACAAAATAACCTACTAACATTGACATATACAACTCAAACATAACTTGCGCTAGCATTATGCATTTGAAGTACATTAAGCACTAAAATTATTAAAAATAAAATCAAATGTGGAACCTAAAATCCTTTTTGAAGGTTAATGTGAGGTCACAAGTTATGCAACATACAAAATTTTTCAAGGTTAACATGTTGCATGAATGACCTGTAATTGAAATTGTGAGATTTTAATTTTTCAATGAAAAGATATGTTTTTATTGAGATTAGTTCCAAATTAAAATAATTTACCCATGTTTTTTTGTTGACCATATGCTCTGAAAAGTGAGGCTTGAATAAAACAACAAAATAACAATGACACACACACCTCAATAGTAACATGTTCTAGCATTATGCATCTGAAGTACATTAAGTGATAAACTTAGGAAACAAACAAAAGGTGGAACCTATAATAATTTCTAAAGGTTAATGTTAGGCCACATGTAATGCAACATACCAAAATTTCAATGTTGACATGTTGCATCAATGATATTGGTGTAATTGAAATTGTGACATTTTATTCCAAATTACTTCAGTTAAAAGCCCAGATAAATATGATATGCCCTTTGTAGAGGTGAATCGTTAAAAAAACCAATTGCAATTGAGATTGTACTGTGATGTAATCTCCTTCCTTTGTCAAAAGAAGTTTAATAGGGTTGTTTTTCTAAGGTATGGACTATTTTGGATACCTCAACTATAATTACATGTGAACTTGCATGTAGCAAACCTTATACCCTCAACTATCTAACTAGGTTGTAGGGTATAAATCTTCTCTTTAAAACAAAATATGTAATAACATTTCCAACCAAGATTTTCAAAATTCCCAACATTACAATTACCATATCTTAGTCTTAGTTGATAAAGGTTATTTATCCACTATAATATAGTCATTTGGAACCATGCCACAGTTGCTATAAGATTTACAATGCCTATTCAAAAAAAAATAGAAAATGCTTGTTTTCATTTTAACAATATTAGATCTTATGCAACAATATAATCATGCAACCATATTCTAAAGAATAGTGACGAACATTAATAAGGGTATAATCGTAGCATTAAGACATTTGTTTTTAATAATGAAAGTTGAGATTGATTAATATTATACTAAGACTACAACTCATGGTTGATTAGAAACCCCTATGATACCTTCAATAAAGAATCATTCCAACACCATTAAGATTTGATTTCTTCCCTCCACCAATGAAAATACCAGTCAAAGATCCTGACCAACATTCCTTGATTTCACGGTGCATGTAACCCTTAATCTAATATAAAAGCATGAACATGACAAAGCATGATTCCTATCATTTCTAGTACAACAATTAGTTGAATTCCATGTTTATAGTTGAATTATGTGTTCAGTAGTGTTAACATGAAAATTTAAAAATTATGATCATTTTAATGATATAGAAGTTCACATAATCATTCATTCCATACCATCTCAAATACTAGTGCTTACATAGTTATGCATTGCTTCAAACACATAATATTATATATGTATAGTATTTGTGTTTTTATTCAAAATAGCATAAACATATTAATCGCACCTACATCATAATTTTTTAAATACAATCTACCAACATGTACTAACAATACTAGTGCTTACATAGATATGCATCCCTTCGAACACATACTATTATATATTATATATGTATAGTATTTGTGTTTTTATTCAAAATTGCATAAACATATTAATCACACCTACATCATAATTTGTTAAATACAATCTACCAACATGTTATAACATCATATCAATCATATCAATCAAATAATTAGAAATTCATAATAAAAGAATACATATCTTAATTAGTAGACTTGGGGATCGAACATGCAGCTTCCCCGATCCACCAACCATAGGTGCTTTATCTAAAGCTCACCCATGAGGTAGGAAAAAAATAGACTAGGACACTAGGAAAATTAGAGTTCATCATAAGATATCTCGACGAAGTCTACCTCACATTTGTCTTCAATAAAAATAAAAGGATTCGGTTAAGTAATTAGGCTCGAGCTTCAAATAAGAAGCTGACTTCCAGTTAATGAATTCATTTAATACAATTAACTCGCAAATATGGGTCAATTCTCTGCAAGAAATTTCCCCTCTCAAAAATATAATATACATAAAAGTGAAAACATTTCATGGATCAATTTATCAAGGAGATCGCCCTCCAAGGGAAAATACGAGGAACAAGGCCTAATCTTTGAAAAAATAAATACACAACCTCATAAATACATAGAACGAAGATCATTGTCATAAAAATGAAACACATTGGGTCGATTCCCCAATCATTATCTAAAGGAACTAGGATTTTATCTCCATAAGACATCGCCTAGTATTTGATTGAGAGTGTATTAAACATTCAATCAATAAGTACCTTGAGTGTTGAATACAACCAAAGCATTAAATATTTAAAAGGGTCAATCCCTCCATAAGGACTCACCCCTCTTCATTCGACAATGAAGAGTGATATCATATATATATATATATATATATATAATGGGGTTTTCTTAGACACAAATACCAAAGCCCAAGAATAATGCGCCATTCAAAGAGAAAAAAAAAATAGGAGGATTAACTTCATTCCTTTTCACACAACCAAAACACACACACATATCCCCCAAGAGTCCAAGGGTCAATTTTTTTCACGAAGATATCGCATATCCCCCACCTTTTCTTCAATCAATTCAATACATGATACATTAATATACTAATATCACTTTACGACTAAGGTAGATTTCTCATAGAGTGATACCACCCACCAACAACAATTAGAACCATTCCAATAACAACGTGAGGAGGGGGAACGACTCTCTTGAGCTCGAAGCAACATTCAATTGTTACCAACTACCACAGGATTGAACTCGGCTCTCTCTATCTCATCTCAGAAAGTGCTCTATCTAGTACAAAAGGAAAATAAACGAAAACTAGGAGATGAATCTCTGTTGGCTAACATTGCCTCCTTATTCCCTATTAAAATACTCACAGTACCAAACACATGCATTAGAAAGAAAATGTTGCATCCACAAACGATGAAAGGGGATCATGGATTTGGTTCTCAGTTGGGAGAGAGAGCTTCTCTTTATAAATAACACAAAAAATATATAAAGAATTTTATAGAATTGGAATAAACTATTTGATCAGACCTCCTCCAACATGATATTCCTCTTCTTCTTCATTCACAGGAACTCATAATTTGAGAGAGAGATAAGAAATATTAATTTTATCAAGATATTCACTATTAAAGAGTTAATTCACTACCTTAAAAGTTACTTCGCTCTCCTCCAGGAGCTCATCCTTTCCCCTTTGTACTAGTAAACTGTAAAACCCTCTTCATGCAAAAATAACTCCCACTTTGAAACTCACAAAGAGAACCAAGAGAAGATTGTTCTCTCCATTGCAACAAAAAATACCCCCTCTAAATGCTTTTGGATTCCTTAAATACCCTTTGGAATATTAAGAATACCCAACAAATACGCACTCTGGACTTTGGGGTTCCAAATCCCTCTTCTTTTCTAGTGGAATTCTAGCCCAAACTTTAAAGCCAAAAAACTGGAAATGAGACATATCATGCTTGTTCCCACTGCAAGATTCGAAACGAGTGATTCCATCAATATGCTTGTGAGGTACCCTATTCTGGATGTAGGGTGCACATTTTATAGCTTCAGCCGAAAAAATTTGTGGCAAAGTCTTAGAATCGATAATGCAAGTGGCCATCTCCATGAGAGATCTATTATTCCTCTTAGCAACACCATTCTGCTAAGGTGTCTAGGGAATAGAGTGTTACATCTGGATACCTGCATATTCAAAATATTGAATAATCTCATCCATTGCATACTCACCATCATTATCATATCTGAGGATCTTGAGTTTTCTTCCGGACTGGTTCTCAACTAGGTCCTTAAAATTCTTGAAGAGGACAAAAAATTCTAACTTATGCTTGAGGATGTAAACCCAACAAGAGTATGGAAAAGTCATCTATGAAGGTTAGGACATACTTGTATTGAATCATAGAGATATCAGTAAAAGGAACAACAATGTCACTATGAATAAGTACAAGGGGTTCAAAGATTCACTCATGGCTGACTCTCTCATATTTATGCTCTAGTTGTTTTCATAGAATGCATCCTAACAGAATCCTTTGGAAAACTTGATCTTTGGAAGCATGTGGGAAGCCCTATGACCATATCTATCTCACAAAACTATGAAACATATTTGTAATCTATATGGATAAACCTTTCATGACAAATCTTGAAGGATTCATTAGCATGAGTGAGGAGAAAAGAGGGGATTCAGAAGGACATGAAATGTGTGAACTTGTACACGTTCGAACTGTGATCCACAAAACCTTTAGCAATGACTTTATGATTCAAAATCTCAGATATTTCAACATCATTGAGAGTAAAGACAACCTTCTTAGGAGAACCATTGTGGGTCATATAATATATTGAAAATATATTAGTAACAAGACCTAGGACATACAAAACATTATTGAAGGAACCATGGTCAATATCTATTCTACCCTTTCCCTTAATTTTAGTGTTAGATTTATATCCCAATGAGATATTTGGACCATTCGAATCATCAAGAGAGGAGAAGGCCTCCCTTGTTGAAACCATGTTCCTTGAAGCTCTAGAACTAATTATAAAAGAAGGAGATCTTCTAGTGCTTGTAACCAGGGAATGAATTCTCTTCTTTTCTTCAGAACTTGATCCTCCTTCCTTCTTCTTTGTGCCTTTAGGAAGATAGATTTTGTTATTTTGCAGGAATTGAGTCAAGATATTGATTTTTTTCTTCATCTAAGAGCTGTGAGGATGAAATCCCTTACCATAGTATGCACACTTGCTCGTTTGACCTTTACCTTTCTTCTCTGGTATTTCTTGTTCTTGGAGTTTGAGGACTCCTCATGAGACTTGGAACTATCTCCCTTCTGATCAGGAGGATTATTATCCTTCTTATTTCCTTTGGAATCCATATTTGAATCTCTAGCAACCAATGCTTGATATTTGGAAGGTTTGATGGTGCCCATCATTACCAACTTATCTTACTCCTGATTCAAGGGTTCCATGAAATATGCCATTGAAGGCATCTTCCAGGTTTGAGTAGTTGAATTAGAGGCATGGACGGTTGATACAAATACTGAATAGTGAGGGCCAAGGTTCAAAAGTATGGCAAAAACTAGTTGTTCAACTTTATTTTCGATACCACAATGTTTCAATTGTAAAACAAGGGCTTTGAACTTCAATAAATAGACTTGTAAGGACTCACAATTTCTTTGACTTAGTGAGATCAACTCATTTTCAAGTTGATGTCTGCCCATTTCATTTTTATTTTCAAATAAATTTTTAAAATTCTCCCATACATGATTTGGTGATGTCAATCCATCAAGGTGGAAAAGAAGGTATCTGGAAATACTGAGACACAAGAGACCATATGCCTCATCCCTCCTATTGTGCCACATGATATTCTCTACTGCTACATTAGGATCAACATTAATTTCCATGGCCACTCTGAAGAGTCCCTTACTCCTCATCAAAATCTTCATTTATGCCTTCCATTCGAAGTAGTTGAATGGAGTCAAGATGATATCATTACATTGATCCATTTCTTCAGCAATTGCGCCCTTGAATAGTCAGAATGCGCTCCCTCGGAGTGATGTCGATCATGCAAAAGCAATAGAAGAGGAGAACATTTGAGCTACAAAGGATATGATACCATGTGTAAATTGAATCCCAAGCTTAGATCAATCAAACTCACAAAATTGCTTATAAAACATGCATAGATTCATTCAATTTAAAGGAAATATATGCAACATAACACAAACTTCTATTGAATAAGTTTATCTGATCAAAACTCATCAATTCATAGGTTTTCAAAATATATAACTACATCATATATTCAAATGCATAATGAGGCTATTCGAATCAGCACAAAAGCAGGCTTATTCAATAGTCAAACCCCCCTAGGTGCATAAAACACTTTCCAAATTTGTCAAGAATGTCATGAATGCGATGAATGAAGTGTATGAGTTGATAAGTGAAGGAAAGTGGATAAATACATTCTTTTTGAAGACAAAAATATGTAGGGTGATTTGTACAAAAAAACACATTTGCCTTAACACTTGCTTTACCTTTTTCCTTAAAAGTTGATGAAAAATAGTCTAATTATGGATAAGGAAAGAATGTGCACTTGAAGGAACCATGATGACACCCAATCACCATTAGGATTCACTTACAATTAACCCTCTCTCTTCATAGTCGAATTGTTTCCATTTCCTTGCACATTCATTCCCGAAGTACATATTCATATTACATCATACATGAGATGTTGACATGCTTTAACTAATGCACAGTTTGAATAAGAAATCAAAGTATTAAAAAATTCATTGGAGAGGCCTTGGCCTTGAGCTCCACACTAGGAACTAGTACATTATGAACTTACATTTCACATTTGATTATAGTGACAAAAATGAGGTATGAGAGATATTACATCACACATACCAAGATACATCAAACCTTTCATGGAAGTGGATTTTTCTATGTATTATCCATCATGCACTTTGATGAGAATTTGATCGAATAAATTTTTTTTCTTCATTCACAACTAAAAGAATTTCGTTTTTTAATATAGGTAACTCATTTTATTTTTATTTTATAAAAATAGTGTATACTTATATAATTTGACATAGTAATTTGAAGATATAAAAATTGTTCCGGTAAAAACTATTTTTTCAACATTTTCATCAAAATTTTCTATTGGATCGATAAGTGGACATCTTGGAATATACGGAATGGTAAAAATGTTTACATAAGAATTGATCCTTATATTGGTGGCAATGGGAGCTATGCACTGCCAGTGGAAACTCTTGAACACTTGGAGGAAATTGGATTAAATACTCACAATCAAATCCAAAGGCCATGGTCACCTATTATTAAAGGTGGATACTAGTTTAAGACTAGATATATTAGGTTATTTGGAAAATGGGACTCTTTATGGGATAATTATATAAAGTCTTTTAAAAGTGTAGGTATTAGTATGGCAGATTCAGAGGACAAAATTGTTTGTGTTTGGAATAAAAATCAGGAAATGTCACACAAAAGGTGCTTATGATACTCTTATCAATTCTCAATTTCATTATGAAAGTAAATGGTGGTATTGTAATTATGTAGCTAGCATATTCCACAAAATCTCAAACGTTTCTTTATGGCTATTATTGAAACATAGACTTCTGAATTGGAAAAATTTGATGAATAGGGGATGGATGGGTCCTGGTTGTTGTGATTTGTGCAAGACAAATTTTGATATTGTAGATCATATTTTCATTCACTGTTACTTTAGTAAAAATGTGTGTAAGTTGTCTTGTGAAGATTTAAAAGTTTGCACAAGTTGGGGAGATTCCAATTTTGAGTAAAAATTCAGGATTTGGTATCAGGAAAAAGGTATTTGTAAATTGCTTCCTATTTTCATTAGTTGGGATGTATGGAACATGAGAAATAAGGTTATATTTGAAGATGCATTTCCAAATGTTTATTAGTGTGTGTAAAATAAATTGCCATTTTTAAATAATATCAAGGCATGGCCAAGAAAAATAATACAAATAATTTGTATTGTCCTATTCACAATTTCTCATCATCTGTTGGTTTTTTTTATCGTGCGTCTATTAATGGTGAATGTGGTCGTAGTATGATTATTATGTTAAATAGTGATCATTCAGATCATCAAAAGGAGGTGGAAAGGGAAACAACACCACTATTTAATTGCTTGGTCCATGCGGAATTTTAAGTTTTGCTTCACTTAATGGTATTGAATCTTTTTATATTTATGGTGAATCAAAAGTTGTAATTGAATGGGAAAAAGGAAGTTACAAATTACAACTCCTTCATCTTAAACATAGGTGTATGAGAGTTAAATTTTTTATTATCTCATTTCAACAGATTTCCTTATCACATACTTCTAGAGGTTTCAACATGGAACCTGATCAATTGTCAAAATGCAGTATTCTTCAAGAGGAAGTTTTTATGCATTATCATGAATTTGCGAAAGGATCAATAATAAGTTATAAAATGAAAATTATTGCTTTAACTTCGTACTTTTTAGTTATTGTTTTTTTCAGTACCAATAGAATTGATAAAGAATTTTTTGTCTCACATTCTCTTGTAGCTTGAGGTCTAGAGGATATTGTTTTTATGCTATTGTTTTGTTCCTGAATGGTTTTTTTGCTAAATACGGTAGTGGAGTTTTAGAATAATCAACGCATAGTTTACTACCTTAGACATTAATTTAATTATTTTTGTCTTATTTTCCTAGTTCATGTGTCCCACCTTATGCAAGTTGTCATTTACCTGTCTATAGTGGTCAAACTTGCCTATTTTGACTCATGTAGCGCTTGGGAAACGTCAAGGAATCAATTCTACTTTATTCCTAGCCTCCTAGGCTCCCTTCTGCTTTTTCTACTTTATTGCCTGCTTTTTCAGTGCTTTAAGGCAATTGGGAAAGTTTGCCTAGGTGAAGTGAACTAGTTTTTTGTCCTCTACATCCTCCACTATTTTCTCCTTGGAAAAGCATGTATGATTTTTCATTCCATCACTCTTTAGCTTTCCTAAGTGATTTTTCCAATTCGTGAGCTCCAGGACTGATTTGGAAACAATTTTTTGCACCTATGGGGGATTTGCTTAATTTTAGTAAGCCTGCTTTTGAATAGATTCGAATTGGTCCTCATGCATTTTAATCCATGATGTAATTATTTAATACAGCAGCCTATGTTATTACAGGGTTGGATATTGTACACTTATTCAATACAGTTTAGTGTTCAGCTCATTATTCAGTCTCTTTTGTGAGTGATTTTCCATGATCAATTGATAATTATTGTGAGTATAATTGTTGTATCACTGGGTTCAATTTCCACATGGTATTAGATCCATTGTATATCAATTTCTCTCCTTCAAATTTTTTTTGCACGTTCGACATCAATGACTGGGAGCCTTCTACTGACAGCGGGACAATTTCTGAGCTACGGATCAATCTCAAAAAATCATCTTGACTCCCTTCAATTTATTTGAATGGAAAGAAGAGATGGAGATACTGTTGAGAGAAAAAGGCCTCTACAGGGTGACTAT
Organism: Pseudotsuga menziesii; assembly: GCA_001517045.1. Lineage (NCBI taxonomy): Eukaryota > Viridiplantae > Streptophyta > Pinopsida > Pinales > Pinaceae > Pseudotsuga > Pseudotsuga menziesii. Next base: position 11,405 of record LPNX011137039.1, on the reverse strand, counting down.
GGCAATAGAAGCAAAGCCCAATGCAGCTGCAAAGAAGATAAAATTGCACAACAGGAGGGATGAGGCTTATGGTCTCCTGTGTCTGAGTATTTCCAGAGACCTCCTTTTCCATATTGATGGATTGACATCACCGAATGAAGTATGGTGGTAGCATACTAATATTTTTTTAAATACAGATGAGATGAGGGGACATCAAATCGAAAATGAACTGATCTCCCTGAGTCCAAATAGCTTTGAATCCCTGCAACTCTATTTCTCCAAGTTCAAAGCACTTGTTTTGCAGCTGAAACAATGTGGGATCGAAAAGAAGGATGATCAGCTGGTCTTGGCCATACTCTCGAATCTTGGCCCTAAATATTCAGCATTTTTTTCTAACTTCTATTCGACAAAAACTGACAGCTTGAACCTGGAAGATGCCTAGCCTTGCAAATTTCATGGAATCTCTCACACAAGAACATGACCAGCTGGTGATGATGGGCACCATCAAACCATCCAAAGACCAAGCTCTAGTTGTTGGAGATTTGAAGGTGGATTCAAAAAGCAAAAAGAAATCTAAAAAGCCACCTGAGCAAAAGAGAGACAAGAACAAGTCTCTGGAGGAGCCAAAAGGTTCCAAGAAGATCTACCAGAAGAAGAAGAACAAAGGAGAAATGAGCAAGTGCACATACTGCAATAAGGGTAATCAAACTAAAAGCTCTTGTATGAAGAAGAAAATAGACATGCTGACCCAACTCCTGGAGAAGAATGGCATCTCCCTTCCAGACAGCTCAAAGAAGAGAGAAGGAGGATCAAGTTCAGAAGATAGAGAGAGAGAGTTAATGCATTGGTTGCTAGCACATCAAGCTCACCTAGTTTCATCATTGATTCTGGAGATTCAAGACACATGGTTTCGACCAAGGAGGCATTATCCTCACTTGACATGTCGAAAGGACCACCTATAGTACTGGGAGATGACTCTCTCAGTGAAAGTTTGGGAAAAGGGAGGATTGATCTTGATCATGGTCAGTTCAGCAATGTGTTGTATGTGCGTGGTATTTCCTCCAACCTCTTGTCAGTGTACCAGATGAATTACACTGGGTATCCAAAGAAAGTTATATTCTCCCCTGATGAAGTTGAGATCATAGAGATCTCAAGTGGTAGAGTCATTACAAAATAAGTTGCAAATCATGCTCAAAAGGTATACATGTTCTCACACTTCCTACCCTACTCAAACCCCTCTGCTCGTTTGATTCATGCTAATGAGGCAAACAAGCTTTGGCATGAAAGATTTTGCCACCTAAATTACAAGTATCTTTCTGATCATAGTGAAAAAGAGATGGTCATAGGGTTTGCCAAGATAAAATTTTCCAAAGGAGTCTGCCAAGGTTGTATCCTAGGAAAACACCCAGAGCACAAATTTGAGAGAGCTAGTCATGAGAGAACCTCTGCACCCCTAGAGCTGATCCACAGTAATGTTCCTATCCCATTCCCTTATATTTCCATGATTCAGGACAAATATGCATTGAATTTCATACATTACTTTTCCAGGTATTGCTAGGTTTACTTCCTGGAACACAAGGCTGAAGTTTTTGGCCTCTTCAAAGTCTTTAAGGCTTTGGTTGAAAACTAGTCTGGGAGGAAACTCAAGGTCCTCAGATATGAAAATGGTGGTGAGTATGTCAAGTCTGAGTTTATTAATTATTGTGTAGATGCAGATATTCAAATGCAATATTCTATCCCTTACACACCACAGCAAAATGGTGTTGCTGAGAGGAAGAACAGATCACTGAAGGAGATGGCAACATGCATGATGGAGGACAAAACTTTGCCACCAAAGTACTGGGCCGAAGCTATCAACTGTGCAGCCTATATCCAGAATAGGGTTCCTCATAATCATCTTGATTGTATGACTCCTTTCGAATCATGGAGTGGGCACAAGCCAGATGCGACCCATTTCAGGATTTTTGGCTCAAGGGCTTGGGCTAGAAATCCAAGAGAAAAGAGGAAGGCTTTGTAGCCCCAAAGCCAAGAGTGTCTATTTTTTGGGTACTTTGAAGATTCAAAATAGTACAAGATGATAAATTTTACCACAAACAAAGATTTTATTGAAAGGTGTGTTCAGTTTCAAGAAGAACCCCTTGCAGCAGTGGAAGTTGGAGAAGCCTCTTCACCACTTGAACCTCTAAAAGTAAGTGAAGAGTTTGTTGAACATGCTGATTCTAATATGTCTGATATGAGTTTATTGTATACCATAACATCCCTACAAGGCCAAAATGGGCATCCAAGACACTACATGCAGCAGGAGAGCTAGTTGGGGATCCCAATGACCCAAGGAGGACTAGATCTCAATTTGAGAGTGGTCTGTGCATGAAGGATCCTATGTTTGCTAAGAAATGAAATTTGATGGTGTAATATGATCCTTAGACTTATGAAGAAGCAGTAGGAGATCTAATATGGAAAACATCCATGAAGGAAGAGTTTAGCTCAATCCAGAAGAGCAACACATGGGAACTACTGGATCTTCCCCCAGGGAGGAAGTTAGTTCAGTGTAAGTTGGTCTACAAGACCAAATTTGCTGCTGATGGTTCACCTATGAAGTAAAATGATAGATTGGTAGCCAAGGCCTACTCATAGGTTCATGGCATAGATTACAATGAGACCTTTGCACCAATGGTAAAGATGGATTCCATCAGGATAGCCTTAGCCATTGCAGCCTCAAAGCAATGGGAGGTACATCACATGGATGTAAAGTGTGCCTTCCTGAATCAATATCTCACTAAATAGATATATATGCAGCAGCCTCAAGGATTTTCTACTAACCCTTCTCTTGTGTGCAGGTTGAGAAAGTCATTGTATGGGCAAAAGCAAGCCCCCAGGGCTTGGTATGCCAAGATTGATAGCTTCTTGCTATCACTGAATTTTGTTCAATGCAAATCAGATCCAAATGTCTATTTGAAGTTAATTAATTGTTCATTAATGATCATTGTGTTATATGTTGATGACCTCCTCATTACAGGAAGCTCAAAGGATGAGATTGCTTCCTTGAAGGGTGTAATGAACCAAGCCTTCTCCATGACAGATTTGGGGCTCTTAAGCCAATTTTTGGGGCTTGATATTACTCAAACCAAAGCTGGAATCAAGGTGCACCAGTCCAATTATGCCTTGTATTTTCTGAACAAATCAGGATGAAGGATTGCAAAGCAAGCAAGACTCCTTTCCTTTCAGGAGTGAAGCTGGAAGAAGCTGATTCTTCACCTATGGTAAACAATACACTGTATAGGCAATTGCTTGGATGTTTGTTGTATCTTACACATACTAGACCTAATATTTCTTATGCAGTAAGTATGGCTTCTAGATATATGGATCAGCCTCATGAGATCCATTGGAAAGAAGCCAAAAGGATCCTTAACTTTGTTCAGGGAACAAGGACACATGGGATCTTCTATAAAGCAAAATCTGATCTTGATTTGATTGGATTTACTGACAGTGATGGGGTAGGTGATAGCACAGACAGAAATTACACATCAAGATATGTGTTCATGCTTTCAAAAGGGCCAATCAGCTGGTCAAGCAAGAAACAGAGTGCCATTGCACTCTCATCTACAGAAGCAGAGTACAAAGGAGTTGTTAATGCAACAACTCAATGTTTATGGTTGCAGGGTTTACTTGGAGAGTGTGGCTTCGAATCAGAGTATTCAAATACCATATACTATGATAACTAGAGTACCATTCTAATATGCAATGATCCAGTTCAGAAGCAGAGAACCAAACACATTGAGATCCATATGCACAACATCCGAGAGCTTGTGCATGATGGCACCATTCACCTACTCTTTTGTTCATCTTCAGAACAAGTAGCTGATATATTCACCAAAGCATTTTGTGAGAAGACCTTCAGCAATATAAAATCACTACTGGGGATTGCTGATCATGCTATGAAGCATGAGTGAAGACAAGATTTCCAAATTTTGTTTTACACTCCATGTTTAAGGGAGGATTTTCCCATGTGGTTTTTGCCTCTTTCCTTGGTTGTATGGACATGCAGTATGTAAAGGGTGACTAAGCCTTGTTTCTAGGCCCTATAATTTTCTGATATATTACTCATAAGTCAGCTTAAGGGGGGATTTAGAATAATCAACCCATAGTTTACTACCTTAGACATTAATTTAATTATTTTTGTCTTATTTCCCTAGTTCATGTGTCCCACCTTATGCAAGTTGTCATTTACCTATCCATAGTGGTCAAACTTGCCTATTCTGACTCATGTAGTGCTTGGGAAACCTCAAGGAATCAATTCTACTTTATTCCTGGCCTCCTAGGTGCCCTTCTGCTTTTTATGCTTTATTGCCTGCTTTTTCAGTGCTTTAAGGCAATTGGGAAAGTTTGACTAGGTGAAGTGAACTAGTTTTTTGTCCTCTACATCCTCCACTCTTTTCTCCTTGGAAAATCATGTATGAGTTTTCATTCCATCACTCTTTAGCTTGCCTAAGTTCTTTTTCCAATTCATGAGCTCCATGACTGATTTGGAAACAGTTTTTTGCACCTATGGGGGATTTGCTTAATTTTAGTAAGCCTACTTTTGACTAGATTTGAATTGCTCCTCATGAATTCAAATCCCTGATGTAATTATTTAATACAGCAGGCTATTTTATTACAGGGTTGTCTATTGTACACCTATTCAGTACAATTTAGTGTTCAGCTCATTATTCAGTCTCTTTTGTGAGTGATTTTGCATGATCAATTGATAATTGTTGTGAGTAAAATTGTTCTATCACTGGGTTCAATTTCCACATGGAGTTATAGTAGAGGATGTATGAAGAGGTATTTAAGTTATATATTTGAGAGTTGAAAGTTGAATGTTAGATTTGTATCACATGAATAAATATGTAATTGTTATCTCTTCCTTTGACTCTATAAGAATAACAAGACGATTTTGTTTTTCTTTTGAAAAAAAGAATCTAGAGACAATGACGTGATACATTTTTTCATTCAAATTGACAATCATGGGGTTTAATTTAATTCTCAATGTGTTTTTTGTGGGCAGGTTCAAAATTTATACCAACTAGTTTATGGTTCTTTCTTTCTTATTTTGGCCATTCAATTTTCTTTAGCTATAAATGGATAAGAAGAAACCACTTTCAACTTAAAAATTATTTAGTAGCTTTTGGTCCATATGAAAATGTAATTGTTTCAACCAATCTACGAGAATAATAAATTTTACTTTGTTTTAACATATATCAAATAAATCATTTAAAAAAAATCTAAGTAGATAGGTGAAAAGCTTTTAGCAGCAAGACTTAAAATTGTAACTGTACAAAGTGGGATTGGGAGCCTCCCACAACCAAACTTTGTTTACATGCCTTTTTTAATCACAATTATTAACACATGCCTTTGTGTGTCACAAGTGTTAACCCAACTCAATATCAAAATAGCAAAAAAAAAAATCACGCTTAAGAAAAAAACATAGAAGAATTTCATTAAAATTTTCTTTTAGATTATTATCAAATTTATAAAAAAAATGAAAATAATATCATCCAAAATTAGTAGTTCCAAGTCTATGGTAGCATGAAGAGAACACTTTCAAATTGTACAAATGGGTTTCTAAATTCAACACTTTAACTTCTTAGGCTCATAACCAAAAGGAAAGCATGTATGAAATTACATAGGTGATGCTAGGTAAATTTAGTATCGGATAAATTGTTGATGCTTGCTAAATTCCTTAGCTAATAAATTGTTGATGCTTGGTGGTTGGCTGGTTAATTCCTTAATTACTTGAAAATTGACTTATCCTCTAAGGGAAGGGAACAAAGGTCAAGGAAGGTAATTGAAAGGAACAGAAAGGACCTATATTGGTACAATAGTAGGCCAATTTAAGAAATGAAGAAGAAAATAAATGAAAGGAAAACCATCTCCATTGAAGGAAAACTCACCCACATACTCTTTAATCAAATGAGAAATTTTAATTTTATGTTATTACATATATAATAACAGCCATGCCACTTATATAGGCATATACATATCTTAACAAGCCTATTAATAAAAAAATATGATGGTTTGAAAAATAGTTAACCCTCCAAACTACACCCTAGAAAAGTGTTTGCTTGTTCTTTGAGACAGTTTATTGGAGTTTTTAACATTATTTTTGCCGATAAAATGACTCATGAATTGAAAATGTTGTCAAATTCTTGTTGCAAATATTAATTACTCACAGATATACATCACATCTCAGTCGACACAGACAAAGTCTGTAGAAGTATATTGTTTCTAGACTATCTCACATGATGAAGAGTTCACATCTCTCCATAATTAAGTAGTCCAATTGTATTTCTGAATTTATGTTTTTAGGTAGATATTTATTGTAGTCTTTAATGTTAGTTGGTATCTTGTAAGAGAAGAAAATTTTATTCTTTGTATATGAAGAAGAATAAAATTGTAAAACATAGAGGATAAGAGAAGCGAGCAAGTGCGAAGTAGTGGAGAAGAATAAGAGAATCTCTGAGAAGAGTTTGCAATCTCAAGCTCCTTTGTTTTGAATGGGTTTGAGAGTTGAAGTTCTGTAAAAGGTGAAACATCATTATAAATTTTCAAGTTTGTAATTACGTCTATAGTTATTTTGTTGTGTCATGATAGTATATAATTCCATAGTTTATGATTGAATGCATGTCTTATTTATGGCGCACATCTTCTCTAGATTTACTTGTGTCAATGTTGTTTACATTTACCATTTGTGAAAGACACAAAGAATATAAAAATATTTCACTATGGAAGAGTGTGATATTTTACCTCAAAGTGATCGACACGCGTCTTAATTAAATACTTTGATTATATGATATTGTGAGCTTGTCGCAATATAGTTCTGTCGAGGTTTATCCCAAGATACAGGTTGGTAAAAAGTGTCTTTTAGATTATAAGTAAATAGACCAAGAAATATCATTTAATAAAGTTCCACCTAAATTGGTCTTGTCAAAGTGGGAATTGGTCGCAACCAATAGTTGTTTGTAGTCGCGGTAAAATCCCATCGAAGTGAAGTGGGTGTCTTTCGAGGTAAAAGTGTGTCGGGTTAAAATTCCATAACAAGTGTGTCGACCAAAAAGTGAAATTCGATTCCTATTGCAGTCTTGTATATCATAGTAAAATTGCGTCACATGTATTTTGGTCAAATTTACCCCGTCGAAGTAAAAATTGGGGTTTCCCAAAGGCATTGTGTCGCAACCCCAAAAGTTTAAAAAAAATATTCTTACTGCACAGTAACTCAATTAATTATCACTCTATGTGTGTCACCCAATATTTGGTATGAGAGAAAGTTTAGGGAAGTGTGGAAATTGTATCCCAAGCTTAGATGAATTGAACTCGCAAAATTGCTTGTAAAACATGCATAGATTCACTCAAATTGGAGACATTATATGGAGCATAACTCTAAATTCTATTGAATAAGTTTATCTCAGAAAAACTCATGAATTCATAGGTTTTCCAAATATATAATTACATCATATATTCAAATGCACAAGGAGGTTATTTGAATCATCACAAAAGCAAGCTTACTAAAAAGTCAAAATCCACCCCTAGGTGCATAAAAAACTTTCCAAATATGCCAAGAAAGTCACATATGGGGTGAATTAATTGTACCAATGTATACGTGAATTAAAGTGGGTAAAATAATTTTTTTTGAAGAGATAAATATAGAGGGTGAGTTGTACAAAAAACATGTCAGTTGCATTAAGACTAGCTTTACCTTTTGCCTTAAAAGCTGTTGAAAAGGCGTCTAATTCTGCATAAGGCAAGAATGTGCACTTATTAAACTAGGAAGCATGATGATTTTTCAAAACCTTATCGAAAATATTTCCAAAGCACTCCTGTAGTCATTTTTAGCAAGTTTGTCCATAAGGAACCAAGTGGATGTCAACTAGCCACTATAGGACCAAGGAATTTAACCAAAATGATTAAATAATATATTTTAAGTATGGTAATAGGTTTTGATTAATCTAAAACCCACTCTTAAGCCTGACTTATGTGAAATATCAGAAATATATCATATATATAGGTCCTAGAAACAACGATTAGTCACCCTTTACATACTGCTTGTCCATACAAAAAAAGGAAAGAGACAAAACAACAAAGGGGAAAATCCTCTTTTAAACACAGAAATGAAGAAAATTTTGTGAAATATTGTCTTCAATTATTATTCATCATATGATAAACTATCCCCATCAGTGATTTGATATTTCCAATTTCCTTCTCATAGAAATCCTTGGTGAATATGTTTGTTACTTGCTTGGATGATGCATAATAAAGCAGAGCAATGATTCCATCATTCACAAGCCCTCTAATGTAGTGCATATGGATCTCTATGGGTTTGTTTGGCTACCTTTGTACTGGCTCAGTTGATATTTTAATGGTACTTTGGTTGTCACAATATATGACTGTAGAATTCTCAGATTCAATCAGAAACTCTCCAATTATATCCTACAACCACAAACATTGAGTAGCTTCATTCATAGCTCCGCTATGTTCTTCCTCAATAGATGAAAATTAAATGGAACTCTTCATTTTACATGAACAGATGATCATCCCATATGAAAGCATAAAAACATATCTAGGAGTTGATTTTCTATCAGCGTTATCACCCTCCCAATCAAAATCAGTAAAACCAAATAACTCTAAGTCATATTTTGTAACATAGTGAATCCCATGTGTCCTTGTTCCCTGCACAAAGTGAAAGATTATTTTTTCTACCCTCCAATGGATGTCATGAGTTTCACCCATATGTCTAGATTCCACACTCATTGCATAAGATATACCAAGTCAAGTATGAGTCAAATAAATAAGACAACTAGCTAGTTTCCTACACAAAGTGTTGTTTACCAATGGATTGGAATGTGCTTCTTCAAGCAATCCTTCATGTTGAAATTTTTTAGCATGTATTAAGCATGCTTGGACTGAAGTAATTTCATTCCAAAATATTTTTTAGATATCTAAAAGCCCCAACAATTCGCTCAACAATCCCAAATATGTCATGGTTCATAGAAAGCATGGTTCATTACGTAGTTAAAGGAGGCAAATTCTTTCATGCAACTTCTTGTGATCAAAAGGTCATCCACATAATTTTTATTATTATTATTGAGCCATGAATCATCTTCAGATAGAAATTTGGATCATACTTGCATCTACTATAGTTCTCTGATAGCAAAAGGTCGTCGATCTTGGCATTCCAAGCTCTAGTAGCTTGTTTTATCCCATATAGTAATTTCTTTAACCTGAACACAAGATATGGATAATTAAAAAAACCTTATGAATGATTCATATATATCTATTCTTTGAAATATCCATGTACAAAATCACTCTTCACATCCTCCATTGCTTGGAAGCTGCAATGGCCAAAACTAGTCTTATAGAGTCCATCTTTGTCATTGGTGCAAAGTTCTAATTATAGTCAATGCCTTGGAATTATTAGAAGAAATTGGCCACTAAAATTTCGATATACTTCAGAGGAGATCCATCAAAAACAAACTTTTTCTTGAATACCCATTTGCACTTGACTAGATTTCTCCCTAGTAGAAGATTGACTAGTTCCCATGTTTCATTCTTCATGAGAGAATGGTATTCCTCTTCCATGGTTCTTTTCCATCTTGGATATTATTATTGTTATTAATATGTTTGTGGATATGATTCAACCATTAGATAACACTTCTCATAAAATAAGGCATCTTTGACAGAAAGGGCACTCTCGAATTAAGATGTAGTTCTTTTAGGACCACTAGGATTCCCATCTAGTTTCCCAACTGCATGAATGTTCTTTGCTGCCCACTTTGGTATTGTAGGTGTGTTAGGATCTAAAATTAAGTAATAATTATAAGACATATCATAATTATAATCCTTATTATTCTCTTCGCTCACATTGAGAGTTGGTGGTGGTAAATAGGACTCTGTACAATCTTCACATGACCAGGTGATGTAGTGGTGATGAAGACTTTTGTACTAAACCCCATGCGAGGTACATGGATGGAAGGTGGTCGAGTTTGGATTATCATTGCCCACGATGGAGCTGTTAACTCATTAATGGGTGTGGTATTTATTTATAAGACAAGGGTAGCCATGGCTATTGCACATGTTAAGGGTAGCATGTAGGCTCAAATGCTAAGTATAGACAAGGAGACGAAGAGAGGGGATGGGGCATCTGCTAGAAAGGAGAACATAGCCGAGCAGGGGAAAATGGCCCCGCCTCATGGAAGTCTTGGAAATCCAGGGGGGTAGTGTGAGTGTGACTGGTCATCAGGGAAAAGGAAAAGATTGCAGTAGTAAGGGAAAGAGGGTTGCGACCTGGGCCCAACTGTAGGCTCAGGATGCAACAGAGGCTTTTAAAGACTGCATCCCACTTATCTCTAGGCTTGCTATGGAAAATATGGAAAAGGCCCTCTGGGATCAGATCAAGGCAAAGCTAATTGAGGAGGTTCAGGAGGAGGTGGATGGGTGGGTGTCTGATCTAGGGTCCATGGCGGGGTGAGCGTTGGCCCATGACTATATGGTGATGATTCACTGGGTCCTTATGAACCTAGTTTCTCAGGAGAATCTGAAATCTACGTCCATAATTGAGGAGAAACTAGCGGTGATGCTCGCGAAGAAGGAAGGTGATGAGGAGCCTGTCAAAGACTAGAAGGAGCATAACAAAGAATGGAGAAATATCCTCAGCAAGGTGGAAGCTCTTAGTGCAGATTGCTGCCTCATGCATAGAAAGGTGGACCAAATAGCGTCCTATCTTGGGATAACACTTTAATACTAGGGGATGGAGTAGCTTTCGATGGGTGGATCTGAGTAGTGCATTCACGGGAAAAATGTTGGAGCTCCTCCAATGGAGCATAATGTGGAGGCAGTGCTGCAGCTGAGTAGACAAGATCTGTCTGGGGGCCTCACTCCAGACATCTTGATGCTCCCCTGAGGCTTGATGCTGAATTGTCTTTCTGAAAGCTGTTGATGTTTAGGGTGGCTATGAAGTAGGCCCATAGGTTTATTTAGATAGTTTTCTTTTATGTTTTCAGTAAGTTTTATGTTTCAAGTAAGTAGGAAGTTAGGCTCTGTAAGAGATACTGGGATTGAGATCTCCTTAGTAAGAACTCTCCATACTTTTGGGTGGGATAGTTTATGGAAACCAGAATGTAATTGGGAAGGGTAAGTTCTAATGCGGGTTGGCTAGGGCTTGTAGTTTTGATGGCCTCTGTGTAAACAGGTTTTAAGCAGCAATATTTCTTTTATTTAGAAAAAAAAAATCAACACTAGGCCATCACCCACCTACAATAATAATAGTGCATTATTGTAATAGAAGTAGCAATCTCTTTTGTTAGTTTGTGTTAGTTACCTTTAGTTATTTAGTTTAGGATCGATTAGCTAGTATTAGCTTTAACCATCAAAGCATGTAATATATATATATATAT
>LPNX011137037.1:0-22726 GCA_001517045.1 Pseudotsuga menziesii | reverse complement strand
ATAATGGTTTAATTAATTGCACACATGTGGGGCGCTTTTCTCACCTACCACAGTCAGTTAACCATTATTTAATACTAAATGTAATAGTTAGTTGTGTTTTAGAAATCCAATTGTGATTTAGACAAGTCTTGGTTACCTACATTCAAGTAGAGTCATCAATTCGAACTTCCTCATGTGGATTCAAATTGCTTGTGGCTATTAAATCCATTTTACATCATTGTAATTATTATCTGGATTACTTTTTTGATTAATGAAAGCATTCACAGCTGCAATCCTTTTGCACTGTTTCATTCTTCAATGGCTGAGTAAATTGTGAGATCTTCTTTGTGAGTTGTGTGTTTGTCTACAGATCTATATGCTCAAATTTAACAAAAATGGCAGATCAATCTCAATGCTTTGGTAAAAAAATGTGGGACCAATTTTCTCCGTCGGATAGTAAAGAATATGGTGCAATTACAAGATTATGGACTAAGCTCACCGGTAGCGAATTGCTACGGAAAAGAATGTCAGGATATTTCAAATTAGTAGATTTATGTCAAAACATGATTTTGGGATCAGTGGAGGATGAGAGAATGTTTAGTGCACTGACATTCTTGAAGTCAAAGTTGAGGAACAAGATTGATAAAAATGTGGATACATGCTTAAGATTATATGTAACAAAGTGTGAGGTTGACAATTTTCCATATGAAAGAGCATTAGCTCTTTGGTGATCAGATCGTGAAAGAAGGGGAGAAAACAATATAACAAATATCTCTAATGAACTTGATGTGGAAAATGAGGACTAGAGCCAAAATGTCGAAAATGTCGAAAATGAGGACCAGGGCTAAAATGTGAATTGGAAATTGGATTTCACCTAAGATTGTATATGATCTAATACACATTAAGGACTCTTGAGTCATATTTTTGTCCAGATGTTCCATGTACCCTTGTTGGTGATCACCATATGTGAATTTGAGGTCCTGTTTCAGGTAAAAATAGATTCTACATTGTACATTTTCGTTGTAACATTGATGATTTCAGCTACATTACCTTCATGCAGCTTATTTTAATATTGATGTTTTGATATTTACCTCTTACATTGTCTCTTTCTTGTATGTGACAGGAAGTGACGGTGGAATTTGAGAAAGCTAGGCCTAGGAGCTATCTCTTCACATAGATAGTGTCCTAACATTAAAGGATAAATAACTAATTTGACAACACTTTCACTAAGCAAGAATGAGCTCATTCAAGTACATGAAACCATGTTGGTGTTTAACAAGAATATATTGACAAATTTTTATGGTTTGTTTATTTCTTTTGTTTGAAGCATTTTGTCGCTTTTTGAAGTTTGTGTGTATTTTGGTTAAATATTGTGTTAGTCCCTTGAATGCTTATAGTTCTCATTTGATGCTTGATTTAGCCATTTGTTGTAGCTTGAATTAAGATTGGTTTTAATCGGTTTCCATTGATTCTGGGTTTGAGAAAAGATTTTTTTATTACATTTTAGTTGCATGAATTAATTGTCTTCACTTTTTTGAATCTCGATTCTTTTATGTTGATTGCATATTTTCTTTGTAAATACTTATCATTATTCAAAAAAATAAATGAGCTCTACATAGCTAAGCAAAGAGAAAAATGGTATATGCACTAGGTTCCTATGAATTGATTGTAGGATACCTATTCGCACGAGAGCAACATTCATCTAATGCAATAATCAATTGGCATAATTACAATGCATAATTGTATTAGCCTCCAGTGACAACTATTCTTCCAAAAGACTGTCATTATCAACCAAAGATATCGTGAGTTTGTTTGTACTTCATTGATGGTATTGATTCTCAATTGTTTAATTCCTGTATATTGTTGAGGCTGTTGCTTTGCGTTTTTTTGAGCTGGGTTGTAGTCTTGATTGGGATGCTAAACCTTACTAAACCTTACTAAACCTTTCTAGGCTGATATGTGACTGTATTGATGATTCTATGTTGGGTCGCAACATTTGTGACCTTGCTTGACCTTGTGGGCTATTGTAGATAGGGACGTGACTTTTTGGGCTTCTATATATGTCTTGTGAACCTTGTGTGATTCTATATCTGAACCATGAAGTTTGAACACTTGTTAAATTGTTAAACTCATTCGTGACTGTTTAAAGGATGTTTGTATTAAGTTGTGATCATTGTGAGACCTCTAAGTTTGAACCATAAATTTCCTAAGGTCTATTCATCCTATTAGAAAGGGATGCAATTGTTTTAGGCCTGTTTGGAGTAGGCTATGACTGCTGGTTGTTTTGACATGTTGTTATAGGTCTGTAATAATGAATTAGTAGCTTCATAATAGTGATATATCAGATTTGAAGCAGTCCCAAACTGATGTGTTTTCATCCCTTACAAGAATGGAAATAACTGAGCAGTGTGTGTACTCATTCTCCAGCATGTGTGGTGTACAAATTCACCTTCCCTTCCCCTACCTTCTTAAAACCTTTATAGCCATGCCTAGAGCCAAGTTCCAACAATTCCACCTTGATCCCAATTGTTGGGTAATGTGACTTTTGAGACAAGGAAGGTAAATGATTCAATTGCTTCCAATTGCTTCCATCATCATCATCCCTGGATCTTGATTCTTCCTCTTCATCATGGTGAAGGTTATCATATATTTGTTAAATTATTGATATTGGGGAAGATCAAAGTAGAGCACCTCTTATTTCTTCAGATGCTTCTTCATCTTCTAATAGGATCCTCTTTTGTGGTTATTGAATCCATCTGAGTTCACTGAGGCGTATGTTATGTCTAGGGGATCCTCAAATTCCATGTCTTTAATGGTGACTGTGGCTCCCTTTGGCCTATAAAAGGAATAGTATGGTGGGTCATCTAGAACTTCAGGAAGAAGAGCTAGGAACACTTGATTTGCCACTGGATTTTAATAGCAGCAAAGCATATTGGAAAGGAATCCTTTGCCCAAATGTAATTCTGGTATTTATGCTGGGGATATCGTATATTCATGGTATAGAAATATATGGATTCCCCTCAGATTATATTGTTTGGATGGTTCTCCATAGTTGGAACTTGCGCTTACATTGCTGATAGAAGGAGCTGGCATTCTTTGTATCACATTCAGAGTAAGATTTAGTGCCCTACTTGATTTCCAACTCAACTAGCTGAGGTAGCCATTATCCCAGGACCCATAGAGGAATATTTGACATGTGGGTTACTGGGCCTTAAACCATGCAAGCTTAATATGGAAGTTTATACTTTCTTCCACATCTGGCCTGGAAGGAATTCTATCCTCCTCCCACAGTAGGATATTCTTCAGTCTTGACACAGTTTGCTTCTTTACAGATTATGGAAGCTTATACTCTATTGCATTGTTGTCTTGGAAAGAATTATATCCTCCCACAGCAAGATAAATTTCTTTTTGGACATGTAGTTTGTTTCATTATCAGTCACATAGTTGTGAACTTGTATGGAATGCATTCATGTATTCATGTCTTTTGTATTGTTTGTGGAGTATCATTGGAAGCAAGGGTAGATATAGTCAAAGGACCAACACCATTAGTTGTTGATACAAGTACATATTAAGCATAACTTGTAGCACCTATAGCATACTAAGTGCCTATCAAATACCTATAAGAAAAGTCATGGAAAATAGTATAGGTGGCATAAACTAGGGTTCTCTACATATTTTTAACTACTATTGGATCCGAAAAATGTATAAGTTTTTGTTCAAGTGGTGGTAGGGGGGTTGATTTTTTATGGTATTGAGACTTCCTGACCATTTGCTGGATGGACATCTGAATTTGTCTCTCATCTATTGTTCTCAGAGTCCCTATCCTCTCTGTTCCTCATTTTTGGTCTATCAGTTCAATTATTATGGACTCCTAAAGAATGCTAAATAGAATCTGAACCGAAATTCATTGGTAGTCTAGTATCTTGTGCTTTTCCTTAGACTGTGTATTTCAATGACTCTCAAGGTCATCCCTGCTTCAATTATAAGGTATTCATCTATTATGATGGATCTGGATAGAAACAGAAGATAACCTACTTGTGATGCTGAGTTGGGACTTTTATAATTATATCTACATTGTGGCTCTACCATTGCATTGGGAAACTTATTAACAAATTCATTATTTTTACTGATTGAAGAGGAGGGGTATTAATGTTTGAGTTGGTACTTTTTTAATTCTACCTACATTGTGGCTCTACCATTGTGTTGGGAAAGTTATTGACGAATTTATTATTTTTACTGATTGAAGAGGAGGGGTATTAATGTTGAACAGAATCCCAATAGAGGGATATGCCATTGAAGTGAGATAGTTTGCAACATCACATAGATAACAGCTGCAAGTCAATATTGAGAATATATTTCATTACTGTAAAAAAAAATAGATCCCTTGGAGAGCATTTTACTCATCACTTGGAACAATAAATATTCTTACATTCTTCTCAACAGATCTTAGTCACTATCTTCTGTATGCCGATGAGCAAGTTGTGCATGACCCATAGGAGATCAGTGTATGTGGTGATAAAGGTGCCCTCCTTGGCCTCAGGTCCTTCCTTCTTGCACAAAGGATAAGGTCACATGCCCCAATTTTGCAAAAATAATTTTATATTATTTGAAGTTATTTGAGGACAATATGTTAAATTTTATGCTAAGTTGTAATTGATGACTCAGTAGAGTCAAGGATATTTAATGTAATTTTGAATATTTTATTTATAAATAAATAAAGGAGGAAACAACAGCTTAGAAGAGTTGTTAAAAGAGTGTTTACTAGTCAAATTGGTAGAGGAGACTGGGTGGAGAGAAAACTGACATGTGGCAGCATCCTCAAACCACTTCCAACTGTTGCAGGTGGCAACCTCCCTACATTTGGGGTCACTATTCCCCAAGAAAGTGAAATTAGAGCAGGTGGCTCAATTAATGAAAACTGACCCAAAAGACCTAGGAAATCTTTATAAAAATTCTCATTGAAGAGAGCTGAGGCTACTCATTCCAGAGAAGTGATCATTCAAGTGAATGAATGTACTTCAGAGAAATTCAATGGAAGGGTATTGTGGAAAGTTTTGAGGGGATAACTGCTGATTGATCTAGTGCAGCTTTTAAGCTGAATGATCTTACTACTGAGAGCAGAGTGTTTTACTGAGATATTGGACTAGTCTACTGTTTGCATTCTCCACCAGTTCTCAGCCAAGAAGACTAGGAACAAGCTCAACGGTCATGATGAAGCGTTGTTTGAGCGCTCTCCAGGAGATTGGTAGGGAGGAACGACCTTCTAATGCTGTTGTCGTCTTTCATAAATAGGTTCTACATTATTTTGTTTTACTTTGTTAGATAGATAAATCTAAGTCTGACTGCTATATGAATGTTAAATATTCAGTTTGTGAAATGTTAGAATCTAGTAGTCTCTTTAAATGATTGAAGAAAGGTATTTGATTTAGAAAAGTAATGTGTTAGAATGGAAATAATTTCTAGACTATGCTTTTCCACACCTGGAAAACCAGGCTGTGCTCCAGCACAGTTAGAATATCTTCAGTAAATGAAAGAAAATGATAAGAGATCGAATATAACAGATAGGGTTCCGCATTTTGTACATAGCAAAGTAATTTATTTTAGTATGTAAGTTATTATTAAAAGGAACATTGTTATGAGAATTTATGTTTATTATTTTAAAAAGGTTATCTATGTAAAAATATTGGAAAAGAAATAGCAGTACTACAATAGAGTTATAGTAAAGATTTATACTGATACAATAAAAATTATATGAGCTACAGTAAGTATCTAAAACAAGGGTTTAACCACACTTATATCTTTTAGCTTAAAACATATTATTTTACATATACTAGAATAGGATTATGTTAAAAATACTATTAATGAAGAAATAATCAAAGTTCAGAGTTAATGTTTTTAAACATTACATAACTCTGAATCTTTACTAATTAACAGAGCAATAAGCAAATGGAAATTTAAGTGTAAACAATAAATAGAATAAAGCTAAGAATGTACCTAAATATCCAAGAATAATTATTTTCCAAACAGGCTCTAAATATATGTAAGTTTCACGTGAGGGTCTAAACCCTAGTTATATTTTCTTTATTTTTACAAAAGTATTCTTTAAAACAGAATAAGCAAATTAAACTAAGAATACTGTAAGTATGTACTAGACTGGGTATATTCTTATATCAAGAACATATAGTATTTTGATAATCCTTTTATTTAAAAGAAAAGAAAACATTTTAACAAAATAAATAAATCCAATACTATTATATCAACGAGAAAGAAGTAACAGAAACCAACGCATAATTAAGAAATTTTAAGAATATATTTACATAAGGGTCCCTTAACAGTAAACCCTAATATTCTATCCTAACTGAAAAGCATAAACATATAAAAATTTACCTTACGGCTGAAATTACAGTCTTCACATTATCTTTATTTATTTACAAGAAAAATATTAAAACGAATAATTACCATTATTAATAGTCGAGGAAGGGAAGACTCAAATTACACAGAGTCATAATTTACAGGTTATAAAACTAATGTATAAACAAGACATAGCTCGAAATTTAAAATCCTTTTTAAACCAAATGTATTACTCTGTTAGGTTGAAAGGCTTAAGACATTAAAAATTTACCTCACCCAGCTTAGGGTCAGTGTACCCAGCATTGTGGCGAGCGTTCGAAAGGTAAAACTAACAATCAAACTATAAAAATTCATTCCTGTAATAACTTTTATAAAACAATGTATATTTTATTAAAGTATTCGAAACAGAGAACCATTAAAACCATGAAGACATGAGAACCTCCACATATTAAGAAACAGAGTTTATCATTACTTAGCCATAAGGCTATAAACCTGTCAGTAAGTCAAGAACAGTGAAATACAAGTCACTGCATTGAAGCTGGAATCACCTTGCTCCAGGAAAGGGTTTTTAACAACCAAAAAAAATACTAAATAACAACTGAGATAAGTATTTTTAACACTAAAGGAACCGAGGTCGTATTTCTTTTCCAACTGAAACCATGTTTCCCTAATCTATACAAGAAGTGAGTTGCCACATTGTAACCGGGGCTTACCGGTAGGTCTTGATGTATACCCAAACATGGAGAGGGTTCTTCCAAGCGTAAGAGCGAACTGCAACCTACAAGAAAACCTGGGGTTATAGTTAGAAACTGACTATTCTATAAATAAAACTGTAACTGGAAATTTATAAAAATTATAAAATAAACTCTTTACCTGAAGGTGAAATATTTGGGAGCCGAGGAGGATTTGAGCCCACACCATGAGTAGCACAACCCTTGTGCTCACTAGCGACAAAGGCGATCGGGCTCACAATACATCTACATTGATGACTGGAGCAGTTGTAAGCTTTAGCAATGGCCACAAAAGGAAACAACACTAAAAAATACTAATAGAGAACAACTACACGCACAACAAACTATTGCATGCAGAAGGAAAAACCAAGTGCAAGCTGTCAATATTGAAAACCACACACTAGAGTGACAACACCTTTCTACACATAGACAATGGAGCTGGAGACGAGCACAAGCAAGCCGTCATGGCCGCCGTAAACCAGACAGTGCAAAGACCAAAACCCTCGACGAAGAATGAGAAGTAGGGTTACGTGGTGAGCTTTTAAGTTATGCAATTCATGGTGGTGAATGTTCCACATGCCCACTAAATTATTCAGTCCAAAATGGGTCAAATGATATAGTTGTCACTGCAATTGTTGGGACAACAAATTATTGTCAATAATTTAAACAATGACTATAATGATAATGTAATATACAAAGTCAAAATGTATCATTTCATTGATAAATCATAAAATCAAGCTATGATAAAGAACGATGTTTATATGGTATTGGTAAACCTTATATTATCAATCTTGGAATCTTCGTTGGTAATGAACCAAAACATATATTGCATCGATATCCTTGTTTATAGAGATCTTATAATCCGTCTTCGTAAAACATGCTATGAAGAGATCAATAGTATAGTAAAATTTGTTGAACATGAGTTGATAGTACCACTAATAACCATGTCTTTTTATAACCATAAACGATGCATGTCTATGCTGTTAGAACTAGTTTATAAATCATTATTGTGTAAATGAAAGTAAATAGTATCTACACCCTAGAACAACTCTTTCTTTTGAATGTAGTCTATAGTACTAAGAGTAAGATAAACTTCTTGAAAGTACATGATCATTTGGTCTCCATAAGATACCAAAACTCTAAATGAATCAAACCAATGCTAAATTAGACTTGGTAGTAAAGAATAGTAAAACTATTCAAGAATAAATATAGCATCACTTGTTATTATAAATAATATGATAATGTAATTTCGTCACATTACTTATGTCATGAAGAAATTTGGAAGATAGAAACCACAACTTGATGACATTTGTACAAATGATCATTTATAAATATAGTATAATAATAAGCTATTAATTTTCCTCTACTGAAGCTCAATTAAAAGTAGAGCTGAGGGTTCTTTTGTAAACTTGTTCTTGAAAGGCCTTAGGTCTATCTCCATACTGAAGCAATGTTTTGAATTTTAGAAATAACAACAGTAGGAAACCGTTATTTCAGTAAGAGTGTTGATATACTAAATCATAAGCTCTATGAAGAATTGGTAAATAGCTTAGTGTATAGATTAAAAGAAGATTTATTTAAGGTAGCAGTCAATCTGATAAAAGACAATTAGTAGGGAAAAGTTATTGATCTTTACGACATGAGTTTAAAATACTATCTTAGTTGCAAAACAAGTAA
Source organism: Pseudotsuga menziesii (assembly GCA_001517045.1). NCBI lineage: Eukaryota > Viridiplantae > Streptophyta > Pinopsida > Pinales > Pinaceae > Pseudotsuga > Pseudotsuga menziesii. Next base: position 13,988 of record LPNX011137037.1, on the reverse strand, counting down.
AGGAAAGATACTTTACCTCGTAGTACCCTTGAATTCTATTAAGCAAACTTTTACTCTAGCTGTATATTTATGTTAAAGAAATATATCTGGATTAATGCCTTAATAAACTCTTACTGGTTCAAAATTTACCTATCAAGCCTATAAGATCCAGAAAATCCAGCTAAGTTAGCAATCGCTAAGTAAGCCCCAGTTAGAACGTAACTTCTCACCTACTTGACAAAATCAATTCATCAGTAAACTAGAAGTATGATGAATGCAGATCATACACTTAACATATAAAAATATAATGTGTATTAGTTCTTATATATTTGAAGTCAATTATTATTATGTTAACTGTCTCATTATTTGCTAGCCGTTAGTGGTTATCAAACTGCGACTCTAGACAATTTATGTTACATAATTTTTTTTTAATTTTTGTGAAAATTTGGGGTTATGACATGTGGTATCAGAGCACAAGGTTCAAACACTAGGCCTTGATGAAGCCCAACTTGCTTTTATAAAACAGTGATTAAATTATTTTGCTGATGTTATTTTCTTTTAAATGTTTATCAATATAGAAATTGTTTTTGAAGTTTAACAACAGGTATGGAAATGCTAAAGGAATATGCGGAAGAGGAATCTCCATTTATTGAACAAGAAAACTTACTAAGAGACCCTATACAAGAAGACCTAACCACTAATTCCTCATAACTATTACAAACAGTAAAAGACTTAAAATTTGAAATGGAATCTATTAAATGAGAGAATGAAAGGATTCTGAGGGCTTAGGAGGAGCTAAATCAGATCCTAACAGAAAAATTTCAAACTAAGGGAAGGGGGAAAAGAGCTGATTCAAAAGATACAAGTCATGAACATAAATATAGAAAGATTAAATAGACTAAAAATGACAGCAGCTCATCTTCAGAGGTATTTGGTGATCAACGTATTTTTCATTCCACTAGTGATAGTAGTGATGAGAACCATTATACTAAAAAGAGAAAATATAAAACCTATGAGGAAATTTCTGGAGAGTTTAAAAAGATTAAACCACCAACGTTCAGTGGAGAGACTGAAAAGGGGGAGGAAGCGGAATCCTAGTTATCTGGGATGAAGAAGTATTTCCAGATTTATAACTATTTTAACGAATTGAAGGCTAGAATGGATATCTACAATCTTTCAGGGAAGGACGATATATGGTGGCAAGACTTGAAGAGAGTGAAGGAAATAAAATAGAAGAACGTAAATTGGAGTACCTTTAAGAGGTACATTAAAAAGAAATTTCTGTCTGAGCAGTACTATGAAGAGAGAGCAAAAGAATTCTATGAGCTTAAATTAGGATCAATGAATATGAAATATCTGAACAGCAAATTTTTAAGTGTGCTTAGGTATGTGCCATACCTTGTAGATGAAAAACCAAAGGTACAGTGATTCCTCAGCTGTCTATCTTATCATATTAAGGATAGGATTGAGTATGACAATCCAAAAACTCTTGAAGAAGCTATAAGGAAAGCCAATTTCTGTTATGAACAAAATTGGAAGAAGGAGAGCATGGCCAACTGGAAGGCCAAGAAGAATAACAACCATTATGATCAAAAGAAGAAAGAATTTGTGCCCAACTGGAATTCTAAAAACAATAAGGCAAGAAATTTTGCTAACAAGAATTCCAAGGGAATACAATTAATTCACCAAGAAATCAGAACAATTCAAAGGGTAAAGAATCTGCTAATAACAATGGCAATTACACAAAGAAATTTGAGTGCAAAGAACCTATAAAGTGCTGGGAGTGTAATGGCCCACATTATGCCTCAGTCTTTCCAAATCGAAAAAAGAGTGTTAGTAATATTCATACCATACAGGAGGAAATGACAGTCGAAGATTTAGCAAGGACTATGCCCAGAATCAATACATCATTGGAGAATTGACAAGCATAATATCAAACTTCCATGGTGGAAGTAGAAGGTATGATAAACCAAACCCCTATAGCTATTTTAATTGATCCAAGAGCTAGTCTCAGTTTTATTTCACCTAAAATGATAGAACAATGTAAGTTGACTATTAAAAAATTTGAAAATTCTTGGTTGGTTCAGTTAGCCACTGGTGCAAAAAGGAAGGTAACTTGTTTTGTAAAAGAATGGGCAGTATTTATGGATCAATTTGAAACTATTGTAAAGCTTAATGTATTACCTCTTGGTTCTTATGACTTACTAATTGGTATGGATTGGTTAGAACAACATAGGGTGGTTTTAAATTGTTATGATAAAACTTTTATGTGTATAAATAATGATGGAAAACCAATAAGTGTAAAGGGAATCCCTAGAAAAACTACCATAAGGCAGATTTCTGCTCTGCAGCTTAAGTGGGATGTTAGGAAGGGTTGTAAAGCTTATGTAGTAACAATAACTGATGAGGAGAATTTAAATAAGACAGACAAATTAAAATCAGAAGACATATTAGTTTTAATAGAATATGTTGATGTATTTTCGAAAGAAATTCTGGGACTACCTCCAAAAAGGGAACTAGATTTTACCATTGAGTTGGTACCTGGTGCAGTACCCAACTCAAAGGCCCCTTATTGAATGAACATATTTGAACTTAATGAATTAAAGTCACAATTAAAAGAACTTATTGACAAAAACTATTTTTGACCTAGTGTGTCTCCCTTGGGGGCACTGTTGGCCCAATTTTCTGAATCTAGGCCAATAAGGAGGTTTTGTCCACACAATCAGCTTAAAGCAGTGTCCGGTGTGTTTGGATTAACAAAACCTCGCAGGTTATGGTCCTGCTACCAGCTAGTTTGTCTCTTAAGGAGAAATTAAAACCAGCAAAATCTAACCTATTCTAATATTTATTTTACCTAATTAATTAAATCAAACTATCTAAATTGTACTATGGTTGTTTTTTTAAGGAAAGACTTTTAATTTTGGGAAGTTTTCTAAATATGAAAAATTATGTAAAGTATGCAAAATGATCTAACAATTGTTAATTAAACTTTAAAAATAAAATTTAAACTTAATTATTCTATCTATTCTATTTACCCCTATCTCAGCTTAGAGCAGATTTAATATTATATTAACTATTAATCATTACAAATGAACAGAAAGACTAAAGCATAATTCAAATAGACACATTTAAATCATGACTAATAAGTCACTCTGTTATATGATAACAGAACTGAAACATAACCTGCAAATACACAGTTAATTTCAACTCTCTGAAATTGATTAATAATTAATTATCAAGGCAGTTATTTGAATTTAAGATAATGCCTATTTTAAAAAAAATCAGTGTCAACATACAAATGAAATTTTAAATAGACAGAAAATTATATCATTATAACTTAGATTTATAGTAAGAATACTAATAAACAAAATCATAATGAAATATTCATTCAAAATACTAAGTTGAGTCGATAAAGTGAAAGATATAATTAAACATCAATATGTCACAGCACACTGAGTTAAATATAAAGACAGAAGATAATACGCTGAAATATATATATGAAAAATCCAAAAACAAAATACCAGTAATAGTATATGTTTGCAGATGTCCAGTAGCATTCACATCAAAGGTTCAACTTCAAGTATGAGATAGTACCAGTAAAAAGATATATTTCAAATATGTTTTTCTTCCAACACTCCATCCATTGTTTATCAAAACTCTTGACTCATATACTACTGTGATTCAGTTTTCCCTATTAATGTTTCATGCAACATTATAGGGTTCATCTAACTAAAACAAAGGGCATCTAATTACACCTATTACTATAAACAGAAATCAAATAGCCTGAGTCGAGGCACTTTAGAACATTCTTTCCCATTGATGGAACTCCAGCTCGTAACAAACAACCACATCCCCATGTCAACGTATTAACCATGTCCTGAAATTATGGAAAGGGGTGGTGACAAATCTTCCTGCATTGAATTTAAACAAAGAATCTTATCAAAACCAATTTTAAATAGAGATAACAAAATAACTTGAATTTTAAATGCATGCATGTTAAATATCCGATTTTACAGGCATGTAAAACCAGAACGACCATTACCTATTTTGCAGCGACATAGGAAATGAAAAAATCATCAAGTTTAATTATGAAGAGCGACTACTCTTCGAGCTTCTGCTAGTTTAGCCTTTAACCTGACAATTTTAATGTTTTTCTTTTCAATTCGTTCAAGTAGCAGCTGATTACTACTTATGATTGACTTCTTTGATTTTTTTGTATTTATTCTTCTTAATGCTCATATTTTTCCATCTATCAATCCACTCCAGCAACTCTTTTCTAAAAGTTTTGTTTTCCTCTTCTAATAATGCTGTGCTAGATAAGCAATGCTTGAGTTTTCCTTTAAACTCTGTAATTTTATCCTGGTAGACATTACCTAATACATGCTGCATAGTTTCATCTTCATTGGATACCTGAGGAGAATGAGGACTTTCACAATGTTAACTATAAGATAGCTCATGATCTGCAACATTTGTGTTTACTCCTGGTTGATTGCCCTTAGCCTCGTCTGATTTTGCATCACTTTCCTGTGCGAAAGCATGATTATTCGCATTCATTGTATTAGGAACAGATGATGGGATGTCATCCTCAATATTGACAACTACAGTTTTAGCAACCGCATGCTTAGCAGCCTGTTGATCAACCTTATAACCTGAAATCGAATGGATATTATGCATGCTTCTTGTGACTCTTCTTGAAAACAATATATTTTCAAAACCAAGCCCTTCCTTGTCACAACAAATTTGAGCCAAATGATCTAATCTATGCATAGATTCTCTATTACATTCATCAGGTTTATTTGTTTCAAATGAATTTTTACATTCAACATTATTATCAACTTCACCTTTGGTTAATCCTTCTTCTATTTTTGCAGGGATGTTATCACTCTTACCAGATAAGGGTTTATTCAAGACTTCTTTAGAATTGCAAGGAACTGAATCCCTGTCATCATTCTCATTGATCCCTTTGTTTATGGGCATGCTTGCATTCTCGAATCCCTTAACCTCTCATATATTTTCCGAAGTACTATTAACCCATGAATTTGTGACCTTTCGTTTCCTACGAGTTCATGAGCATGGGTTAGGTCAATACTGCGTCGGCCCTAACTGACAGTCGACTAAAAACTCATCCCAAGACTTGCCCTTGGCAGATAATTAAAATTGCAATATAATTTTAATCAACCCGTGGTGAAAAAGGCTACTGTCACAGTTACTAAAATTTCTAACAGTCTGTGACATTTTCTTTAGACTTTGCCATAGATAGAAAGGCAAATTTATCTTGTAACCCTTTACTGCTAACAACAATCGTAGATGATATAAGTGCAAATGGGAATATCGTCCACAACAGGACATGCACCTTACTAGGATTTCGTAGTAAACTCTCCATTCGGGATTCAAAAATTTCATAGGGCCGCCTATCTTCAGCTTCGTATCATCCAACAATGGCAATAACAGAGCCAAGCATTTCTTATTATTGACCATAGTGCCCTTAAACCAGCGTTCTCCAACCTGTGGGAGCTTAGGGGCTTCTACAATCTTATCTTCATTGATAACAAACTCAAAACCCCCAATTTGCACCCTATCATCTTTAAAATTCATGGAGAACAGCTTAGTAATCTCTACATGGTGGCCATCGAAACTCCTAAAGAAATTTGCCCACCCCATTTTCTCGAATTTCATGGAAACTTCCTGGTCAGCTTCTATAAGTTCAGGCCCAGAAATCTCAAAACGGTTCAGAGGAGACATGGTTTCTTCTACTCTCTCCTGGCTTCGAACTCAAATGAACGGAGAGGTGAACATAGAGGGAATAGGTATCCACACATATGACATGATGGATGGCCCTCGCATGCTTCAAATCTAACGGAGATACAATCTCTGAACCTGTCATTTTAGCCAAATTTTAAGCAGTGATAAGTTCCGCAACTTCACATTATATCATGATTCATGCCAGTTTATGTATGTTTAACCACGACTGGTAGTAATAACCACTAAGTTGGTGAACCAAAGATATGGTGATTGATAGAGTATCATTTCAACCATTGATTATGGATAGTGGCTAATAATTAATAGGTACATCGACGTAAATTGAAATGACTATCAGCATTTAACACTATCAATACGATACCTCCATATGCTCATAGCTGTCGACTTTCTCAAGAGGTATAAGCCACGTTCTCATACCAGCTCATTAATCCAAATGATAATCGTTTATCAACTTGACAAATGGTTCATTGTACACTCAGCTAATCTTAACAGTCATCTCCAGTTTAATCATGCTACGTGGTGGCATGCAGGGTAATAAAATCGCATACTCTAATATTAACAAGGCTTGATGAAATAGATAGATTTAATATCTATGCTATGTATATACAAGTGTTGATGTATATGTAACTTCGGAATGTATTCTTCTATGTATCTTCTATGTATTGTAACCCGATGTTTATTCCGGGATGGTTCTATTATGTATTTGAGTCATATTGTCTTACCCCGATGTTCCGATCGAGAGGACTAATAATGTAAATAAGTCATATCAAGTCATTAGGTAAGTCCCCACAGTTTTGGGGCACTTGAGTTATTATACACTAATTAAGGTGTAGGCTCGAGTAGTAATTATTAGGTTGAGTGCACTTCAAGTCAACGGAAGAATATAAATAGAGAGTGAGAGTCTCTCTATTTATCACTTGTGAATTACATCACTTGCTCTCTCAAGTGTGGCGCACCTTTGGAGAAGGAAATACTTTGGATTGACAGAAGACAAAAGGTTGCTGTTGTGTTGGGAGGTCATCTTACTGTTTTGGGATCACATCTTGTGGTGATACTATCTTAGAGGAAGTTGAGGGGTTTTCTCCATTTATGGTTTCCCCTCCTAAAATCTTTGTGTCTCTTGTCTCTTGTGATGTGCTTATGTGATTGCTGTGCTTGTTATTCTCTCAGTGAAAAGATCTTAACATAATGCTAGCTTAAATGTTGAAAAAACTAACAACAAGACTAAGTTTTAACCCCTTTTTAAAACATCCTATCAGGAGAAATCCGATATTAGATTAATAGGATATTAAGCTATGAAACTATCCTATGTAAAACAACTACATTATTCATTAATTATAAAATTTACAAAAACTATAAAATTTACCAAAAACTATGGTAAGGTATCGTAAAATATACAAACTTTAAAAATCACCATAAATTTTATGAACTTAGGATTATTAATACCTTACCCTCGTCTAGTTTAAACACAAGATGCATTTTATTTTTCTCTTGGCACATTATTTCAAATTTCTTAAGTCACATAAATTTATTTTAATGATTAAATAAATTCATAAAAATTTATTAGACTTATTGACAGTTGTTAATCACCAAGTTCATGAGCGTGTTTCGCCAACTTCTCAAATGATATTTTACCTTTCTTTGATTAAGAGTACCTTCAGAATCGTTGATTTTGAAGGTGCTCTTTCATAATTTTTCAATGATGAATCATCGAAAGAGATGATCACTCTTCATTTTATGGAGAAATGAAGAGGTTGTTGCTAGCTTCCAACAGGCACCTGTCATCTTCGTTAAGAAAAAGGACGAAACCATGCGACTTTGCATATAGATTAACATCAGTTGAATAAGATGACTATTAAAAATAGATACCCATTGCATCACATAGATGATCTATTTGATCAACTACGTGGAGACACGGTGTTCTTGAAAATTGATTTGAGGTCTGGATATCATCAGGTTAGGATTAAAAATGAAGACATCTTTAAAACAATTTTTAGAACTCGATATGGCCATTACGATTTTGTCGCCATGCCATTCGGGCTTACTAATGCCCTAGCTGTTTTTATGTTTTTAATGAACAACGTTATGCATAAGTATCTAGATAAGTTTGTGGTCATGTTTATCGATGACATATTAATCTATTCAAAAACTGAATAAGAACATAAAAAACATTTAAAAATTGTTTTGCAAGAGTTACAAGATCATCAAATCTTTGCAAAGTTTAGTAAATGCGATTTCTTTAAGGATAAGATTCAGTACTTAGGTCATGTGGTAACTAAGGAAGGGATTTCGGTGGATCCCAAAAAAGATAAAGGCGATTGAAGATTGGCCGGTTCCTAAGGATGTAATTGATGTTCAATCCTTCATGGGAATTACTGGTTATTACCGGAGGTTCATTGAAGGTTTTTCGAGAATTGTGAATCTGATAACTTCTTTGCAGAAGAAAGGAAAGAAACTTGATTGGAACGAGAAATGTGACGATAGCTTTAAAAAGTTAAAAAATTTATTAACCAGCGCACCTATTTTTAGAATAGCTGATCCAAATAAAGAATTTGTAGTCTGCACTGATGCCTGAAATGATGGTTTAGGCGATGTTCTAACTCAAAAAGGGCATGTTATTTCCTATGAGTCAAGGAAATTAAAAATTCATGAAAAGAATTATGCAACTTATGATCTGGAATTAGTTGTTGTTATACATGCTCTAAAGATGTGGCGTAATCACCTAATTGGCAAAAAAATTATTCTAATGACTGATAATACAGGACTAAAATATGTATTAGATAAGCCTAATCTAAATGCTAGATAAGCTAGGTGGCTAGCTCTCCTAAGTGAGTATGATTTAAAAATTCAGCACATTAAAGGGAAAGAAAATAAAGTTGTTGATGCATTAAGTAGGAATGCAGGGCTGAACTTCACAGTAATTATCAGCAATTATACAATAGATTTAGATGAACAACTTAAAGCGGGGATAGAACAAGATGAAATTTACCAAAACTTACAAGATAAAATGAAAGAAAATCCAACAGAAAGCTTAAGTAAAGGGTATATTTTGAATGCAAAAGAATTTTTACTGTATAAATACCGAATGTATGTACCTAATGTACCTAAAGTTAAGTTATTAATTTTGGACAAAATCCATAAAAATCCATACTCAGGTCATCCGGGCTATCAAAAGACTATAACAATGTTAAGAAAAGAATATTTTTGGCCAAACATGAAGACTGAACTGACAGAGTACATTACTAGGTGTTTTGAATGTTAGCAGGTGAAAATTGAACATCAACACCCAGCTGGATTACTTCAGTCATTGCCCATTCCTAGCTCAAAATGGGAGATAATTAGTCTCGATTTTGTTACTGGACTGCCTAAAAATCAAAATTTAAATGATTCTATCATGGTAGTGGTCGATAAGTTAACTAAACCAGCCCACTTTATACTTGTTAAAACTACGTATAAAGCTGCAAACATAGTTGATATCTTTCTAAAGAAAATTTTTTCACTGCATGGAATACCGAAAGTTATAATCTTGAATAGAGATCCTAAATTTACAGGTAACTTTCGGAAATATCTGTTTAAAGGATTAAACACTACGCTAAATTTTAGTACTTCATTCCATCCTCAAATAGATGGACAGACCGAAATATTAAACCAAGTACTGAAAGATTTATTAAGAATGTATGTGAAAGATCAGCTAGGTAAATAGGAGGATTATTTGCATCCGGTAGAATTTTCTTATAATAATAATTATCAAGTGTCAGCCAGATTTAGTCCTTTCGAAATATTGTATGGAAGGAAATGTAATACTCCTATCTCTTGGAGTAATATGGTGAATAGATTAGTATTAGGTCCTGAACTATTAAAGGAAATGGAAGAAATTATTAAGCAGGTACAAAGTAATCTGAAAATTGCACAGGATCGACAGAAAAGTCAAGTAGACCTTAAAAGAACTCCAAAGGATTTCCAAGTAGGTGAACATGTGTTCATCAAGGTGAGGCCCAAAAAGATCTCTCTGAGATTGGGTATTTGTGCAAAACTAGCACCTCGTTACTGTGGTCCATTCAAAATACTATCCAGGATTGGACAAGTAGCTTATTAATTAGCATTACCACAAAATTTAAGAGTACATAATGTTTCTCACATTTCTGTATTAAATAAACATGTTCATGATGCTACTCATGTTGTTAACTGGAATGATGTACATGTGGAACTAGAAGGAGCTTTTATGGTGGAATCGGACTGTATCCTCAGCCAGGGGGAGATCACACATCGAAACCACACCATTGGTCAAGTGAAGGTGAAATGGAAGCACCTTAGTCCAGAGGAAGCAACATGGGAATATGAAAGTAATATGTGGGATTCATCTCCAATTTTGTTCCAGGGGAATTCTAAGGACGAAGAATAAATAACATCAAGGATGATGTTATACTTTAAGGGGGTTTGTATGTCACATGCCTCAATTTTTCTAAAATAATTTTATATTATTTGATGTTATTTGAGGACAATATGTTAAATTTTATGCTAAGTTGTAATTGATGACTCAACAGAGTCAAGGATATTTAATGTAATTCTGAATATTTTATTTATAAATAAATAAAGGAGGAGACAACAGCTTAGGAGAGATGTTAAAAGAGTGTTTAATAGTCAAATTGGTGGAGGATACTGGGTGGAGAGAAAACTGACATGTGGCAGCATCCTCAAACCACTTCCAACTATTGCAGGTGGCAACCTCCTTACATTTGGGGTCATGATTCCCAAAGAAAGTGAAATTAGAGTAGGTGGCTCAATTAATGAAAACTGACCCAAAAGACCTAGGCAATCTTTATAAAAATTTCCATTGAAGAGAGCTGAGGCTGCTCATTCCAGACAAGTCATCATTCAGGTGAATGAATGTACTTCAGAGAAATTCAATGGAAGGGAATTGTGGAAAGTTTTGAGGGGATAATTGTTGATTGATCCAGTGTACCTTTTAATTTGAATGATCTTACTGCTGAGAGCAGAGTGTTTGACTGAGATATTGGACTATTCTACTGTTTGCATTCTCCACCAGTTCTTAGTCAAGAAGAATAGGAACATGCTCGGGGGTCCTGAGGAAGCATTGTTTGAGCACTCTCCAGGAGATTGGTAGCAAGGAAAAACCTCCTAACGGTGTTGTCTTCTGTCCTAAACAGGTTCTACATTATTTTGTTTTACTGTGTTAGATAGATAAATCTGAGTCTGATTGTTGTATGAATGTTAAATATTAAGTTTGTAAAATGTTAGAATCTAGTAGTCTCTTTAAATGATTGAAGAAATGTATTTGATTTAGAAAAGTAATGTGTTAGAATGGAAATAATTTCTAGACTGTGTTTTTCCACACCTGGAAAACCATGACGTACTCCAGCACGGTTAGAATATCTTAAGGAGATGAAAGAAAATGATAAGAGATTGAAGATAATAGATATGGTTCTGCATTTTGTAGATAACAGAGTAATTTATTTCAGTATGTAAGTTATTATTAAAAGGAACAATGTTCTGAGTATTTATGTTTATTGTTTTAACAAGCTTATCTATGTAAAATTATTGGAAAAGAAATAGCAGTACTACAATAGAGTTATACTAAATATTTATATTGATACAATAAAAATTATATGAACTACAGCAAGTATCTAAAACAAGGGTTTAACCACACTTATATCTTTTAGCTTAAAACATATTATTTTACATATACTAGAATAGCATTTTGTTACAAATACTATTAATGAAGAAATAATCAAAGTTCAGAGTTAATGTTTTTAAACATTACATAACTCTGAATCTTTACTAATTTACAAAGTAATAAACAAATGGAAATTTAAGTGTAAACAGTAAATCGAATGAAGCTAAGAATTTACCTATTCAAGAATAATTATTTTCCAAACAAGCTCTAAATCTGTGTAAGTTTAACGTGAGGGTCTAAACCCTAGTTATATTTTCTTTATTTTTGCAAAAGTATTCTTTAAAACAGAATAAACAAAGTAAACTAAGAATACCGTAAGTATGTACTAGACTAGGAACAGTCTTATATCAAGAACATATAGTATTTTGATAAGCCTTTTATTTAAAAGAAAAGAAAACATTTTAACAAAATAAATAATTCCAATACTATTATAACAACGTGAAAGAAGTAACAGAAAGCAAGACATAATTAAGAAATTTTAAGAATATATTTACATAAGGGTCCCTTTACAGTAAACCCTAATATTTGATCCTAACTGAAAAGCATAAACATATAAAAATTTACCTTACGACTTAACTTACAGTCTTCAGATTGTCTTTATTTATTTACAAGAAAAATACTAAAATGAATAATTACCATTATTAACAATCAAGGAAGGGAAGACTCAAATTACACAGAGTCATAATTTACAGGTTATAGAACTAATGTATAAGCAAGACAGAGCTCGAACTTTAAAATCCTTTTTAAACCAAATGTATTACTCTGTCAGGCCGAAAGGCTTAAGACATAACAAATTTACTTCACCCAACTCAGGGCTGGTGCACCTAGCATGGTGGCGAGGGTTCGAAAGGTAAAACTTCATTAGTGTAATAACTTTTATAAAACAATGTATATTTTATTAAAGTATTCGAAACAGAGAACCATTAAAACTCAAGACAGGAGAACCTCCACATATTAAGAAAAGTAGTTTATCATTACTTAGACATAAGGATGTAAACCTGTCAATAATTCGAGAACAGTGAAATACAAGTCACGACATCGAAGCCAGAATCACCTTGCTATAGGAAAGGGTTTTTAACAAAAAAAAAATACTAAATAACAACCGAGCTAAGCATTTTCAACACCAAAGGAACCGAGGTTGTATTTCTTCTCCAACTGAAACCCCTTTTCCCTAATATGTACAAGCAGGGAGTTGCCACATTGTAACCGGGGCTTACCCGTATGTCTTTTTCTATATCCAAACATGGAGAGGGTTCTTCCAAGCATAAGAGCGAACTGCAACCTGCAAGAAAACCCGAGGTTATAGTTAGAAACTGACTATTCTATAAATAAAATTGTAACTGGATATTTATAACAATTATAAAATAAACTCTTTACTTGAAGGTGAAAGATTTGGGAGCCAAGCAGGATTTGAGCCCACACCATGAGAAACACAACCCTCGTGCTCACTAGTGACAAAGGGGACAGGGCTCACAATACATCTACACCGACGACTGGAACAAAAGTAAGCTTTAGCAATGGCCAAAAAAGGAAACAGCACTAAAAACTACTAATAGAGAACAACTACACTGACAACAAAGTCTTACATACTGATGGAAAAACTAAGTGCGAGCTGTGAGTCTTGAAAACCACACACTAGAGTGGCAACATATTCTACACAAAGACAATGGAGTTGGACACGAGCACAAGCAAGCCCTCATGGCCGTCGTAAACCAGATAGTGCAAAGACCAAAATCCTTGACGAAGAATGAGAAGTAGGGTTACATGGTGAGCTTTTAATTTATGCAATGCATGGTGGTGAATGTTCCACGTGCCCACTAATTTATTCAGTCCAAAATGGGTCGAATGATATAGTTGTCACTGCAATTGTTGGGACAACAAATTATTGTTAATAATTTAAACAATGACTATAATGATAATGTAATCTACAAAGTCAAAACGTATCATTTCATTGATAAATCATAAAATCAAGCTATGATAAAGAATGAGGTTTATATGGTATTGGTAAACCTTATCTTATCAATCTTGGAATCTTCATTGGTAATGAACCAAAACATATATTGCATTGATATCCTTGTTTATAGAGATCTTATAATCCATCTTAGTAAAACATGTTATGAAGAGATCAATAGTACAGTAAAAGTTGTTGAACATGAGTTGATAGTACCACTAATAACCATGTCTTTTTATAACCATAAACGATTTGTGTCTTCGCTATTAGAACTAGTTTATGCAAACACTAGTAGATAAGAAGCTAGTTTATAAATCATTATTGTGTAATTGAAAGTAATTAGTATTTACACCCTAGAACAACTCTTTCTTTCGAATGTAGTCTATAGTATTAAGAGTAAGATAAAAATTCTTGAAAGTAAATGATCATTTGGTCTCCATAAGGTACCAAAACTCTAAACGAATCAAACCAAGGCTAAATTAGACTTGGTAGTAAGGAATAGTAAAACTATTCAAGAATAAATATATTTTCACTTGTTATTATAATTAATATGATAATGTAATTTCATCACATTACTTATGTCATGAAGAAATTTGGAAGATA
>LPNX011137027.1:317897-328576 GCA_001517045.1 Pseudotsuga menziesii | reverse complement strand
CCCCCTCTCTTACAGTTTCCCATGTTTCCACCCTCCCCCCTCCGACCACATTACACCATCCATCCACATTCACCCATCCCTCCACCCCATCCTAGACCTCATCCCCCTCTCCCATATTCCCCCACCACCCTAATTTCATCTTCCAGGGTGGCCCATTCCATTCTACAGCCAGTTGGCGTTTATTGTCATACATCACCACTTCTCCCACTCCAGTCCACGCCCTCTCCCACCGTTCTCCCTAGTGTTGTAGCCAATGTCGATGTGGATACATCATTCGCTATGCCATCCACCCTAGCATTAGAGCAGGTTGTCCATCCCACTACTCCACCTGCCACCCCCGAGGACTAGTCGATTGCTCCACCTGCCATCCCCCAGGACCAGCCTGTTGTGTTCACTGTGAGATTGATTAGTTTATGAAAATCTCATGTAATATTAATGAAAATTATCATAGGCAATAAATTATATGAGTTATCTTACTATTTAAATATTGCAGGGTGGCATTGCCGAGAGACTTGGATCACGAAGGAGGGTAGCCCGCTCACCACTTACGGTCTTGTCTTAGGTGAGATATTTAAAATTTAGAAACGTAATTTTGATTTTTATATTGTGTTTTATACTTGTATAATTGCCTGTAGGAGTTGACATTTGATTGTTGTCGTTTCAGATCCCAAGAGGAGGTGGTCGAAGCAGCTAGAAGAACCGAGCTTCCTCTAGCTCAAAGAAAAGGAAGCTCAATTTTGGAGGTGCACCTAGGAGCTCCAAGGGTGGGCAGGAGGATTGAGAGACCCTCCTATGTACACTAGCCATGATGTGGCATTTTGGCATGAGTTACCATATTTTGTATAGGGCACGAGTTGCCATTGTATAGACATTGGGAATGATGTTCCCTTTTTCACTACTACTATATATGATTGGAAATTTTTGTATATTAATATATCATTTTGTACTTATTTATATTAATTTTCCTTTTATTATAGATTTACGTGCATTATGTCGAATGCAGTAGTAGTTTACAGTTGATGCGCTTGCAATACTTATTGTTTACGAAGCAATAAAGTCTCTATGTTCACAATAAAAAGCATAAAAAATTTAACACTGTAGGTTAGTTAACAAAAAATACACAAATTCATAAACGTCTACAATAACAATGATGATTGAACTCTAACTCCTATAGAACCCTAACTCATATTGAACCAACATACTAACACCTATAGTCTTATTCATTGTCCAAATTGCAATAGAAAGCACTTGTTTGCCTTTGGTATTTACATAGTAATTATTGTCTCATTTTGCAAGCTAGAAATTGATATTGGAATGATCTTCTCTTACCATTTGATTGACTGTAAATTTTGATAGTATTGATGAGTTGAGAATCATATTGAGCATGACTGTTGTTGGCTTGGATTTGTTACATCTACTTGGCAAACATTGATTTTGATAGATTTGGCAATTCATAACAATCTATTGTACTAGTTGCAATTTTAACGATCTATTGTACTAGTTGCAATTTTAATGATTTATGGGTTAGCATGCATAACCTAGGGTTTAAAATCAACGATGAAACCCTAACCCTAACTGAAGTTTAAAGGTTAGCATGCATAACCTAGGCTTTATAATCAATGAGGAAACCTTGACCCAAACAGTTTTTTGGGGTTAGCATGCATAGCCTAGGGTTTAGAATCAATGATGAAACCCTAAACCTAGGAGGGAAACCCTAACACCAACCCTACCTAACCATCTCTTGTGGCCTCTTATAAAGTACCTATTTGTTTGTATAAGAGCATGCCTAGGATTATAGTCAATGTTACATATTCTGTATAGACTAATCAAATGAAATACTTCAAAGCTTAAGCATGGATTACTTCACATAAGCTAGGTCCAAAGCTTCATGAGCACTCCTTTTATAAACCATAGTGAAATAAGTAAAACATAGCTCATCTTCATCTTACATGTGTTTCGGATTTTCCTTGTCCATATCAATAGCCCTTCTACTCCATTTTCTAACCTTTACTAACCCTAGAACTGTCTATCAAACTAGACTGTAATATTGCCTATTAGGTAGCCATAAGACAAACCTAAGCCATTCTATTATAGCCTAACCCTTTCTAAAACCCTTTCCCTATAATCCTACCATTCTATTCTAGCCTAAACCTTGCTAAAAACCTCTCTCTAAAGCAAAACTTACTCCTTTCATTTCAACACTACTTAGACCCCCACGACTCTCCCTATATCTTTGACTGTAATATCCATCTTAGACAGCCCTAGAACACCACTAACTTCTTCACTGTAATATCCAATTTAGGGCAGCCCTAATAGCATTCTTACCCACCTATCATATCCTAAGATCACTTCCTTGCCTTCCTATCTTACCCACTCACTAACGCCTCACCTCAAATTTGTCCATAACCCAATTTAAAGTGGCACAAAGACACCCTAAAGGGAATGTATATAAACAATCATTCCCAACCATGCTTAAACAAATTGGACAGTGGTATATAAACATCCATAACTTGGAAAAATACTATAAAAGGCCTCGAATGCTTGCAAGTCATTGTCTCATCAAAATCCAAGTGAATATACTTCTTATCATTCCTACTTGACTAGAAATTACATCTTGGAGTGCATTAGACATTTTAATTGAATGGAAATTACATCTTGGACTACCATAAGACAATTTACTTGATTGGAAATTCGATTTGGTTTAAGAGTCCCATTGGCTTGGAAACTTGGAACTTATAAAATTGTTTATCACTAATATTTACTTAAAAATATTGTACCTTTTGTCTTGACAAGCTAAAAAGTGAAATATAGGACTGTCATAATGCTGAATGCTTGGCTGGAAATACTTTTGTTTTGAGGGTACCTTTGACTAATTCAAAGTGCCATTTCAACTCTTGTTTATCATTAGCACTTGCATTTGGGATTGTACACTCATTTTGGCAAGTTGGAAATTAGTGTTTTGGAATGTCATAATCATTTTGACTTGGCTGGAAAACATTCTTAGTTTGACAATCCTATCTTCATGAAAAGGAGATTGATTGGGGTCTATGTCAATGTATGTCGGTTGCAAAATAGGTTGACTTTGTATGATATGATGATAATGTCCCATCAACACCACTAACATGCTTCAACCACATGCATAATTGAAATGAAAACGTCCCATAAAAATTGTTCTTCCTTGACAAATAAAAAATGAAACAAGTTCATGAATATGTGTCTTCTATAACGATCTATTGACCACTTGCAATTTTAGCGATCTATTGTACTTGTTGCAATTTTAACGATTTAAGGGTTAGCATGCATAACCTAGGGATTAGAATCAATGAGGAAACCTTAACCCTAACTGAATTTTAAAGGTTAGCATGCATAACCTAGGATTTATAATCAATGAGGAAACCCTGACAGGTAATATCCTATTTAGGGCAGCCCTAATAGCCTTCTTACCCACCTATCATAGCCTAATGTCACTTCCTTACCTTCCTATCTTACCCACTCACTTCCTATCTTGTCATCCATATTGATCCTTCCTTTGGTAGCGACATGTTCTCTTTGGGTGTACAATCATGGTTTGAAGGGTCATTTTGGCTAGAAAGTTCCTTTTATTTCAGAGGATTTTCCTTAGTCATCATCTTGATGGCATACACAAGTTCATGATGACCTATCCAAAGGTTTGCACTTAGGAGATCTAATGAAATAAACACCATTAAAGTTTACTTAACAAATTCAACCCAAAATTATCTCAAATTAGCATGCATAACCAATGCTAGAATCTACCCAATCATAAAGATAATATAATCCAAAATTCAAATCTCCAAGTACACAATATTTGGACAATTGAAACAGTTCTTATGTATATGTATATATATTATATGTATGTATATATATTTGGAAACCATAAGCGAAGCTATCCCCAAACTATCATTGTTGTCATTAAGGTATCCACACTATAATTGTTTTCCTCATTAGGGTTTATAAACCCTAATCATCTTTCATCATAGAAGCACATGGCATTTCAGGAAATTCTAGCACCAGTTTCAACGTCAACATGTCTATCTTAGGATGATTCCTCAAACCCTAGGTCTTTGACTATTACATCAACAAAAGCACCAAGACCTCCATGGAAAATAATCTAAACTTAAAAAAATATTCTTCTAAGCAAGGAATCAAAAGAAGCTCGAGGCTTATCAAGTTAATTTTTCCATGGTCTTTCCCTAACCTCCATGTATCACAGAAGAACAAGACTGCAATATCACCAAAGACATTATCTCTTTTCTTTGTATCTTCTACAGGGTTGGAACCCTAATTCTACCTCCTTTTGTTCACAACAAGAGCTATATATTATGCAAGACAACTATCAATTCTTGTAGTATTTTATCTCCTTCTTCAAGGTTTACTTACATATATAAACCCTAGTGTTTCTCATGCATATCCCAGTTTCCTCATGTAATGCATTCCTCCTCTAGTTGTTTACCACATCTTCTTATTCCCAATGCCCCTCGACATATGTGTCAGAGGTGGTTACAATGCTCCAATGCTTATCCTCAATATGTGTGCCAAGGTGGTTACTATGCTCATTTGCTTCTCCTCAACATGTGTGTGAAGGTGGTCACTATGGTCTAATATTTCACTTATATTCATCCTAATATCACAAGGCAACCCAAAAAAATAAACCCTAGTCCAAGTGTACGTTAACACCATGAAGATACATCCCTTAGGGCACTCTTTCCAAGCATATAACATATCTAGAGCCTCTTATTACAAGAAATTACAACATCAATAAATCTATTGAGCAAAACCCTAGTTTATGAAACCGAAGCACATTGAAGTCACTGGGCCATGCAAACATGGTGGAGAGGGCCCAATAGAGGTAATGGCATGCTAGGAGACCAACGAAGTCAATGACTCGTCGATATGACCTCTGGTTGTCGAGTTATGTTGAGTTGGAAGTCGCATGAAAATGCCATTCAGGGACACTTGGTCACTCTCGGTCTGGGAGCGAAAAACCAAACGAAGCAGCAAGATTACATGCTGGTGGATCTAATAGGTGTGTATGGCCAATGCTGATATGGGAACACCACCAAGACTGGCACAATGGAGGGTTTTGCATAGTTGACCCACCAATGCAAGAGTTGCATTGAAGGAAACTGAGCAAAACCCTAGTTTACGAAACTAAATTACATTGAAGTCATTGGGCCATGCAAACATGGTGGAGAGGTCCCACTAGAGGTAATTTCATGCCAGGAGACCAAAAGAGTCGACAGCTTGTCAATCCAACCTACAGTTGCCGAGTTATGTCGACTTGGAAGTCGCATGAAAATGTCGTTCAGGGACACTTGGTCACTCTCAGTCCAGGAGCGAAAAACCAATAGGAGTAGCAATATTGCATGCCATTGGCTTCGATAGGTGTGTATGGCCAATGCCGATATGGGAACACCACCAATACTAGCATGGTGGAGGGTTTTGCAGAGTTGATCCACCAATGCGAGAGTTGCATTGAAGGAAACTGATTAAAAACCTAGTTTATGAAACCGAAGCACATTGAAGTCATTGGGTCATGAAAATGTGGTGGAAAGGGCCCACTAGAGGCAATGGCATGCCAGGATACTAACATATTTGATGGCTCATCGATTTGACCTCCGGTTTTCGAGTTATGTCGAGTTGGAAGTCGCATGAAAATGTCATTCAGGGACACTTGGTCACTCTCGGTCCGGGAGCGAAAAACCAAACAGAGTAGCAAGATTGCATGCTGTTGGCTCCAATAGGTGTGTATGGCCAATGCTAATATGGGAACACCACCAAGACTGGCACGGTGGAGGATTTTGCAGATTTAACCCACCAATGCGAGAGTTGCATTGAAGGAAACTAAGCAAAACCCTAGTTTACGAAACCAATGGACATTGAAGTCACTAGGCCATGCAAATGCAGTGGATAGATCCCACTAGGGGTAATGGCATGCTAGGAGACCAACGAAGTCAATGGCTCATTGATCCGACCTTCGCTTACCGAGCTATGTCGAGTTAGAAGTCGCATGAAAATGTCGTTCAAGGAAACTTGGTCACTCTCAGTCCGGGAGGGAAAAACCAAACGAAGCAACAAGATTGCATGCTATTGGCTCTGACAAGTGTGTGTTTCCAATGCCGATATAGGAACACCACCAAGACTAGCACGATGGAGGGTTTTGCAAAGTTGACCCACCAATGCGAGAGTTGCATTGAAGCCTAACTGAGCAAAACCCTATTTTACGAAACCGATGCACATTGAAGTCATTGGGCCATGAAAATGCAGTGGATAGGGCCCACTAGAGGTAATGGCATGCAATGAGACCAATGGAGTCGACGGATCATCGATCCCACCTCCGATTGCCGAGTTATGTCGAGTTGGAAGTCGCATGAAAATGTCGTTCAGGGACAATTGGTCACTCTTGGTCCGGGATGACAGGGTAATTGTTGGGCATGGTAAGAGGATGATTAAAAGGTTGAAGAAGGACTTGGGATGTCAAATTTTGATGAAGGATTTGGGTCCAACACAACAAATATTGGGCATGATGATTATACATGACATAAGGAACAAAAAATTGTCATACTACTCAAGTGTCATACTCCATAGTGAGCAAGTCCAACTCTGATATTTCTAGAATGTGATTTTCTTTCCATTGATGTGGATGGAAGTATACTATTTCATATCTCTACCGTTGCCTATGTCTCGATTGGAACACTTAATATGCAAGCAAGAAAGGAACTATATTTGTCCAAAAAAATATAGAAGAAATATTACTTGGAAGGACATAATCCGAGTTGTCCCAGAAGACTTAATATGGGTGTATTTAGCTATGTTATATGATAGAAAGTGTATCTCTTAAACATGAACAACTCTTTGAACTTTCTCTATGTTATACCTTATTCTTTCACATTCAATTCTAATTATTGAATCAAATAGAAGAAGGATAAAAACTTACTAGAATAGTAATTAAAATTTAGAGATGAAAGCATAATGTATAAGTCAAATACACTTACTCACATGCTTAAGCCTCTTGTACAACTTGCCATAGAACGTTGATCGGGGATCCGATGGACAAGCCGCCAGTTTCGTTAGGATCATGGCATGGGATTATGGCTAGGGTGGCCTCCCACCCGACTTTGCATGACCCGGGCATGCCTCCAGGCCATATTTTGAAAACTAGGGTTTCACCCAAGTGGAGTGTAAGTGCAATTACCCAATCTCATTCAATATATCCATCTAGATCCTCTTTGTTGCTAATTTCCTTCATCAATATCTCATGCTCTGAATGAGGCAAGAATTAATGTACCTTGGTTGAGTTCTTGGTTGAAATCGTCTGTAGATGGATGTTCGTGCCAACAATCAAGTTTGTGAAGTGATAGACCATAGAACCTGGTCTGTAATACACGAATACATTCCCACTATTTCTTCTTGATTTCCCATCTAGTGTAAGATATTCACCCTCAACCACCATCAAGAAAATAGGAAATTAATTTCCTTCATCATTAATCAATGATCCATTTAGGATTTGCTTACCTTGAATGCATTGTGCCAACCAATAATCCGTGCCCCATTCATTGTCTTTCGCGGCAACAACTGCATATATGTGTCCTGGTTATATAACATATGAGATATGGTCGTAGTCTGTAGAAATTTCTGACTAAACCTCCTCTAAGTGGGTTGTTTCATTGACTACATGTGGGTCCATTGGAAGTGACACATGATCCCAATCATCAACCCAATCCATGCATTCACATTCATCCCATTCACCACTGCTACAAGGGCTGCAAGAGAAAGAAAGTTTCCATTTCCATATTTCAAATAGGGGGTTGTTTGAGCTTCGAACTGAATGAAATCCAGGTGTTCCTTGTACTGTGACGCAAACATAGGAACGTGACCGATCTATTTCAACCATGTGCCAAAAATTCTTGACTGGCCTTCCTACCCCTGTTGATGTATGTTGCACTTTAGTTCAGTATGACATTGTTGCAGAGCACCATTGAACTATGGATTCTGCATCTTTGTTATAGGGGTTTCTGGTAAACCTAATCTCCTCCCTTCGTAGTGTGGTCTTGATGCATGCACCGGCCCCGTCATGCTCACCTTTCTCGTTTCTAGTCTCAAAGTAGGTCCATATATGCGACACATTATAAGTCTTATGCAACATACTCATCCATTGCAAGAATCACACATTTTTGAACTGGCCTGCACAACCATCTGACCATATCCAACATTGATCCATCTATATATATCCCTCCTTTAGCTGATCATAGAAAATTCGAAAACAATGTTGCACATAATGCAGATCATGGCATTTGTGATCACTTATGTAAAAGTTTGTCTCCTTCTGTATTATCCTATTGTTAATGCTTCTCTCAGGGCCATGCCTATACCTAATATGTACCATGATGCTGACTTGGTTGAAATGGTAGTATTGACTTTGAATTTCATTTTGTGGCTGAAGGGTTTAGTTTTCTGCAAAATCCACAATTGACAATATGGTCCCAATGGGAAATTTGTCCCTGCATTTTTTGTACTGCTCATCCTGCCATCGTGCTACATGCACATGTTGAAGATACTGCTCGATTTTCTTGTAGAACTCCAACAAAAAATCACATACCCGTACCTATTGCCATGAAAACAAGGGTCGTATTAGAATGTGACCTTTAAATAATGTATATGTAGAAACTGAACATATAAGAGGAAATAAATTCAATAATCATTTGCACCTGTGACTTCACCAATGCAATCTTTTTACTTTCCTTCACATTATTTTATTGATAGGTTACGTACTTGAAGCTCTCTATATCCACTGTCATATTTCCAAATTGATGCTTATCGCTTCCATGAATGCAATGGTTCAAAAGAGAAAACCCACTGCACCTGGAACAATTCCCATATAGACATGATTTTCCATAGTATTTTTGTCCTTCATGCCTTGTACACATGATGCTGACGATAAAATGTATTGATGCATTCGGTGGTATTACGGATTCATTGCAGCCCTACTCAAGGTTAGTTTGCAAATCACAAAATATATGTTTATACGTGTCATAAAAATATTCATACTCTACATGGTATCTACAACAACATGTGTTTTGATCAATGCATATACGAGCGTACCATGTTTTACATTTCTCAAAGGACCTTTGGCCCAGGTTTAATTGTGTGTGCTCATTCCTGAATCTCTCATAAAGTTCAGTATGTGTTGTGTTAAGGAAGTGTTTGACGTGGGGTTCATGTTCAGTAGAACCTTTTCTTAGCTTTAGCACATCTCTTTGATTAGATGAAGGTTTGGTATGATCATGCCAGAAATTTTTTACTAAGTCCTTAACAACATCAATTAGCTTCATATCTCGATGAGGAAACCCGCCGATAAAATCCCAACAATATTTTCCACCTGGAGTCTGCATATTTTCTCTTATAATAGAGTACTTCAAAACAAATTTTCTATTTAATTTAAGTCTATGAGAAGTGTGTGAAAGGGGGCGACATTGCCATGTGGACTTTCTTACAACTGATTCGGATAACACACGACGAGCTGCACAAATATATTTAGTACGAGATGTCTTCCCAATTGCATTAAAAGCATATTGGATATTTCTAACAATTTGATTGTTAGCCTTTGAACTTCTAACCATATTTATGCCCAGAATTCTCCTAACAACAACTAAACAATTTGACTTTAACAAATATAGTAATAATTGACATTTACCTGCATCACCTTTGGGTTCAAAATATTCCTTCATTAATTTGCTACATTTCCAATCGATAGTGCATTTGGGAAACTTACGTTCAAGTCCTGAC
The DNA here is from genome assembly GCA_001517045.1 of Pseudotsuga menziesii. NCBI lineage: Eukaryota > Viridiplantae > Streptophyta > Pinopsida > Pinales > Pinaceae > Pseudotsuga > Pseudotsuga menziesii. The sequence continues at coordinate 318,772 of LPNX011137027.1, read as the reverse complement.
AGACAACTTTCATCCACATGGATACGTGTAGGACTCCTTTTTCTTGCAGTAGAGAGTCGAGGTATGGAAGGTGGACATGAGCTACGGATCACAGGGATTCTTTGTTGTGGTGATTCATTCAAATGCCGATCCATATTGCGAGTGTGCTCGACATGGTTGTGATCTTCTTGGAGAGAAAATTGCAAATTAATCATTACTCCTAGGTCCAACGCTTCATAATCAACATCTCTCAATATACCTATGTCTTCAAGAGCTTCAACATGGATCATTGATGGATTGTTGGTTGGAGACCGTGTTGATGTTGGAACTTGAGTTGGGTCCATTGGACACAACCGCTTCACCCATGGTTTTGAAGTAGAGGTTTTTATGTCATCGAATTTGTTAGGATCAGTCACAGTATCAGTGGAAATGTCTGGACCATGTCTCACTCTCTCCATTGCCAACCTGGCCTTTTCTCTTACCTCATTTTCCTTTTCAATGGGCATATTCCTTCTAGTTTTTCTTGCTCTATTACATGAGTTTCCCATCTCCAAAATTTTCTTTATCAAAACTATGAGGTCTACCCCTGCATAAGAAGCAACAAATAAGGTATTAGTTCCATTATACAAGAAACATGATGCGTTCCAACATAAATAACTAAGTTACATATATGTTAGTATGGTAATTATTGGCATTGATACATAAACGTTGATTAAAGGTTTATATTTATGTTCGAACCAAAGTTTCATTTCTATACTCTATTTGAGTCAAGTAAAGACAGTAAAGTTTGCATGTATTACAACTATAGGATTATGACTTTCTTTGTGTTAAAACATTATTGGAAGTCAAAAGAAGATGAGTGAAATATTCTTCATTTCCAACACCTTCGGATGAGA
>LPNX011137027.1:292897-312897 GCA_001517045.1 Pseudotsuga menziesii | reverse complement strand
CACCTATTTAGAAAATGGAAAAGAACCCACACAAGAAGACACAAAGACCTACATCCTACAAAAAATATCATTCATTGACTATGTTGAGACCAAGATGTGGTGGACCAATGCTCCACCTTGTCATTTTAGGGTGTCACTGACTTCCTTAATTTGAAATTTTTTTAACATAAATAAATATGAAAAAATAACGCTGCACTAGACACACCTGTTATCTACAACTCTATATAATTTTTTTCACAAAATTCCACCATTTGCATACTAAAAGAGTGGACCAACGCAAACATATTCATTATTTTTTGGGAAAAAAATAACATACCAACCTTAGAAGAACCTTGTTTTTGGGATTTATACTTAGTTTCCATAAATAAAAGTTATATATTTTGGAAGGTAATCCGATTGTCCACATTTCATGTTCTTACGCCATATTCCAAAAAATTGTGCAGGTACCTCTAATATTGCTTTTTGACGTTCAGATTTCTGTTTTTCCAGAATTCCATTGCAATGAATGCGTCATAAGTGACCAACATTAGCTTGGATCAGCCATGATATATCTATTTTCTAAAGGTTAGATCTCTAAAATATCAACTAAAAAAAATCATTTGTCCCATATAAATTAATAGCATACCCCCAAAACGGGGGAAGTGAAAGGCCGAGATGAATTTGTATATGTTGTAGAAAGAGAAAAGAGTTGTGTTATAGAACAATTTGTGACATAATGATCAGAACATAAACAGTTTTCCCATAATATAAATATGTACATCAACTATGAATTATTAAAAGTATGTTGAATTAATGAAAAATCTGTACAACTTTGTAGTCTAACAAAGATTATATATATATAAATTTCAGATAATACATCTTAAAACTATGCTTATTCTTACAGAGTATTGTTAATAAGAAGGTATTTGAGGACTATACTACATAATAATAACAAGAGCCATGAGGTGGCAATGTCCTCGACATTGCATCCGTGATAGATAGTGGTTTGCAATTGCCTATGCAAAAAATTAAAACTCAATAGAAATAGAATAAATTTTGTTATAGCCTACTTAAAACTCAATAAAAATAGAATAAATGTTGTTCTAGCCTACTTAGGAATCCTTTTGAGGATGGTAGATATTTGACTACATAGAAGACTATAGACTCAAGTTCTATTTCAATGGATCCAAAGTGAGGATTAGCTTTACCAGCTTTGCCAGAACTACTACTACATCTCAAATGGGCCATGAAGGACATAAAGACAAGCCTAAATACAGAGTGGGGATGAACCATTTTTTATTAGCTAGATGATATATTACTGATTCTTGGTGGGTGGTTAAGATAATTCCTCCAGTATCAGAGTTGTAAACCAACTTCTCCTTCTAAAATGGTACCCACCTCTCTCTTGGAGTTGCACATTTGGGCTTGAAAAGTAACTTATCCTCTAAAGGAAGGGTAGAAAGGAAAAAGAAAGGAAATGAAAGTGAGGGCACCACTCGCACACGACTCCATATTTGAATAATGCTAAGCCAATATAAGAAAAAGAATAAATTGAAAGAAACCTTCCTCATTGAAGGAAAACTCACCACCTATCCTTCAATCAAATATAAATTTTTTAATAAAGTAAGACAACAATTTCCATTATTACATATATCATAATAATCATTTATGTAAGTATACACCTATCTTTAAAAAACCTATTAATAAAAATTAATAACGTTTTGAAATTTTTTTTTTTATCATGAAAATAAGTTCTAGTGAATTATTTGCCCATTCTGTCGGTCAAATTCCAAGCCTTCCTCAATAACTTGAGTTAAAATGAAAAATTCATTACATAGATTACTTTAACACACTTATCAATTATAAAAACCATATGGACTTTATGTAACAATTTTATACATATATATTTAAAAAAACACATGTAAATAAAAAATAATTTTACCTCTTAATAAAAATAAAAAATAATTTTACCTCTTAATCAAATATACTATGATAAAAATATTTATATTATGAAATTTAAAAATTAAAAATAAATACCATTCTAATATATTTACACATTGTAAGATATTTTATCATTTCCTAAAATTTTGTTAAACATTTTACTATACGATTAAGTAATCAAAATTCATGATAGTTGAGGGTAGATGGCCAATCTGAGCATAAACCGGTGAAAATGAAATTGTCATTAAATCTAGGAGAGAATCCGTGTCTACCCCATCTCACTCAACCTAATCAATTTGGAAAAATAAAAATATAAGTGAAGGCGTTACAAACAATCCCAGTGTCGACCCCATCTCACTCAACCTAATCAATTTGGAAAAATAAAAAAATATAAGTGAAGGCGATACAAACAATGCCAATGTTACACCTGCATGACATTAAAATAAATGGCATGACAATGCCAATGTTACACCTTCATGACATTAAAAAAAATGGCATGACATTGAAACAAATGATGAGGGGAAGAAATTCACAGTAAGAAATCAATATATAGAGAGATTATGTACAAATACTCTGCTTTGTTGCTATTACAGTTGCAATTGTTTCGATACAACGCAATTACATAAGTGCCTACTTTGGAATTTGTGAGTTATAGTCTAAAAAATTATATCAAATGGAAAGCTCAGCCATGGTTCAAGGGTTTGCAGAGCTTACAGGCCTAAGGTCTTCCGTTTCTTCCTGCAACAAATTAGAACTGGGCTTCTCCAAGCATCCAGCAGGTATGCTCAAGGTCCATTTTAAACTAATTTATAGAGTACAAATTATAGCTGGGCTTCTCCAAGCATCCAACAGGTAAGTGTGAGGTAAGCTCAAGGTCCATTTTAAACTAATTTACAGAGTAAACTTCAGTCGCCAATAAAGTGTTGTTTTCTTATGGAGAACCAGTTTAACTTAAACAATGTTTTTTTTTAAGAGGGATGGTTCAACGCGAAACTAAATCCTATTCATTTAGTTAACATAAAACATTTATTTTCATAATTTTATTTTATGCATCCATTGATCCCTAACTCTATCAATTTAAAAGCAAATCAACCAAGGAGAAAGAAGAGGAATTCAGAGCAAAATATAATCAATGGCCATTAATGTTATTATTAGCTAGAATAACCAAGGAATGTAATATAATATCAATAAAACTGGAGCATGCTCAGACATTCTAGAACACTTTCACTTTGAATAAAAGTATAAATTCATCATTTAGTGTTCTCAAGAACTTTCAGGTAGCCTAGAATAGGATACTTGGACCTAATGTGTTCAAAAAAAATATTCAGACATGAATAAGGTATTTTGGACATCGAAAGAAATAAGAAATGAACATTACATAAAAATAAGAAAACAATGGGAAAACAACAAACTTAAAATAACTTTATCCATTTAAGGACTAAGCCAAGGGAAAAAATCCTGTCATTCATTAAAAAAACACTACCAATTCCCATGAAGTGAAAGAAGAGAAGTAATGTGCATACCTTGGAAGCTTCAACCCATTTGTTATCTATGAATTCAAGATGGGGGCACAGTTTGGCATGATTAAATACCATCTCTTGTTTTATCTGCAAGAAGTATATTATATACTCGTGATTTTTAAGGACCTTCGTGACCACACCCATTATTCTCACAAGCATAAACTTCCTTATACATAATAAAGTAATCTTCACTCTGCTCTGGAGGGCTTGTCCTTATGTGAAACTCATGTACTCTCTCCCTCAGTTGTTTTGTTTCATCCTCATCGTTCACAAGGCCTTTGTACTCCACCAAATACCATGCCCCATGCTTTTTTACAAGTCATGCATAGAACTAGGCCCCTCTGAACCCCTCTTCATAGTTGGACAGAACCAGGCCCCTCTAAACCCCTCTTCATTGCTGGACAGAACCAGGCCCCTCTGAACCCCTCTTCATCGCTAGATAGAACCAGCCCCCTCTGAACCCCTCTTCATTGCTGGAGGCAAAATATTTAAATATCGATGCGATGGAAGGGAAAAATAACAAAGATATAGGCTTCCTATCGCAGCCCGTCCCCTCAGTCTTCCATGAAAACTCTTGGAAAGCTTGAGGTGCCTCTTCCTATTTAAAGAAGATTACCTATTTAAAAAAAATCTCATCTCCACTGTTATCTTCTTTTATGATACTCGTTGTCCACATGTAAAAGAGTACTCCACGACTTACTGAAACAAACATATGGACTGTTGAATGGAGAGCGGAAGTTACATGCGTTCAGTTCGAGTCATACTGCCACACAAGTCGCCTAGTCACTAGCAGATGAACGCTACCCAATACATTTAATGGGAGCCCTACATGTATTAATTATTGCCTTTAGTCTACGAGGAGGACTTGCCACATTGCCTACATGCTCTCTCATAAATGCATTAGCAGATGACAAAAACCTCAGAGATGCAGACCTATAAAATACGCCTTCGGCGTTATTATATTTCATTATTACAGAAAATATTATGTAAAAAATTATAACTGTTTTGAATATTTTGATCTGTTTTATTTATAAAATAGATTTATAATATAAATTATTATAAAATTTGGTTTAATTATTTTTAATGAATTGGGGTAAGTTCATGCTATATCTTATTTTTCATGATATTATTTGTAATAGAAATATGAAAAAACAACACTTCCTTAACAAGGATGAATTATTAGAGACACACACATAACTTATTAAAATGTGGTGTAAAAGATGAAATGGATTAAATCTAATAAGCTTGTGAAATAAATAAATTTTATTTATGAAAAAATGATAAACTTAGAAAATTTTACATTCTTTTAACATTGCCTTTCCTCTTAAAATATAATGCATGTGTCATATGTTTGCTTTAAGATATTAATTTAGTATGAAAAAAATTGCATAGTTTTTGGGTCTTAACTTAATCATCTCTTTATTTTCTTGAGCACCATACACTTCTTTAAAAAACATTTGTTTAAAAACTATGTACTAAGATTTATAATTTTTTGCAATTTCATCATTAATGAACATGTGGATCATATTTAAGAGTGTGAAATTAGGGTTTAACACCTTTGTTTTTTCGTTTGACTGTGTTGTAAGGTACAAACCCATTTCAAGTGCACAAAAGCTACCAATGCACAGGGTCTTCACTTAGTGAAACCATGTCATAGTGCCTTCGTTCATGGGATATTAAAGAATACCCCTAATTTCACTAGATATTGATAACTACTTACAAAAATCCTTTTGTTGAGCCCCCCTCCCAATACATATTTCCAATTAAAAAACCCTATTTTTATAATATATTCCTTATTTNTATTTTTACTAGAAACCCATTTTTATTCCCCCCAATACCTATAAGCCCCCCATACCCTATTCCTTGCCCCCCAATACCTACAATATATTGACCTTATTTTTCACAATTAAAATCCCACAATTTATGAATGAATGTGATAAGATATTGCTCAACAAGGTGAATCCCCCATGTACCAATTACACTTGCATCCCACTCGAAGGCCTATAAAGAACCCTATAGAAGACTGATGTGTTATTGCAAGGGATCATTTAAAACTCGTTATCCCAAAAATATTCAGCAATATCTCCAGAAACTTGTTTTCCTTCCTCAACCATGTTTAAATCCATACAACCCATCCCTTGTGTGCAAAATATCCTAATGGCATTTATATCCAAACTTGATGCAACAAATTCCCAACAGAGGGTTTGTGTTGTGGTTTGTAGGTGCTGTTCATGTTAGGATATTTAAACCCTTAGGGGTTATTTAAGATCGATTTGGTTTAATATGTCTAGGTAAAATGTGTTTCTTTAATATTCATTAGTATGCATTTGTACTTATTTAATATGATAGTCATAATATGTTCTAGAAATAAAGTGATTTGATGGTTCATCTTCTGATGGTCAACATATGTTCTAGTCATAAAGTGATTTGATGATTCATATTCTCCTTGATACTAATGATTATACTGTTTCGCTAGTTAGCAATGATGATTGGTCCATGATATCTATTTAAAGAGCATGGAAGGTCAATTTATAATGATTGAAAGTGAGAAACTAATTTGTAAAATATTTTCTTTTTGCATCAATATACTACCTCAAGTGGTTATGTTGGCAAGGGAAGTGAACTATTTCCCTCTTTGGTAGGTTTAACAAAATAATATAGTGGTGCAATAATCTTTATGTGTTTGTGAGTGTTTTCATTAAGGTCACCATCCTATATGGAATGTGTATGGAATACCTTATTTTGACATATATTTCATGGTGATTGAGCTTGAGAAGAGGCATTTTAGGTCTAAAGCCCAAGTATTTTCCTTCCCTAACCATAATGTTAAATATCTATAAGAACTTCATTTAGTTCTTAAGTTCCTTTTTATCCATTTTATAATGTTTAGACCTCAAAAATTATATCCAATGCAAAAAATTACTAACATAACCCATATCCCACTCGAATGCTTAAGAATTTGACCATCTAAACAATGATTCATAGTGTGGTCCAAGATAGATTCTTATTCATGGTATTTGTTGTAATTTAATCATGGTAGTAATTTACCTTTGGTAGGATAGATATATCATATATGTAGGGTATTGTGTGGTCATTATTCATAGTGATTGATCTTGAGAAGAATCACTTAGGGCATAAGGTCCAAATTTTATTTCTTATGACATTAGATAGACCTCTAGAAACATTCTCAATACAAAAATAACCTACTAATGGTGCCCATAGCACTGTTGAAGATTATTATTAACCAACAAAGGTCATATGTGAAGTTTCAAGGACTCATCCATGGTGTTTAAGCCTAAGAATATTTGCTTAGGGCTCGAGAACAATGTTTACTTTTTCCAACAAATGTTAAGGGAATGCGGATGTTGTTTATGTACCACAAATACATTTGAGGACTCAAGACCCATCCATGGTGTGTGAAATATCTTAATGAACTAATATCAAAATCCTATGGAAAATACCCCACAGTGAAGGATTGTGTCACTACGATCAAAGGATCCAACAAAGGTTACCTTAGCTTCTAGTTGAGAAGTTTTTATATGAACATGGATTTTATTGTACAACTTGTTAAATATCATATTGAAATCTACAACGTCTTTTGCAATCATTTTCTTTAAGGAAGTAAATTCAGTTAAGTAGTACATGTTATCCCTCTTTACTCCTCACTTCTCAAGAAAATTGTCTCAAGGACTTGCTATGATTAATTAATGGATGAAACAAGCAATCCTCTTAACCATTTCCAAACATCTCCTTCCATTGTTTGTACAAATAACTTCATGAAAACATCATCATGTTTTATAACCAAGTTTTATGTAAAATATTGAAAAGAAGCCATTTATTCTTTAAAAGTAATTGTCCTTTCTCCATCATATTTTGGAATCAGTTAGAGGTAATTATTAAAGATATCATGGAGGTTCTAAGGGAGTTTTAAAGGGCCTTATCTGGCTATTGTATATGGGTTTACTTGTGGTGGGGATGGTGTATTAACACCTCCTCCTTCTAATCCAACGATCAAATGGCGAAGAATAAAGTTATTATCCTAGGGGGAAACATGAATTCAAGAATTCATAAGGATAGGTTTGAAAGAGGGAAGATTGCTTTAAAGAAAAATGACATGGTAAATTTATATGCTAATTAAAGGTGAACCAAGTTTTCTATTGAAGGATATTTACCCGTTGCGGTTTCTAATATATATGAAGAATATTAAACCTCTAGATCTATAAAAGAATATGAATTCGACTGAGGATTACCTATAGATGAAAATGTTTTCTCACAGATATTTTCCAAGTGACTAGATTTACGGTATCAGGGAAAATTCATGTGTCCTTATATCTAGGATTGGCTCTAGTGTGCCTTCTTATAAAAGTTGTATGCATGCCAATGAAGTATTAAAGTGAACTTCAAACAATTCAGTGTATGATTTTTGTTCACTATCAAGAACCATCAATGATCTTGGTTACACCTAGGGAAATTTACTTCAAATGTCCATCCTCGACAATGATGCCATGTTTAATGTTATCCCTTGAGATGTTACAAGCTATGAAGGAACTATGTTAGGGAATATTGTAAAATCAAATTGGTTTATATTTAGAGCTCAATCTTTTTAGGGTAACATGGTTTTCAATTTTTTTTTATTCTTTGAGATACATAAGGAAAATAAGCAATATGATTGTAATACCTTTGTATTTAAAGGCATTTTTCACATTTATATTCAGTATTATTAATAATGAAGGGGTGAATGGACAAATTTATGGAACAATAATGAAACATGCAAGGTATTCTCAAGAATAAGTCTTACAATCTCTATGAAATAATAACATACTAAGCCATTCGAATTTAGTAGTTCTAAAAAAGTATTTTAGATTTTGATATTAATAAAAAAAGGCCACATCAATTGGAACATTAATATATATAAAAATTGAATATTTCATGAACTATTCAACACATCAAACATTCATGGGGAAAATTGGTCATTTAAATGAAATCATTTTGTTTGTGTAGGTACCCATCACATTCATAACATGGTTGTGACATAGAAATAGTCTCCTCAAATATTTTATTGATTATCAAAAGAATATCACATAGTCTAGAAATAGCTTGTGAATTTATAAAGGAGAGCACATAAATAGAGGATCTTTACTAGTTGATACAAACATGATACCTAAATATCATCAATCTTCATGTCATATCATGATTATCCCTTCCCTGGCCATCTTTTATACCACAGTCTTAAGAAAAGTTTCTCTCAAAATATGCCTAATAATGCTGAAAAAGTTCAACTCCCCTTTTTGTATTAGCCCTTTTTCTCTTAATTGCTTCTTGAAACTGCTCCTTTTTAATTGTTGTAAAAAACTACCCCCAAAACATTGCTTCTTTAAACCTAACTCAAACATTTGATTTAACCCTGTAGTAAGGTTGAGGCGTGTCCCTAGGATGTAAGAGTCACTTCAGCATATTGGGCAATTTTGTTGCCAATTCTTACCCATTTGATAGTCATGATTTCTCATGTTGTTTATTGTCATTTTCAAGCCTGTGAAATGCTCATAAGATATTGGAAGAAGAGTTTTAATACTTACCTTATGCTAGTTATGATTTCAAATTATTCAAGCAATGGTTTTATTATGGTGGTCCATTTTAGGGGTACATCCATCTCTAATCATCACTAGTAGAAAATGAGAAATTAATTACTAAAAAAATGACTAAAATCAGGCTATAAACAACTATTTTTGAGTCGGTGACTAATAGTAGCAAATTTCCACTATCTTATAGCTAGTCATATTTCACTAGTCATTAATAGCTTGACTTAGTAGTCATTGATTTAGTCATTGATAGACAATGATTTAGTCACTATTTTAGTCATTGATATTTAATGATTTAGTCATTGATTTAGTCATGGATTTAGTCACTGAGTTAGTCACTGATTGCAACCATTAATGACCAAATATACGACTAAATAAACTACTAGATGTTAACATATTAATGACTAAGCTAAATATGACTAAGATACGAGAAATTAGCTACTAATAGTCATACATATGTGAATTTAGTCATTTTTTAGTCACAAATTTATGATAGGGCACGGAGGAATCAAACCACCAACCTCTCGCCTATAATTAGGTAGGGGCTCTAACATTGAGCTAGCACCCTTTAAGAAGTTGTTATTGCTTGACAATGATGGTATTCAAACAAATTTATGATAGATATCCATCTACAAACTACATAATTATTACTATTACAACTTACCAGTAACTAATATTTATGATAAACTAATCCCTGAGAGCTATGTACAATTTTCCCTGTAACTAAAGCTAATAAAAATACTACAAATACTCTTACCAAAGAGATATAGTGATGAGTACCTCTTCCCATTCTTCATCACTATGATCCAATTTAACTATTAAAATTCTGCTGAATCAAAATCATTGTCTTCTATAAATCGCTGATTCTCCTTTATGGAAAACCAAACCATGATCCAATAAAACCTGCCATTATATCTCTTTCTAAATTAGGCCATAAGAAAAACAAATTACAATTCCAAATGAATCTTATTGCAAGCCCTGGAATATGAAGATATATCCTGATTTCGTTTTTCATTATTAGTGGGAGACACCAGTAAATTTCAGATACATGTTTTACAGGCATCTTAAGACATGTCAAATTCCAAATTCATCAATATAGAGCAACAATATAGGTTTTCTGGTGAAACATAGTAAACAAATACTCAATCATAATAATTTCTATCAAAGTCAGGGACAAATTCCATATTATTTAAATATCCAGAGGCTATCCTTGACCACTAACATGATCTTTAGTGAAAACACACCAGTAGCCCAGTGATGCAGCATCCATGAAAATATTAAGTATGGGAACACACCAAGAAAGCACAAGAGGAAACCGTGACATCAGAAAAAGCACCACAGGAAACAAAGAGAGGAAAGCATGATCAAACAAAGTTCATGACAAAAACCAAGCACAACAAGAATTAAAGTGCAGGCATGACAAGAGAAAACCATGGTAGTTTAGGAGCAAAAGTTAAAGCTCATGAAGGGTGAAGCAAAGTGAGGATGATAGCATTAGTACACGAATGATAGAAAATGCACATGAGAATCATATCAAGTGTGCATGTCAGTCAACACACTAAAGGAAGATCAAAGATCACATGAGGGAAGATGAATCATTAGGGGCAAATCTGAATCACTATGTGAAACTGAAGAGACAAAAATACACAATGAATCAATGTGTAGGGAACTGAAGAGTTTGAGGACGTTGGACAATCAACTAGTGTAGGGAATAAATAGCATGGCAACTACTAGCATTAGATTAGCCAATGATTTAAAAGTTGTTAGTACCGGCAAGTTGACTTTAGAGCTGACTAGAGCATTCAAATTTCAAGCACATAATGTATTCTGTACATGTATTATATTATGATTAATAAAAACTAGACCTATTCCCTTATGATTGTATTCTGGTTTGTATTGATTTAAAAGGGATATGTGCGTTGAGTCAGCTTAGCGTACTTCTGTTCTAAGCCATAAATTCCAGCATCTTGTGCATAAGCTATGTTTGCGAGAAAGTTGGCTGATTGGACAAATTACACCCTTGACTGTGGCACCTAGATGTTTCATTATAGATAGAAGTGGTAATTCATTTATGACAATTGTATTAACTAATAGAATCATACAAAAATAAATATCAATTTATTACACTTCCATATTTTACCCATATCTCAAATTGGAAACAACCTGACTAGCTTCGACTTAAGCATCTAAGGTATTAGTAGTAGTAATGTTAAAAAAACAACTACTTAAAACATGTGCATCTAACACAATCTCTTGTTCCATAAAATAGACTGCATCTTAATCCATGTCATACAATGTGTTCTGACAATTGAAACCATTGTGAATGAGAATGAAAAAACTTAGAAAGTCTGTATTGTACACAAAGTCACTAGATTTGGTGAATTTCAAGGTTCAAGTTCGAAATTCGCCAAACTTCAAGCAATTAAAAATAAACTTGTTGAAGTTCACTGAAATTTTAGGTAAACTTCAAGACGAACTCGAATTTGAATAAATTCATTATTAAATCCTAAGTCTGATCTGACTTGCTGCATTCCATTCTTCCTCCATCCATGTAGCATTCCATTCTCTAAGCTCTCACCTCTCAAAGACCCATTCATTCCTCTAAGCATTCCATTGTTCATCACACAAAAGAAATGCTCCCATCCATTCCTCTCACAAAGTTATAGACCCAAAGCTGAATCACATTGCATTCCCTCTCTTCACATACCCAATGTCAAGGCTATAGACCCATAGGGTTTGAAAACACTTGCTACAAGTATGAACTTTGAAGGGTTTGACAATGGCCTCTAGTAGCTACAAGTCACAAGGTTAAAGACTTCAACAACAACAGCTTAGGGCTATAGGCTACAACCTTAGTCTCAGACCAATGACTAGACCACAAATCATGGTTTTAATTTTATTTTTTTATCAGGGTTTTGCTCAGAGACCAAACCATGGTTTTAGTACTACTCATAACTAGTATCATTTTGTAATAACAACAATATACAAGGTACATGTTACAACAGTGGCCAGAGCAGAGCAAAATTCTACAGGCCACAACCTTCAACAGTGAATAGAGCACAGTCATCCTTTTGTTACATTTTAATTTTTGTATTGAATTTGTAAACTTGTAATTGTAAAATTTCTATAAATTTTAGTGTAGTGACATACATTATAATGTTACGCTATTGTCTCAAAGTACTAGTCTTAGGCATTTGCAGTTGTCATTGTTTAATTCTAAAATTTCATTATTACAGACAAAAATAATTAAAAATGCAAAAGCTTAATCAAATGTTGCCTCAAAAATTAAATGCTAAGGCATAAAAATATGTCAAGAATTGATGGTTGCAGAGACCTCATAAATTTTAGAGTGTAGCAAACTGGACGAAAAAGTCAGGCTAGAGTGGATCCTCATCCCACCCTTGAGAATACAGAAAAATATAGATAATAACAAAAAACTAGTACTTTTAAAGGAATGAAACATAATTAGTCAAAAATATATGCTATAGTACAAACAATTATACACAATTTGAAATTCAAATATGTGAAACCAAACATCCATGCATTGCCATATGACATTAATATATGCTATAGTACAAATAATTAGACAATTTGAAATTCAAATAGGTGAACCCAAACATCCATGCATAACCATCTGACATGATATAAACTGTATATAGGACATAAATTTGAATTTAGTCTTAGAAATATTAATAAGCAATGTACACACACACTTTTCAAATATTTTTTAATCAATTTGCCCCCACTATTCACCCCCTTGTAAGGAATTATTTGGAACCCCCAGTAGTAGTTGAGAGGCATGCTTTGGAATCCCCAGTAGTAGTTGAGAGGCATGCCAACATTCCCCTTTGATAAAAAAATTGGAGATCATCGGCAGTCAAATTAGAAAGATGCTAGAAATTATGGGTTGAACTTGACTTAAAATGATCAAAATCACTGGAAATCTATAGGTTTGAGGAAAAAGAGGCAACTTGATGTTGTGAAAATTTTGATAAGGATCAACTGAGATTACTATATTGAAATCTATAACAATCAATAGATGTGAAGCTACCTGCAATTTAGACTGCATAATGTTATAAATGTGGGACTGTATAGTTAGCAGTAGCACTTCTCAAGTATATGGATGCCACTTTTTGTGATCCAGGGACAAATATCATGATGTTAGTGGAAAAAATTGACATATCATCATGATGTTAGTAAATGTATGGAATAGAATGCATGTATGGTTTTCCAGATCATTAAATTTTTGAGTAAAATGTTATGCCAACAAACTAAGCATGGTGAAATGATTGAAAGCACTTTTATAATGAAAATCATACACATTAAAAATAGAAGAATTGCAGACATTGAACTTGCTCAAGGACACTGAGAAACTGTTTCAATTATAATGTTTGTATTTGGAAATGGGGTCCTTGATCGATAAAGGACCTCTCAGCTACTTTTAAATTATACTTTCAATGTGACACTCATTTTACATGCAAAGAGATAAATTATAAATGGAGATAATTTAGATGCAAAGAGATATATAACATATGATGGGTCCATATCAATGCACCAATAAAATATTAATATGTTTTGAAAGTGCTCATTGGCATAAGGCATATCTAAGCTAACCACAAATGCTATAAATTTAAAACAAAAACCTCGTAAAACCCTCTAGAACAAACCTTGATCGAGATTCAATTTACACAACATAGATAGAAAATGAGAGCTAACAACTTTCTCATATATGTTTGATAGTCCCCAATGGGCCTAAGCAACAATACACAAACACAAAGAGGTGAGTGCTTTTGAGACAGTACCATCATACCATGTAGTTTCTGTTCTTTTCCAGAAAGTTTATGTACAAAAATTAAGTAAGACCATTCCACCTATCTAGTGCCTTCCATATTATTATCCACCTCAAAGAAAATAACAAGCTTATCTTGTATATTAGATGTCAAAAATCATTACTCGTAAATGAAAAAATACTTTCTAACAAATGCATAAATTGAGATTGATATTACTAGAAAATATCTCTACAATGCATGTTAAATTTTAAAATGCACCTCAATAAAAACTATGAAAGCTTTGATCGGTAAACATAAAAGGAACCAAAACAACTTATAAAATTCAAAGTGTGAAAAGTTAAAACCAACAAGTAGTTAAGCAATCAAGACAAGCTTTGTTGAATGCACAATTATTTAATGCAAGTATTTGCCTCAATGCCTACTTTCTATGTGAAGAATAGCTCTAAAGCTATTGAAGCCAAAGTTGAATGCATAAGACTGAACAATTTCTTTATTTTCTTTAATAAGTTCTAAACAACTAGAAACTATAGATTAAAAGCTAAGACTACCTTTAAAGAGTATTAAACTAACCTCTGTAATCTGCTCCAACTCTATTGTATTTGGGGTGCCTTCGTATTGTTCAATAATGTGACAAAGCTGTAAACATAATTTGATGATGCTGTCTAGAATTCTTGATACAGATCCAATATCCAAAAAAGATTGAGAAATCAACACCGATAAATATTTGCAGGATGACAGGACAACAACTACATCAGAATTCATACTTAACCTATCCTTCTAACACTGAATACAAATGAAAAATAGGCTACTTAAATTCTCAATAGAGAAGAAAATAGGGCATAAGATACAAACTATATGGTATCCATGGAAAATGTAAAATGAAACGTCCAAGATAAGAAAGAGAAAGGATAAAACCATACTAACAACAACAAAAGAAGAATGAAGTAGGATAGGTAAAACTGATTTATAGTATATGAGGAACTTACAGTTTGTGACCCTGGCATCCCACAGAAATGAACCACAATATTGGAATGCCTCCAACATCCCTCATCCATCTGTTATAGACAAAGATTTGGGGACCATTCAAGATACTAGATTCAATATACATGTGAGAAATCCATGTTTCCAATCTGTAGCATAACAGAGAGATGCCCTAAAGAATATGGAAATAGGGAATACATTAGTGTATCTAATGCAAAATCCCTAACAAAGGCACAAACTACAGTGATGCCAATCTATATTGCTTACATACAATTTACAGACAAAGATTTGGGGAGCAATCAAAGATAATAGATTTAATATACATGGGAGAAATCCATTTGCATTTTCCAATCTGTAACATAACACTACTACATTTCGACCAAAAAACCGATGGCCGTATTGTCGGATTTTCGACACTTCCCTGTCGCATGTATGACACTATGATTTTTTTTTAAGCGTCGGTGGAGTGTCGTCGGTTATCCGACATCATTCTAATTCGTCGGTTAAGCGACACCTCAGTTTACCATCGGTTATATGCAAGCGTCGGTTAAGCGACATGACGAACCATCGATTAAACAACGAAGATAAAGAAGAAGCGTCGGTTAAACGACATGAAGAACCGTGGGTTAAGCGACGGAGATAACGATTAAGCGTCGGATAAGCAATAGGAAGAACCATCACTTACACGATGGATATAAAGAGTAAGAGTCGGATAAGCGACATGAAGAACCGTCGCTTAAGCGATGGATATAAAGAGTAGGCGTCGGATAAGCGACATGGAGAACCGTCGCTTAAGCGACGGAAGTGAATTTAAAAAAAAAAAGTACATGCAAATTGGGTATACAAAGAAGCCAGAACGATGCTCGTTTGATTGACCATATGGATAGTTTCAGAGCATAGCATTTAGTCCATAAAATAATTTACAATTGTTGAAATTGCAGAGTTGCTGAAATTGCGATTTCCAGGTTGGATTTTGGTTGGATTTGGGGAAAAAGAAGCCAGAAAAATGGGGTGATTTGATGCTCCATTATCCCATGCAATAAGGTACGATTGATATCATTAAATAAGTGGGGATTACAAAGTTATTTTCTCATTGGTGAACATCCAACTAAATATGATATCTAGAAGAATTGTTTGTTGTAGGTGGTAGCAGAGATTTCAATACAATGCATATGAATAAATTTGATAGCAGATGAAATAGATTGTCCTAGGACGATACTAGATATGAAATACTAATGAAGGTGAAAAACACTGAATATACAAAGTTTAGGTGTTGAAATTACAACAAAGAGACAAGTATACTGCAAGCAAAATGAACATATAACATCATGCCAATAACAATCATAGTGAGGCTTGCCCAAGTCTAATAATTAAATGATTCCAGTGGGCATAACTGCAGTGAGATCAAAAGGATAATGCATGGACAATTTTATATGCAAAACCAAAGTAACAAAAGAAACAGACAAGAAGTGTGAAGCTTAAACATGGAAGCCATAATAAAGGATTTATGCAAGTGTATAAACTAATCTAAATCAAAAATATTTACTGATAAGAAACGAATTTCAAGTCTGAGACTTCAATAACCCTTGTTGTTTGCACAGGGCAATTCAATAGGCTTTGACTGAATGTCAAGCACCATATCCATGAGTGGATTGAATTTGTTGATAGTTGACCTTACACGTTAGATATGCTCTTATAGGAGTTGCACTTGCATTCCTTTGACCTATCTAGGGTTGAACTATCTTATCTTATCTACCTTCAGTGGAGACAACATTAGCTCATCAATTGCAAGATCTGGCTCTGCCCCAAGGAATATGGCAGCTGAAGAACACTGACAGCAAAATGGCAGAAATCATGTGTTGAACTGTATCAGCTGCCTTGTAAATCCATTTTTTCATTTCAGTCACTGGCATCCTTGTAGTTTGTCACCGATACTCCTCTTTTGGCTCTGCATAAGTTGCTTTGTAAATTTAACCTTGTTTGTGTTGTACCTATATCGTTAGTTGTAAATCCAGTGTATTTGGAATTTCTCTTCACACTATAGTCGAGACTTCACATGAAACATCATCATGTCTAGTGCCTCACCCAAATTTGGTTAAAATCCCAAATAGAAAATAGTTAAGTCCACAATGTACTGACTGTCATTTTAAAAAAGACTAGAAAGTCCGGCAATGACACTGTCCTAATCACTAAAGTTTTAAATGTGGCATCGGGGTTCTATAATGTCTACTGCAAACTTAATATTAACCATTATCATAAATGTTCCTACAACCTTTGTTACTTTTACAAGTGTTTCCTGTCAATACGTGAAAACAACACCTAGGCCTGTTATGGGAATTTTTTACAATAACGCTAGTACTTCTTACACTGACAGGAGCAATGGTTCAGAATGGCCAAGGACAATAATGGTTTTGGAAAAATTTAAACCTTGGGGAAAAGATTAGTAACACGCCTACTCCACTAACCAACCAGGATCCCAACATCTTTTACATGTTTTCTTAAAGTACTCCATGAGGTAACTTCAGTAAGTTTCAGAAAATAACTTCGATTTATCATACTGAATAGTATCGAGTATAGAGTTTTCTATGGTAAGGGAAACAAAATTATAAAGTAATTTATCTTAACTTTAACTTCCTGAACAAAGTGGCTGAAGCTAGTGCCAAATGCCCCTTAAATCTGGTTTGTTTGAATGAATTGTAGTCTGTGTTCCACAAAATATCTAGGCCCGTAAAACAGTTGATTTAGATTCTATTACATGCACTGTTTGCATTGCACAGTGTATCCTTTCAAAGCAGTCTGTCATTAAAATCTGGTTTGATAATTACATCAGACAAATTTGATTTGCTTCAAACTCAGTTCAGATAATAATCAATTTATAATTTTATATCCATATGTAACATCAAATTACTCCTGTGCATATAGACATTGCTGTTGTATGATAAGACAAAGTAACTTAGTTCTATGCTAGAGAAGTTCTGACTAGGGAACTCCTTTAAATGTGCATATATCGATACCTCTGTTAGTTAGAAATTTATTCTGAAACAGGAGATGTTAACAGTATGTGTTATATTTGCTTCTTTATAGAATGTAAAATAAAAATTTGATCCTGAATATTTCAGGATTAGGTTTGAAGGGATGAAAGCAGGTACCTGTATATGTTGAGCCATTTTACATTGAGATGGCCAAATGGATTCACTTGTCAATAAATCCCATGTATATGTAACAAGCCGGAAGAGATATATCAGCTTGTAAGACTGTTCATGTATTTGCCACATGACATACTTTTCAAGTTGGACAAATGATCCTCCCATTGCATTGTATTATTGAAGCCTGGATTATTATGAAGACGAGCATTGGTTGCTTCAAACCTGCTCTAGACAAGAATCAATTTCCACAAATAGCATTAAATATTTACTCTGATCGTACTGTGTCTTAGGAAAGAGAATAGATTCTGCATTCAGATCAAAGTCAGCCTCTTTCTAGAATCTAATGCACTATATTTGTAACTAATCACAGTTCTGATGTATGTTTGATACTAGAAAATCAAATTCTATCCATCAAAAGCTGAAGAGCTATTGTGATTGATGCATTTGTGAATAAATGAATACCAATTACCATAAGAAATACAGAAAGAAATGGACAGGAAAATTCTCATTGTACTTTGAACAAAAAACCCAATACATTACAGAGGATGTTCAATGACTGTCATATCTTATCAGAACAAGTATACCCCATGATCTAGCTAATATATGCACTTATTTGCTTGGTCTAAGCGCACATCACAGCTTGTAAGGGCCAAATGAAGTCTGATACCATCAGTTCATCCTGTGTTGGTTACTAACTAGTAAACTTCCCAGAAATCAATGAGTACCTGGTATTCGATCATGTCAGAAGGCTAATTCAAAAATGTACAATGTAGTTTCCTTATCAGCTCGTGCTAGTAATTTGCAACCATTAGCTTCACCAATAATCCCCACAAGAACACTGTCCATTAGGTTTTACTAAGTTGACTTCCATAGGTTTACAAATGACCGTGGATGGATTTGAGCTACTAATAAAAAACAAAAGACCAAACTCTAATGCTGTGTACTCTGCCTTGATGTATTTGCAGATAGCAAGGAAATGTGTGCTTCCAACAATTTTTCCTGTAAATTTCAACCCGAACCTTCTGGCTTTGTAGCCAGTCTTTTCCTGCCTGGAAAATGGTGGTTCTGGAAAAATTCACAGTACACATGATTCTTATAAGCTCAACCATTTATTTTTTATTTGGAGATGTTATTAATATTGGAAACAAGTTCGATTTCCAGATCAAATGGATTAAATACATTCCATTGCACTTTCTCTTATGAAGCAATTTGAACAAAGCTCCTATCATCTATGTGGTAAATGCTATGTCCTTGGGTTTCCTATGACTTTTGAGAAGTGCTCTGTCATCTCGTTCTGTTTTGAACACAGTTCCTAAAGGAAATCTAATCAATTTTGATGGAATCCTATTTGTAAGTTCTGAAAAGAATTAATGAGCTTTTCTCAAATTAACCCATGGCTGTTTGATTAACTAGAGGACAGTTGTTACAGCCAAAGGAAAACATGCAAGTGTGGTTATGTACTAAGAAAAATAAGTTGTAATAAATCCCAAAGGCCACCATGAACTTCCCTTGGATATTACCCTAAAAGCATGCTTGAAAATGATGTATAGCAGCTAAGTCAACTTCCAACGACCCTAAAATGAACAAAAGTTCATTTACTATTCTGTTGTTTGTCGCATTTTGGAAGTGTGGCAGAATAGGGAAGCTTCCCAAGTGCATGAGATTATACTTGAAAGATATTGTTTTGTACTTGGCTGGATCACTCTATCAGATATTGATGTTAAGGAAGCTGGTGCTTTCCCACGGAGTCCTGAATTGGGTAGAGACAAGTTGCTTGAAATTGAATACTTCATAAGTTTTAGCAGAATTCTGTTCCATAATGTTCATTTTGGCCATACAAGGGAGCTATCACAGCTGGCAAATATCATTCTAGATATACTCTCTCAGCTTCAAACATTATACAAAGAGCACAGTGTGAAGGAAAGGGGTTGGTTATTCTTAAGGCATAGTGCATGGTTGTCTTTAATTTTATCATTTCTCCAGGTAGGTCTGTGGAAAGTGTCTCTGAGAAAGATCCTAGTTTCAAGAGAGGACACATTTTGGATAGAGCAGAGGCAGATCTGC
>LPNX011137027.1:246412-290267 GCA_001517045.1 Pseudotsuga menziesii | reverse complement strand
CATCACCAGATGAAGCTTAATTTTACAATAACTAAGCATTGCTGCATGTCATGGCATACAGCCCAAGGCTTGCCACTTCAATAGATCAAGCTATCCTAGTATTGCCCATGTGTATGGCACTCCACTCTGTCTGCTAGTTGTGAATAAGACAAACATAATAGGACAAAAATCTTCCATCTTTCCCCTCAAACATTTATCTTTGGGATCACCAAACCAAATATGCAAGAAAAACCCTACCTTAAACATGTTTATTATAAGCAATTCGATTCTTAAAGAGGTCAAAAGACTCTTTTCCTTTATGTCAAATATTTTATTCCATAATGTAATCGTAAACACCAAATCAGTGAAAATTTTCTTACCCTTTCTTTGCTTCGATGTCTCTGCTGAAGTCAATGTTGGGCTCGCAATCCAGCACTAAGGCTGGAACCTGAAGTTGACATGTTTGCATTAGAAGCATACAATTAGCATCATAAAATATATAGCAGTGCTAGATTCCAAGCTGATTATGAATATTCCATAGATCAGTATTTGGATTACCTTCTAAATACTGGCATGTACATGTTCTCCTTGCAAAAGAAATGTGCGATCCCTGATCTCGGGGTGTAGAGACCTATCCATATCAAGAGGTAACTGGCTCACAGACAACAACCCCCGATTTCCACATTGGGCAGGGAAGAGCCAGTTCTCATGTTTATCATGCAAACCCCTCAGATAATCTAGTGACACGTTATTTTCTTCTGCTCTTTTTCGTAACTGCAAACGTCTATGGCATGTGTCTGGACTTGCCCTTAAGTAAATAAATCCATCAGGAACAAGCCCAGGTAAAATAGAAACAACTGCATCAAACCATAAATCATAGATGCTAAGCTCCATCCCATTCATCCATTTTGCCTCATGAATAGCTCGCACAAACACTTGGTATATTCAAGACCGGTAAATTTGTTTCTAACTTTCTTTTTCCAGTGCTAAAATGCCAGCAACTGCACTAAAAGCAGACACTACAACAAAAAGTAAAGATGCAAAAACAAAGAAAGCAATTAGACTGACTCTTAATGGGGCAGATAAACTACAACATCTATTTACTTATACATTTCATCATCTATATTGGACAGTAATGAAATTAGACCTGAACAGAACATACAATGAAAGCTAAGACTCTCAAGTTACTACACTGTCATAAATGCATAAAAGCCTATTAAACTTTCTACCAAAATGAACCTCAAAACATACCATCCGATCACTGAAGGCATACCGTTGAGGTTCATCATAGAAAGCATCCAATATATTGAAATGATCAGGCCCAATGTCTTGCCACTTAGAAATAGGCTTAGGAACCACCTCTACAAGGTCGCGTAATTCAATTGTCTCATTTGCTATCCTCTGAAGAAATGTGGTTTTCCCAACACTAATATTACCTTCCACACAAAATGTGAGCCTCTTTTTCTGCATTTTTCTCTCCCCATCCTGTTCCTCTTCCAACTCTTCATCCACACTCTCCTTGATGTAAGAAGTTATACTCTCTGCATGGTTCTTGTGGACGATTCCAATGGAGCTACGTAGAAACTCAAACATATTTTCGCTACCACCTCCAAGGAACTGTACACATAGTAAGAAGGGAAAAATGTTAAACCAAGCTCAAGTGACTGGAGTTGAAAAACTATTCCATCTGCCAATGGTCTGCAGTTTGATGTGTGAAAGCAGTGGAAATTGTAAGAAATGAACTCATAATAGCCACTCCACCAAATTATTCTGAACTATTGGACAAACCTATATCATTAAGGAAAATGAAAAGAATAGAAAAATATCAATCTACATATCAGTTTTACATTCACTTTACTAATGCTCCTGATGGTCCTACTAATCATAAGAATTATTTGAGCAAAACTAGAGCATGCTCAATCATTTTAGGGTACTCACAAATTTGGGGGCTTCTGTTAGCCTGTGCTTGACCTCTGCAAACCCTCCTCTGCCTCTACAAACCCTCACCGCTGCAAACCCTCCTCTGCCTCTTCAAATCATCTTTTGCCTCTGCAAACCCTCCTCTGCGTGACCTCCAGTACCAGCACCACCTGTCGTGACCTCCTTTGCATGACCTCCTGCAAACCTCCTTTGTGTGACCTGGAGAATTGGCTTCATTCCACTTCGTAATCTGCCTTTCCTTAGGCCCATTCATTTTATTTTGATGAACCGCAGTGTTTTCAAAGCGATTCTTAGACTACTTGCGGCAGAAACCCATTCCCATTCTAAATCTCACAGATAGCACTTCTCTGCTGCACCTAGAGCTTCTCGTGATGCTGATTTAACAGGTGAAAATTAGAAGGTTCTCCCTATAATCATTTCGTTTTGATCTTGGTGCGTGCAGGTTCAAATGGGAAGGGATAACCTTACCTCTCATTGCTTTTAATGGCTCTTACTGTACGAATGCTTGAACTGTATAAAAAATGGAAGGAGTTAATTTCATTTTCCCAATAACACTAGAGGATATATGCCAAGCAGTTAAAGAAAGGATAATAACACAACCTATAAGTGATTTCCTCTAGAGATTCACCAATTGGTAAGCAATATTGCCACCATCTCCATCTTCAGTAATAGTGCCATTTCCATCTGTCGGTCAGCTATAAGCAAAAACCCAAAATAATCCTACGGTTGGATGCAATGTATTTTATACCATCAACGAATATTATATCATCATGTGTGGGATGGGACCATGTACTAATAACCATGTGTTTTCCTAAGAGGCATATAACCTCATAAATTGTCTAGCCTCTTAGTTAACCTTTTGTGGCAATAATAAGAAACTAACCTTATTTTGATATGATATTCAACAATGGGATTTTGAAAAATTAAAGAAGTAACAATGCTTTGAATCAATCCTTCTTACATTGATTCTCACCTAGTAATTTCATATCAATACTATTATGCCTAATTTTGTAAAGAGAGAAGTCATTATGTAGTATGGTCACCCTATTCATAATGATTTTGATTCAAGGAATTTTAATGATGCAATATGGAATATTATTTGATGTATGGCAAGAAAATATGTCACAAGGAAAAAATACTCACAACCAAGGGAAAACCCTACTTTGAAATATCTTCATTGTCGAGCTCTTTCCTTGATTTAAGGGCTTCCTTTGCTTGGATAGTTTCTAAGGTTACAAATTGGTTTTGACTCAGGTCTTATTTTGTATCATTTATGGGTTTGGGAGTACCATGTTTTTCTCCCTCTATTCAAGGATCTGGATGCTTTTTGAAACTCTTATTCTTTCTGCTAGGTTGGGGGTAGGTTCTTTGGGTAGTTCTTGTTGAAATGAATACAATCATGACAACTATTGCACTATAATGGCATATGTTCATAGTGGAATGGTTGCACAAGGGTCTATTTGTTGATTTTGGAGCTCTATTTCTCATGGGAGCTCTTCTTCAAGTTATACTTCAATGTGAATTCAAGCACAACTAAAGAACTTCGGTCTTGGATCAACTCTATCAACAACTCTTCTTAACTTATTCCATATTGCCTCAAGGCTCTTAATGCATAGTTGTTAAAAGAGATATGCGGCAATCTCTCCTACACTAAAACATATGATGGAATCTCCTATTTTAGCTTAAAATCTAGAGACCATTGATTAAGATGCATGTGTGTTATTGAAATCCATTTTTTTCTAGGTAGGATAGTTTCCACTCACTTAAGGAGCCGTCGCTTAAGCGACGCTTATGGCCACATTTAAAAAAAAAAAAAAAAATCTTTGTGATTTTTGGTAGGTTTAAAAAAAGAAATCCACGCCCCGTCGGATTTTTCCGTTGGATTTTGGATCGAAATGTAGTAGTGTAACATAGAGATGCCCTAAAGAATAAGAATAGAACCTTTCTGTGTATCAATTACAGAATCCTCCCTAACAATGACACAGACAGGAAATGATGCAATATATATTTGTTTATATACAATGTATAGTCAAGGATTTAGAGAGCATCTGAACTTACTAGCTTTAGAACACACAAATCCATTTTCCTTGGATACATGTTTAAAGGAAACTGCCCAAGGAGATGAAAGTGGAGCTGACACTCCATCTATTGATCTCAATGAATGGACCACAAGTGTGTTGACATGATAATTAGCAGGACATGTTTAAATATGAACCACAGTCCATATAACTATAAAATTACATAAATATTCTTTGGAATAGAATTGAAAAATGGCTTAATCATGAGATAATCAAATGGAGGAGTTTTCCCAAGTATTCAAAAGACTTTTCAGTCTCTTCAAGGAAATTTTCTTTCTCTTATCGAGACCAGCCCTGGAGAAAATGATGAGACTATCAGAATACCAGGACATGATAATTAGCAGGACATGTTTAAATATGAACCACAGTCCATATAACTATAAAATTACATACAAATTCTTTGGAACAGAATTGAAAAACATCTTAATCATGAGATAATCAAACGGAGGAGTTTTCTCAAGTGTTCAAAAGACTTTCCCATCTCTTTGAGGCAATGGTATTTCTCTTCTCGAGTCTAGCCTTGGAGAAAATGATGAGTCTATCAGAATACCATAATATTGTTCCAAAAAGAAAAATAGGAAATCAAAATTTCAAAAGAATTCATAGCCAAGTATCTCATCTCTTACCTCAGCAACTTTGTTGAGCTTCTCCCTCACACGGTTTAGCAATTTTGGCAAATCTTCATCCCATTTATAGAACTCCAATTCCCTTCCATCTAGAATTTTTTCAGCAACCTGTAAAATTGGCACTATTCAATAAAAGTCTACACTATGAAAGGAGGATTTTAAGGTTCAAATAATATTAGAAATTTCGAAATACTTATTAAAGAAATTTGCAATTTCCATCTAAACTAAAAACTTATGTAAAATAGTTTCATTTCCTAGGGTTTTCCCTGATGAGAGACTACCATGAAACACAAGAATTGAAAATCCTCTAAATTATTCTATTTAATTTCTTCCCCCAATTTCCATCACTAAATATGTGATTGATTGGTTGCATTTTAAAGCTAAAAGAAGTTAAATGTCATTCAAGTGATAAAACATGCCTACTCATAGATGCCACCACTTTTAGTGCAGATCCAATTCCAAGCATTGTAGCCCAAATTTTTTTATGAAGGCCTCATCTTTCTTGAGAAATTCCTGCACTTGTTTTGCCTTGGATTTTACTAAGCTCAACCCTTCTACTGCCTGGTCACATTCTTCTGGCGATGCTTTAATCTTTCTTTGCTTTGAAAATTTCTCTTCATTGTCATCCTCTTCATCCTCAGTAGTGCGTTGTTTTGCTGCTGCAGTGGAAGAAGTCCTCGTGAAGTGAGATATCAATCTGACTCCTTTAAATGAGACTCCCTGTCCCCTAAGAATGAGCAGAGAAGCATCTCTTGGAAGCAACTTGTCTGAGTGTTCTAGCCACTATTTCATGGACACATCTAAGATAATGTTTCATTTCTGACAGTTCTCTACATCCCTAACTTTATCAACTTTATGGAAGGGGTGATCAGCAGGTAACGGTGAGAGTGACCCCAATATAGACCACTCTGCTAAACTCAGAATGTGGGTTTCATCTGAAGAGAAATGTGAGAATCCACAGAGAGAAAAAGGAGCTCTCTTCGATGATTGCAGGAATTTTTTTGTAACAATTAGCTGACGAATTGATATTTTCCCGAAGGCCATTTGTCAATAACTGTATCTGGCAAATCAAAGAACTAGTGTGGAGTGAAAATAACCAAAAACCTATTGGCATGTCTGACTCTATCGTACCAACGCTGATAATTTAAGACTTAAGAAACCCAGATAACTTCTTTGAAAAGCCAATGGTTAAGAATTGAGACCTTTTCAACCCGAAACAACCCATTCTAGACATCAAACCACTTCTGGATAATGCCACTAAATACTATTAGATTCCTGTGAATAGCAGAAGACTGTAAAAACAATCATATGAGAAATATTAGGAGATAAGTGATAAGCCATGCATCCAATTTGAGAGGGTACATATGTGATTATATATGCAAATTTATACTATGGACATGAAATTTGAGAAATTTCAAAAAGTTCACAATTTCAGGATCTCGGTCTCCTTAATATGATAATGTATACAAGTGTAATGCATTACTTAAAAATTCAAATGTAATTCAACATGGCAAGCAAGATTCACATATAGAAGTTTACACTTCCTACAAAAGGTTGGGCTTGACTTTGGAGAAGCTATAACACAATTTGGATAACAAGAGGTTATTTTGTGTGATATCATGGCGTTATGGGCTCTGGAGTATGGGTGTCAAATATACACATTTTTTAAGCACAGAGTAGAGGATGAACAGTGAAATATGAATAATCAAGATTTAAAAATAAGCGTGAAAAACCTTGATGAAGAACAAAAGCATACTCAAAAATCAAATGAAGCCATGTAGAGACAAAAGGACAAAGTATATAATGAAAATATGCAAGTCCAACAAGCTAAAGAGCAAGTAAATGGAGAGTGCATTGTAAATACTAAATAGAGAGTACATGAAAATGCAAGAATGTGTAAAGAATCACTACAAATTAAATTAATTTTCAAAGAGGTATGAACAAGTTTATTTTCATCACCAACACTAAAAATAGTGACAGAAATGAAGGCTTGATCAAAAAATTCAGTCTACCTAAGACAAGTAAGGAAACTTAGTCATAGTGAAGGGGAAATGTCATCCCCAAGATAATAGCTTCTATATATATTATCTTATGGTATAATTTGTCTTTAGTCACTTATACATGTGGCGAATCATGAATGCAATGGTTATTATGGGCCAATAATATACTTCATTACTTTGAGTGGGTTTTTAAGTTAAGTCATAAGGCCAATATGAAGATGCCATTAGGATTGGTTAGGAAATCCAGATTAGTTGGGCTAATGACTGCTCCCTAACCATCTTGTGACTGTTTAGAATTGAGCTATCATGTCTATTGAAGGCAATGCCATTGCATAATATGCTTAATATATGCTCATCACATGTGCATATCCTTATAAATAGACTATGAAATGAATGAGATCTTCAATGGCAATTCACATTTTTTCTAAATATGTTTGTGATTGCTCTTCCTTCTCCTTTAATTAAGCCATGTAGACCAACATTATTTCTTGATTACAACAGTAACAATAATGATTCAAAACTCATAAATTCAAGTGGACTTGGGTTTAATGTTTGCTGTCATTAATATATGGAGCTTCGCTAGGTCTTCTATTCCATGGTAAGTCTTTGTGCCAAATTCTAACTACAACAAGGAAATAAAAAAATATAGAAGCATTCAAGGTTGTGATAGAAACATTGAAAGTGATGAATGGAGATGAGTCGCACATGTGATTTCTATGAAGGAAATGTGTCATAAATAGACTACCTACAACAAAGGAAACAAAATAATATAAAAGTATTTGAGATTGTGATAAAAACGTTGAGAATGATGAATGGAAATGAATCGCTCATGTGATTTGTATACAAATAAATGTGTCATGTTAAGAAACAAACATATTAAGAAGAAGGATGGATGCAAGTTTATTTAGGAAATGTTTGCGAACATATGAAACATTTTGCAGATTTCATTACACACATTTGCATGCTATTAGGCTCAAAGTTGATTGTGTTTTCATTATGAAATATTTAAAGATCATGAGAAGAGAATGTGATGTTATGGAGAAATTGACAATTTAGTATGCAATACAAATGACAAAAATAATAAGAGAGAAGGAGAGATCAACCTACAATGTCTATAATCAAAATGACGTATTACAATTTGATAAAGCAAATGTGGATACTAGATTAATGCATTCAATCAAATATTGTCAATTGTATTGCATTTCATTTTTAATTTGCGAAATATGTCATAGAAGCTATAAAGTATAAAGTTTAAACCAAGGATTCCACTCTTCTAGTCACAAACAAAGTTGGAACAAATTTAATTTAGTTCATACTACAAGACAAGTAGAGTTAAGAAGGAAACACAATGGCAAACATGTTTCTGCTCCTATCCATTTATGATTTACCCAAATTTCAATCTCATGGCCATGTCATTATTAGCAAAGGACATTTCACAGACTTAAGTTGCAATGTCAATGTAATTTAGTAAGATTGTAACTAATTAAACATCATAAAGACAATAATCATAAACAAGGAACCTAGATATCCCACAAGCACCTTTACCAAAGTGAGGGAGGATGTATCATATCAAGTAGAGGACTTGTACCACAAAAAAACATCCAAATTGGCAAAAAAATCTAATCCTAAAGCCTAAAACCTGTGCTACTAGCACCCGGCTTCTCTCAGGCAGGCAGAGATTTGAGCAATAGAGATTTACCATCCACGAGATGCTAATAATGGTGCATTGACCAAGTAGAACTTCCCCAGGTTAGAGAGACCAACAATGTCTCATCTCATTTTTAGGCAATTTATAGCTGATAAGTATCCTCCAAGCCATGTTAGATGATGGCCCCCTAATTTCAAAAAGTGGAGCCCACAAGTCCCCCCACCCTAGAAACTTAATTCACAAGTCATTCCTGCAATGTAGGGTTGTAAGATTAAGGGGCCAAACTTTTCAAAACTAAAATTGTGACGACTCAGGATTGAATTGATAAACCCGACTAAAATAGACACATTTTATACCTGAAAATTCCTTCCTTATTCAAGAATTGGAATTACCTTGTGAAGAATACTCTGCTATTGTAAGAAGAGGGCCATGGATAGAGGGTGGGTAAGGATCTGAGGACGCAACAATTCAAATCTCCTCCCTTGTCCCCATCGCATCCACTTCAACACTCGCAGGCTACCTAGGCGAGAGCCCACATATTGGTCCTCCACCCATTCCGCCAGATGACCTTCTGCAAATATCAACCAATCACCATTCATTCACATATACATACATCAGGGTTCAAATCTCAGCATAAAATTGACAATAAACAAGAATATTAAAAGCAAATGCCTTGAATTTGAAAGAGTTCATAGTTTGAGAAAATCACGCGCAGAACGGTAATGGTAAGGCCTGAGAAGGGGCTCATTGATCGATGCTGATATGTTGGTCATGAATGGATGGACCCCTTCTTCCACGCCCACACCTTCCTCTAATCCTCTTTCTGTGATTTAACTCTCTTACGGGTGTAGTGATCGATCATCAGATTTAACATATTAATTAAATTTCAGACTAAATAATCTTTCTTATTCTTATATGAATTTGTACAGACCAAGAAGGGATCCCAAAATAACTCTAGTGTACAGTTATAATACTGCAGGACGTTGCCATAAATTAGGTTCTTTATTACTTAAATTTATATTCAGCTTGTGGAAATAAAATGAAAAGTTGTTTCTGTTAAAAAGGTTGCCTTAGCTAGAAAAGTAGTTATGGCGCCTTTGGATATGAATTTCTTTCTCTTTTCAGGCATTACAATTCTCAGAATGCAGACTAAGGATTCCTATTGATTACGATTGATGGAGTCCCTTATGAACATGAGTCTCTTTCCCCTCAGCCTCTCCAACATGTCTGTAGCATTCAACCTTCAAGGCAAGACAAGTGTTAATTTGAGAGGCATTTCATGAATATAGTGTTCAGAGAATTCGTAAATGTAAAATGTAGTTTTGCATACCTGGGAATATTAGAATCTCTAGGTTTCCATCTCCATTGTGTATATCCTAATTCTGGGCGCCTGTTCCCTTTGCAGTCAAATGCACCACTCATATAAGGGCATTCTCTAGAAAGATAAAGAGGATATGCATCATCGCTAACCCATTTCCTGGAATATATATCATACTGGACTGGTGGGTTTTCTTTCTTTTTCAATGTATATACTTTACCATAAGTACTGTCAACTACTGCACCGAATTCAAAGATGTTTTGAGATTTATTTACCGGTCAAGATTCTTTCTCCACAACATGCTCTAGATACTGACTCTCCAATTGTCGCTTCTTCGAAGCCAAATTCTCACCACTATGCTTCTGCTTTAAATTGTTACTATTTTGGTAACAATCACTATCTACACTAGGGTTATTTCCATGCAGCCATATTTATGGAGAAATACTCTTTTTATCTCCATAACTTACTATTTTAGGAGAAGGAGACGGAGCCAAACTATCCACAGCTTGGGAGCAACTCGAATGGAAGCTAAAAGTTCTCCTAAGCCTGGGATTCTTCACTGTTTCTTGATCATCAGAGGAGAAATAAATGACAAATGAGACTGAGCTTGCAGCTACAAGAAGATAAACACTCCTGTTATTTCTAATATGCTTCATACATGTATCCAGGTGACCGATGATAGGTTTTCTGGGAATTCCAAAATCATTTATGGCAGCAAGATTCTTCTACAAGAAACATGCAGGCAATTTCAAAGTTTCATTTCTTCAACTTCCCTCTGATGAATATTGTACGTATAAACACATGCATCGAAATAACAGAAGTGCAAGATAGCTTCATCACAAGATCTGTGAATATCCTCTGACCTCTATTATGAAAATGACACACGGAATGGCAGGTGGAATGGAAGGTTAGATAGGACAGTTTAAAGTGACGAAGCGATGTTTCTCAAATCCTAATTTTGAGTAGTTACTGGTAAAATAATACCTAGTCTTATGGGATTAGAAATCCTTCCAGAGCCTTGTTGGGAAGGTTATTAACAACCTCATTTATATTTTTGTTGGCCCGCAGAACAATGAGCGGGAGCAGTGATCAAATTTGAAGGGTGGGTCTTAATTTCAATTGGAAGGGTATTTATTCTCCGAGCCCTTCAAAGATGAAGTGCAATATAAATAGTTTTATTCTTCGATCCCTTTAAAGATGAAGGGTAATATAAATAGTTGTACTTTATTTGGCAAGTATAAATTAATTATTTTTTTTTTCAAAAATGCAAAAAAGGAAATATTGTTCATTTAAATTTTTACACTTTTATAGAATTGAACACCTTTTAATATCTATATAAAAATATGACACATTTTCAATAAAACTTAATTTAAATGCATTAATTTGACAAATATGTAACACTAATTTTAGAGTAAGTAACACAACAACTATTCTATAGTATTTTTTTCAAGTTGGAGCATGCTTCATTATACAAAAAGAACCATTTAGACTATGCAATAACCATATTGGGGAATTTGCTTGATCTTATGCATAGTGCAAAATGTCGTAACTAGATATAGTCTTAAATAAAAACTAGAACCATGAGAGAATTACTTACTGTTAACTATGTACAAAAGGAATCCACTAAGCAAAACAAGGCTATAATAAACCTACAACCAATATATACAACCAAAAACTTAATTCAAACTAGAGAGAGGGTAGCAGTCCAATCCCGAGTGATGTAAGAATGATGGGATTGGGCACCTAAGAAAAAATAATACACAACTAAAAAAACATTAAAAAAAATACGGCATACCAAGCAAGTTAGCAACGATATCATCTTTGGGGCCGAGGCATCAAATTTTGTTGTTTAACACTTAACGCAACAAAATACATGTATGGGATGGAGGGGCAATGGAATCAAGCCCAAGTCAATTGAAGCGTTGCAACTCATTGCATGTCTAAGTCTCAACAATCTTCCTTTTAAAGTGAACTAGAACACCAAAATAAGTTTATTAATGGCATGCTTTGAGAAAGTTCTAGGTGTGAGTAATTAAGAGCTCAAGGTTCTAAAATTTGTTGTGTTTTGTACCAGTCCACGATTCGGTGAATCGAAAGTCACAAGCAGGAAATTTAAGTTATTTAATGAAAACAATTAATTTATCTACCTCTATGTCGAAACCATTTTACATGTTGATTTGGGTCACTACCCTCCTTATTGTCTTACTAAAAGGCATGAGAATGAGGAAGAAGATGTAAAATTATGGACTTCACCTTCAAATAATGCCTTTCATATCACATTGGTAAGGAGTGAAAAGAATATCACGAAAATCCAACGTATCAAATCTCAGTTGATAATGTCAATTAAAGACTTATATAGTAAATTTAATATAAGACTTACTTATAGTTGTCTCTTACTCTTTGTGTCTTGACACATTTGATATTTTAGGATGTCTCTGCGCCTTGACCCAATTGATATTATAAGGTGAGGATGTGCATGCATAATAATCCTTAGTTATGTCTATGAGATGAGGATTTAAAGAGAAGATGATGTAAAGGCAAGTAATTTTTATATGTATTTTGGTGGTGAGCGCCCATGAAAAAAGTTGTGAGAAACCACAAATATTTGGAAGGATGGAGGGAGATTACATCATGATCATGTCACCCATCAAATTGAAGACTATTCTTAAGGCAAAAATTGTTATTTTAAATTTCTTAATAACCATTGTGGTGCTTTGGTCCAATTTTTTTTCTAGCTCATTGTTTTTCTATATCAAGTGCCTAGTGACACCTCCCTGTATCAATGCATAAATCGACCTCTGCATAATGTGTGATCCTAGAAGCATGCCATTATTTGTAGTTGCATGCATTGAGTGCTATTTATAGTTTTCATGCATCTGTGATATTCATGCACGCAATGAAATCTTGTAGAGGATGGCTCATCAAAATAGCCATTTGAATTTCATTTTGACTAAAAACAAGTGGACATTGGTAGTCAGGTTCACATAGATAGTAGGCACAGAGTTTTGGGCTCGTTTTGGGCCTAGTAGTAGACTAGTAGTTGTTTTTTGTTATTACAGTTGTAATCCCTGACACGTTGTCACACTTTAGAGTGCAACCCCAAATGACTTGGGATTCAAATTCACATCTTGGTGGCCAGTGCCTCATAGTCGTCAGTGATCATTGGTCATCTTGCACAGCTAAACACTGAGGGCATGACGTGAGTGAGTGAGTGATTATAATTTATGATATTTCCAATATTTTGATTGATGAGTAGAAATTTATAGCATAGGAATTTCAACATCTTGAGAAATTTATATGGATGGATAATTTCAAATGTTGCTCTTCTATTGAAATGTTGATATAAATTATGTCCTTCTTAATTGGAAGGGTGAAATTCAGATTTTAATTATTTTTTGAAGGGCAATTTTAATTTTACACTTCTAGGAAGGGCTAGAACCCTTTGGAAGGGTTGGGAAGGGTTCAATTTTGAACGTTGAGCAGGATTTTACTACTCGAATTAATGATTATTATATATAAAGGAGAGATGTGAAACAACTTATTTCATTCCTTTTTGTTATATTACTTTAGAAAAGCAATTTATTTTTTTAATGGTATAGAAACAAACTATTCCTTTGTAACAAAATAAATATTCCAAAGTAATAAGTTTTTTTTAAAACTTACTTTGCATGTTTTTAACTTTTTGCACTTAAATAAAACAAAGTTACAAAACTAATAATCAGTGTTTAAGACGCACATATCTACACCATGTGTGAATTTCTTTTTACGAAGTTGAAGAAAAAAAACAAAGTTACAAAATTAATCAAGGTTTAACGCTGGATATATATACACCATGTGTGAATTCGTGTTTACCAAGTTGAATATTTTATTATAAATGTAAAATGGAACATGAGATTGCATGAGTGATTGATATGAAGAGATTGATGGGTTTGATCAATATAGTAAACTTGTTGAAAATGCAAAGAACTATAGCATATGTTTGTTTATGAATGTAAAATGAAGCATGGGATTGTATGAGCGATTTATATGGAGAAATTGATGGGTTTGGTCAATATAATAAACATATATTTTTCCATCATTTATTTTATTCTTATCTATATAATGAGTAATGGTATATTTTTTAATATTTGTATTTGATATTGTTTGGGAGTTTCAAAAAGTTTCACTTATAGACCATAAATTACTGGTATAATATTAGATTGGGTATTTATTGTTTGCTCTAGAGAACTCCATCTCAAAAACTATACCAACCTTGAAGATACAAAACATGAAAAAATTAAAGTGAATGTGCTTGTGAGGGGGATATAATACCTCATCTTCCTAAGAATCTATCCAGATGAACATATCTTCTTATGAATCAACAACCCCTTTTCCTAGTTCATCAAACATAGAGTTGTTTTATATGAAAACATATGCGTAGAAAAGTTTTGTGAAAGGGGTCATAATTTCAGTTATTTAATGAATTGCAACCTTTGGGAAGACAATTGGAAGCCCCCATTTATCCATTACATAACCTTTTAAAGTCCAAAAATTGCAATTTTCCATTGTTGGAGTAACAATAAAAAATGACTAACATAAATGACTAATTCATATTCTTCTAGCTAGTCATTTTTCTATGCCGTGACTAAATTAGTCATTTATGTTAGCCATTTTTAACTCTATCACTTATTATCCAGTCATATTTGTTAATTGGTGACTAAATTAGTCATTTATAATTTGGTCAATCAAAATTGCTCATATTTAGTAGTAAATCACTTGAAAAACCAGTGGTGACTAGAATTTTTAGTCACGTAGTAGCTAATTCCTCATTTTGTACTAGTGCATTTAGCATCATTCTTTCTTATGTCAACCAATAATTCTTTGTGCAGTTCAGTAGTGTACAAGTCACCATGACTATCCCATGGTGATAAAAGTCCTATTTCTGAACAATATTTGAATAGGAATTTGAAGAATGCAATCTATCCCAATAGGTTGTTGATCCTTGTTTGGGATCTATTCATTAGATTTATATTTCTTATGATTGTGTTTGCTTTTATTATAACATTTTTCCTATTGATCACTACCAAAACCAATAAATCGTCTTTAGTTGTGCTATTTAAGAATTTTTATCACATTAGATGCTATGTCTAACTTACTTTCTAATACTGTAGCAGCTCTCTTAACCTCTGCTAATGAGGTGCTTTCTTGACCTTTGACAAACTGGGTGCAATCATCAAAGGCATATTTGAATAATCCCTACGATGACTAGAGGTTGCACATGATCCATTATTTGTAGATTCTACCTCTATAAATTCTAACAAGGCTTGTTGATTACTCTCATATCCATTAGTCATGGATTTCTTGCTTGGATGTTCTTCTTGTGGCTTATCTATGTCCATATATGAGTGAACATCTAATGAAGTCCCTTTTCTTCCTAGCTCTTTCTTGTAAGGGATTAGGATTGTGGTTGTTTGGATTGCTAAATTTCCATCTTGTTGTATGTGTTCTACCTAGTATTGGTCCATAATATATTTTTAACATACTCCCATGTATCTACATTAATTGCCTTATCCATTTTCACATTAGGTTGATTATTGTTTTCAAATGTTTGTTTATACTTCCTCTTTTTCTATATGACCTGGTGTGAGTCATACAAATTTTTTTCTCCCTTTCATAAATACAGTTGTTTCAACATGTCTTCTACTAGATTGCAGGAAGTTTTGTTCTTGACCGGAAAATGTGCCACTTATTTAGGAAACTTGAATATAATGGGTTGTCTAGATTTACTGAAATGGAGATAGTGTAAAAAAAATATTTTCCTTATATATTCTAAGGAAAAAATTCTTTGAGTGAGGAGGGATGGAATAAAGTATGGTTATTCCTCAAATCCATAAATCCTTATTAGAATATGGTATTCAAATAGAAACCAATCTCCCACCCTTGTTTTAGGGATCAACTACAAAACTTGCTGATACTAGTATGGGAAAATTGTTGGGGGAGGGTCATTATGTAGTAGAAAGTACACTACATACATGAAATTTTCTATGAAGAGATAAAAGCCATGATTCATAGGTTGTATAATGACCATATTTGTCCATTCATACATAGGTAGTTGAAATATTGCATTGTAATCTACTTAAAGTTCCAAGTCCTCAAAGTAAGGTGAATTATAGTATAGCATGATGTACACTAAGTAGGATTGGTATTTGAAATACTTTGTAGTATGGGAAATTACCAAATGGATATGAATATTCTCATCTAGAAAACTAGTAATAGCCTAATTTACTTAACATCAAGTATGATAGAGGAATTAGGGATGCCATGAATCTATTAGGGTTTCATTTAAAACCCTATCACTATCATAACCTAATAATTGGAACATTAGGGATATGGAGTTTCTAGAGTTATCAAGGAAAATATTGGATTTATAGGGTAGAGGACTACTTGGAAATGGAAAATACTTGCTCATATAGATGGTCTGTACATGTTCTTTCTCATCTTGTGTTAAGGATTGGTAAGAAGGTGTTAAGGAATCATCATCTAATGGCAGAAAATTGGGATGATTAAAGAAAGAGAAAATATAGGAAAGAGATTATTTAGCAATTGGGAATATGTCTCTAGAGCCATCAGAGGACATAACAACTCTCTTTTCAACAACATAATTTGCAAAACACTAGGTTATGAATTCAGGGAAATGATAGGTCTAGGGACACGCTACTCGGGATATGTTTGATTCCTACAGGTGGGAAAAATCGTTTCCATTATTAAAACAAGCTTAAACTTCCTTAATCATTTAGTAATTATTGAGTACAAACAATGATGGGTTGAAAATTGCCCCCTCTCGGTTACCTAATTTTTTTTGTTTGGGGTTTGAATTGGCTAAAGGTGGTGGTAGGCTAGTAGAAAACATTTTATCAATTTTTTTAAACTAAAGAATGGAAATATGAATTCAGGGTCAAGATATTTTCATGATCACTATTTTATATTTTTTGGTCTAGGCGGTTGGAGATGATGTATGAGGTTGTCATTATGATCTTACTGCTTCATTGTTAGTGGAGTCATCCTATATTGCTTCTCGTTTGGTGTAAAATGGGGTCTTTCAACCATTCATCTACATTAAACAAATTAAATTTGATTTAACAAATGACAACTTCATATTGGTCAAATTTAGGATGACCATCCATCATGACATTTTTAGGGCCTTGGTGGCCATGTGTCGACCTTGGGTTGGTACACACAACATCTACATGTTAATTTAAGGCTAATGTGAAAACTCAGTTGAGGTGGGACATGTGTACAATTGTCATTTTTTCAGTGATCCTATGCGGCATCTGGTTGTTTACTATGTGGGTGCATACATGGGCACCAACTGTTTAGGGTGGGTGTTGTCGTTTTGGGGAAAAACTAGTTCAAAATCATGCCAACCCGAAGCAACACCACTAAAATTGTGATGCGTGTAAATCATGGTTTGGTCATTTTACTTGTTCCACCCATTTTTAACTACCTTTCTACTCGTGGGCACGACATGGGCTATATATTGTTGATCTAGGATCCTACATTGGAAATTTCTGGAGCCCCTCGAGCGAAGTTTCTTTTATCCTTTGGTTCGGAACCTTTGGTAAATTGACTTGTTGAGCTTGAATATTAGCAACTAAGCTTCAATAAGAAAAGGTTCTTAAACCTATAATCATATTTAAATTTAGTTTTATCGGTTGGGAATTTTAGTTGATATTCCCTAGGTCTCTAGTTTATGA
Organism: Pseudotsuga menziesii; assembly: GCA_001517045.1. Classification (NCBI taxonomy): domain Eukaryota; kingdom Viridiplantae; phylum Streptophyta; class Pinopsida; order Pinales; family Pinaceae; genus Pseudotsuga; species Pseudotsuga menziesii. Next base: position 272,944 of record LPNX011137027.1, on the reverse strand, counting down.
TGCAAGGGCATTGGGGCCCAATATCAACACTTGCAAATAAATATCCATGGATTCCTAGAGGAAATTTAATGCCCTCCAAATTCATGTGCAATAATTAATAGGGGATTAGGAGAGTCATGAATAATTCCTACCAGCTGAGGTCGACGATAAACAACAATGGACAAAAGAAAAGAGTAGAAGGTCAATTGCACAAGCTGCAAAAAGTAAGAACAAAGGGTAACAAATGATGCTAACTAGATGAATAAGGAAGTTGCAAGAAAATACAATGACTATGGATATAAGAGTCGACAAAAACCCATGATATTGAGGAGAGGAATTCGTTGGTGTAGCTAGAACAGATACATAGCAATTATGGCAGTTGCTACATAAGGCCAAATGGAAAATGGAGATGAAGGAGGCCACACAAAGTATTTAATGAAGCATGGTGATGCTTGAAAGCAAATGAGGCTTATGGAGAAAGACCTGAGAAATATTTGATTCCAGAGACAACTATAAATATCGGTTTGTGTTCATAGAAAAGGGGTTACTGATCCTAAAGGAAGAGTGGTTGTTGAGGATGAAGAATTCCCTCACACATGTGTTGATGCATGTGGTATACATTCAATGCTCATATCAAATAAACATAGAAATAATTTTGTATTGTAATTCCTCTTTGTAAAGATATTGTTTTAATTTAATTGAAATCCATAATCCCTAAGAAATTGTGTGTCATATGTGATTGTGTCTATTTTCATTTCCATTTTGTACACTGATCAGGATCCCACTCCACTAGCAGTCTACGCCAATTGGCACCATAGTATGAAATTATAGACCGTGCAGAGGTGAAGGGGTCGTGATTAACCATGAAATATTTGAAGAATGTGTTTACACCATGACAAGTCTGAAAATTGAGTTAGAAGAAATAAAGGAAGCCTAAACAGAAGTCTGGGGATAGAAAGCATTGACCATAATGATGAATAGGTTAAGGAATAAGTAAACACTCCATATGAAGAATAATATCTATAATAAAAAGTGTTGAAAGTATTGTCTAAGATGAAGGGTATATCTAAGATGGATGTATCTACCTACTTAGGGAGTTTGAAACTTGAAGAGTTGATAGACTAGGTTAGAGAGATGGAGAAATATTTTGATATAGAATAGATAGAAGACCCCAAAAAGGTAAAATTTGCTTGTTTGAAGCTAAAGGGTCATGCCTCATTGCGATGGGACAATGTATAGGCCGACAAAGTAAAGGAGGGAAAGGATAAGGTGAATACTTGAGACGAAATGGGCACCAAGATGAAGGATAAGTTCCTCCCCACCAACTAAATGATTTATGTGTTTATGAAGCTGCAGAAGCTGAGACAGAAGGAGGTAACTATTAAATAATTCATGAAGGAATTATATTGACTGACTATTAGGTTGGGGTACACTGACAAGGATATTTTTATTCCTCCTCTTCATTTTCCATCTACATACATATATAAATAAAGTGTAATGAGTATGTCTACATTTATAATATAATATTCATGATTCTATAAATTAAAAAATGTATTATAGTAAGAAGTGATTTGTAAACAATTCACGTTTTTTCGAATCCATTTCTCATTCCATCTCTCCACAAATTTTCTGTTGGCTCTCCTCCATAATTTGTTTCTTACAAGTTCTATACTTTTGTGACACAACATTGATATAATTAATATAAATGCTTTTTGTTGTTTCTATAAAATAATACAAGTAAAACAATATAACTATTTACAATTTTCATAATTAACTTTTAATACTGAAACATATAATCACAACCCATACTTAAACCAATGTTAATCAATTTTATGGATGACTCTTTTTTGTATCTTAACACATGTTAGAAGGAATCCAAGAATGAGTGTAAATTAAATTAAATATAAATCTCGCAACAAATATGAAATCTTAAATAAGGAAAACACAAGTGATACTCACAAACTTTGTGTTCAAACTTTTTGTTGTAATTCTATCTTCTCTATTGAATTGGTTCCATTTTTTTTCTAAAAAAGAAGATTAGTACTTTATGTAATAACTAAATTAAATGTACATAAAAGAAAAAAACAATGATTACATACACTTGAAGCACAATGTTATTGAAATGGATCCTCTTGTGATGCAATAATGTTCATTTTTATAGCCATCTCTTTATACATTTTTTTTGACATCTCTATTGGCATGTTTTGGATATCACATTGATCATCTTTTGAAATTTCCATAATCTTCCTGAAAAATGAAAAGTTAACAGAAAATATTGATAAAAAAATATGTTTAAAATATCAATTTCATATTTTTTCTAGTAATATACATATATTGTAAAAAAATATGTTTAGGAATAATAATTTTTATTTTTTTTAGAAATGCATGTCACTAGAGGCTAGTGCATTTAAACCATTGGCTAATAAACTGCAACCCAGGGGCATCTAAGTAGTAAAAATTACCTAGACATGGATATATTTTTGGGTGTCTCCCCCCAACTAACTCACCCCCGAGGGGATTGAACACATGTCACCTTATTGACGAGACCCACACCTTAACTGAATGAGCCAACGAGAATGGACTTTAATTTTTTTTTTAATTTTTTAATTGTATGTTTTTACTATTGCAATCTTGACATGTCTCATTAACCATTTCTCAAAAAATGTTTGTTGTAGTTTATATATAAATTAATTCTTTGAGTCATTTGAATTGATTTTTATACTATTAGTGGAAACTATAAAAATACCATAGGTGGGTTATACTTTGCAAGACACACTAATTATTGTGAAAGCATAAAAAAACCGACAAGAACATGGTTTGGGATCCAATGCAATAAATGGTTTCATTGCATAAGATGCCTAATTCCCCATATATATTTACACACAACCGTTAAGTAATCAATTGCTAGAAAATAAAAGTCTCTTTGTGAAATAGTAGAGAGGGTAAAATCCCAATGGTAAACTTTGCAACCACATAAAATAGAGATGAAGTAACAATAATGTTAGGGTTTCGAATGTTGAAGGTAGCTATAAATTTTTTTTTGGTTCAAAATGAACTATATATTAATAGAAACAAGCTATTATTTTTTTCCCAAATAATTAAAGAAAAGGATTGAGATGAATAGTAAGAAGTTACATATCTAAAAATTCTGTTTTGCAAAGTTGTATAGGCTTACCATCCCTTACAAATTTGTCTCTTCATAAAATCTAGTCACTCCAATGTATTCTCTCGTAAATATCTCTTGCATAAGTCTCCCTAAGATAATTGGCAAAATAATGAAACAATGATTAGGGTTTTTATTATATAAACTCACTCTTAGAAAATGAAATTCCCACTCATTATTTTGTTGGATAATTCAGTTCATTGATGAAAAACATGCACACGATTTTTTTGGTTTGGATATTATTGCTCTTAAATATTAAAGAAAAATATAAAATCAAATATTTACTATTAAAACATAATGGATGTTGTGGAAGTTGTTGTGGATGTTTCTTTTTAGTGCTTATGACAATTGGTGCAGTAATATTAAATAAACACATCGATTAAAATAAAAATACCTTTTAATGTCTATTTGAATTTAAAATGCTACATACATCCCAAACTTTATTTTGAGAATATAAAGATAAATATTAAAATACTCTAAATTCCATGTAAATTCCATCGTATAGTAAAATTGTTTTTCAAAAGTTTATTTGAAGTTAGGTTGTTAAATGTTTTTGAAGATTTATTTTACAAATTTAGATTCATGTTGAATGTTTATTTAGCTCAAATGTAGGGATAAAATGTTACACTATCAAATTGTCAATGCTTCGCATTCCAAATCATTCCAGAGTAAAAGTCATCAAGTTCTTCTCAGAAATTTGCAGTAAATTCTATTATATTTTCATTATTTAATTGAAGTTATGTTATATATTTACATGTATGTGAATAATTATGCATTGAATTTTACAAGATCTTGATTGGGGTCAAGTTCAAATGCCAAAAATATTCCACCAATAGAAAAACACTGCAATATCTTATCGATACGAGCAATATACAACAAGTAGTTGATAAGCAAAAATGAAGAGCCACTATACGTTGGTAGTTGTAACATGCCATATTATAACCACCAACTTGGTTTGATGGTACTTCAATATCAATTGGATCTCCTTTATGAAATCCCTATAGTAGGTGGTTATTCAAAATTTAAAAGGTTGAAGGAGAACCCTCAATGTGTCACATTCTCCCATTACATTAATGGTTACCTACCCAACATTGACAATCTAATACCTCCCACTATAATAAAAAAGACGATAGTTGATATAGAAAAGTCACATAGAAATACTTCCATATGTTCATCTTTTGAAAAATTGAAAGCCAAAAATCTACGTTTCATCCTAAATTAATCAACCTATTTCCTTCAATTGAGTCAACAAAGAATTCTAGAGAGACAAAGTATGATATCAATACCACCCAAAACATCTCTTTTAGGAGATCCATAAAGTTTTATGAATTAAGAGGAAGAATGTACAATTACACACCAAGTTTGGTTCAAATTTTGTAGGGTAGCAATAACTTATCTCTTATTATTCATCTACAAAGTAAATACCAAGCCTATTAAAACCACTCTTTGTATGGTACTTGGCAATCTTCTCCACATGTGCTCAATGTTGGGACCAAATTCTCCTTTTATGGTAATAATTATATGATTACCAAGTCTAAAATTTAACATGAAGAACATGTTACATATCAATGGTCATCCATGCACTCATGGGAACATTTTATGGTTCATATATAATTTTAGGTTCTCATTATTTAGAGCAAACTGTTAATTTAAGGAACACTCAAATACAAAGATTTATTTATGAAAATGAAAGGATTCAAATTTGTTGTTCATGAAAAACATACTTTTACTTTTAGTGACAAGCTGTTGATAAACTATAACTTTCATAGACCACCAATCTCTTGCCAAGGTTTCCTTGCATTATGACTAACTATATACATCGCTTAGACATCCCTTTGGGGTGTAAGAAAAATACCATTAGGTAAATTTTTTATTATTTTTTAATGAAATTGATGTAAAAATATAGATTCATTTGACATTTTGTTTTAAAAAGTGGCCAATTGCACATGTACTATTGGAAAATAATTCCATGATTCAAATAATTGTCTGATATAATTTTTGACCATATTCAATGTATTGTTTTTACTTGTATCATAAAAGTAATATTCAATATTTTTGCAATTAGGATTATGACAGTGAGTGACCTTTATACCATCTTATTTTGCACCCCACTATGATGCCAAAATTAGAGAAGGCTATTAAACAAGTGCAACTTAGAGAGAGGAAGCTTACCAAGCATGATTGAATTAACTACTGATTCAATTCCCACTACATACTAAGTCTCCAATTCGGAATGTATTTTTAATAACATTGGTTCTTCACATATTGGAAATGAAGGAAATGAAATAGGGATTTGTATGGAATGTGCCAACATGCATTCCAACAAGATGAGATAGTGGATGATGCTCATGATATCACCAATACATTCTTCAAAATCCTGAAATCTTATTTCCCCAGTCCACTCTTAGGCATGGATCAAAGTCTACCCAACTAGGGACAATTACAATGTTATTGTACAACTTGAAATAAATTTATGGTATATTAGACATGTGTTTCTTAATGTTTTTAAGGTAACTAACCATTAAATATCCAATGTTTTGAGGAACCTTGCCACATAAGTAACATTTGAAATGGTTGATTTTATGCATGCTTGATGATGGTCCACATTTCTATTACCCACTAATTGCAATTTACTCAAAGATAAGGTGTTTTGGAGTGATAATGTCTTGCTTAATGATTGGAAACATGCAAAGAAAATGTGAAAAGGTTGGGTGTTGAGTACAGATCTTATCATGCTCATCCAAATGGTTTTATTCTATGTAGAGAAAAATATGAGGACAAAGAGATATATCCATAATGTGGGCATGACTTGTACAAGAAATTAAAAAAAGGGTAATTGACATGGTCCTCCTCATAAGATATTGAGCAACATGCCTATAATACTAAGGATTCAAAGGATATTCCAGTGAAAATATTTATCCATGTGTCAGCGGTGGGATGCCTCACATAGACATGTGCCAATAGTTTTGAAAATTCAACTAGATTCAATAGCTAAAGCATATAGAAGGTACATGGCCCAACAAATTCAAGGGTGAAGTACAAAGACTTCAATTGAGCATAGCCATGGATGGAATTAATCTATATTCCTCCAAAACACCAACTATTATGTTTGGTTATATTTGTGATCAATAATAATACCCTCCCATGGTTTTCCATGAAGAATGAACATCATATATTGGCTCTTATAAACCCTGGTTGAAGACAAGTTAATAATATGAATGTCTACATAAAACCATTGATTAATGAATTTAAGAAATTATAGGAAACAATATTTGTTACATACAGTGCATCAAGACCCATCTTGGTGGAGAGGGAGTTTATGTTGTATGTCATATGTGTGTACACAACACATGATTATCTAAGATTAGGAGTTTTTTCCAATACACATGTTTATTGATTTGTTTGTATTTGTACCAATATTATTTTACATAGTTAATTTGGTGCAATTTTCTTCTTTAACTCAAATGTGTTTTGTATAGAATAACATCACAGGTCTTCTAAAAATATGGTATCATGGATGTAAATATCATGGACTTTATATAAAGGATCCTATTAAATCTAGTATGCCACTACTTGAGGGTATTTCTCCTAGAAGACCACCCTTATAGAAGGTCTTCTTTCAATGGTAAACTAGACTCGAATTATGTGACCTAAAATAATGATGTCCACTGACTTGCAAATGAAACTGAAAAAATAATGAATTTGTAGAAATTTTCTTTTCAAATGGGGAACTTACGTTAGATGATCCTAAATTTTTCAACACCGATGTTAAGAAAATTCTTATTGTGATGAAAATGAGATATGTATTTTATGAGTTTCCATATTGGGAGCACATTAAGATTTATTAAACACCATGCATCTATCTAACAATGTTTCATCTTCTTTGTGGAGTCACATATCATCTGGAAAAAAAAGTGACAAATTGGGTGTTAGGAGTCACATATCATTGAAAATAAAGTGACACATTGGGTGGCCTCATGTTGTTGGTTGTTCTTTTTAGAGAGGTAAATGAAAAAGTTGAAGGGGTTTGTTTGATAAAGGGAAAAACCTAAGAATAGGTTTATGGCATAGGGAACTACATCGTACCTCAAGAAAATCAATGATACACTCAATGTCGGGGTTTATGGCATAGGGAGCTACATATTACCTCAAGCAATAGGGGTTTATGTCATAGGGAACTACATAGTACCTCAAGCAAATCAATGATATACTAGGTGTAGTGGTTTGGTATTATTAACAATATGAGGACAAATGTGTAATATCTCTTTTATCAACACCAATTTTTTTTATTTGTTATTTTCTAAATTGAATTAGCAACTCATTTGATAGAGTATTTCTAATTAAAATAATACATCGTCACTTTTAATCATATATATATACATAAAATAATATACAATGTTAAAAAAAAACATCATATGTCACATTTAATCCCATAATAAAGGATTGTCTTATTTTATAGAGCTTCCTATTCAACGCTCATGGTATTATGTCTTATTGTTTTATAACATCTAGACAACTGTACAGGTAATTAAATGTAAGTTTGTACATTCTCTTGTAGATTGTACATATATATTCTCGGTCTAATCCCTTCTAGCATTTTCTATTACAGTGTTTCTATCAATGAGTACTTGGATCTAATATTTAGGGGTTTAAATCTTCCCCAAGGATTCTATGAAACCCTTGACTTGCACAGTCCCAAAAACACATGAATGAATGTTCAACTAGTCATCTATGTTGTTAATCCTCTTGTTATGCACAGGTATTTGAGACAACCAACCTAACTTGTTTCATGAGGAATTGCATGCACTTTTACAATACAAAATAACTCTTGGCGAATTCTTCTCAGGTTTGTGGAGTTAAATTTTACATATATTATATTAGCACACCCACATAGTTTTTGGTTGGATCACATCGATGGGGATCAAATGGTTGAGAGATAACAATGGAATGGAAGACATTTTGGATTCTTTTATTCCTCATATTCTTTTACTTAAACAATTTCAACTCCGAGTTATCCATGACTAGATTCATGTTATTACCGATATTCTTGTTATTATCCATTTAATAGCTTTATATAAATTATCTCATGTTCTTTTAGTTATCTGCCATGAACTGTTGGTTATCCATTCATCAACTATGAGTTATCCATGCATCGCTACCAATTTATCTATTCATAAGTTACCAATTATTATATATATATATATATATATATTTATAATTGTTTATTTCAAAATTTGAACGAATGCCATAGAATCAATCTTTACAGTACACTTGTCTCATCCTCATTTGTAAATGAAAAACAATAGGTTGTAGTCCACCCCAAATCTAAAATAAAAATGACTATCGATGTAATTAAGTGGATTATGATGGTTATCTTTCCTCTTGAATAGATTTTACTTCTGTTTTACTCATGGCCTTGTTTTATAGGTGAGGAGATGGATTTCAATTTGGTATTTTCCCATGACTTCCACACTTTTTGGGTATCTCAGGTACTATGTTTTCTACTTTGGTGTAATTTACACAGATATCATTACCTCAACCATTTTCCATCAATTATTATTATTATGAATCTTTGTTGCATCCACAAAGGAACATTTTGGTGAATCTCAAAGAAACCTAAGGCATTTTGTGGGTATGCCTTCCCACAGGTACAACAAAGAGGGTTTAGTTCCATAGTTAATATTTATAACTATAACCAGGTAAGCTAACTTGTTTTAAAGACCCTTTGTTGTTGTGAACATGCGTAAATAAAAAATTGTTAGAATAATTTTCAAGTTTACCTCTCGAGGAGGTCGTGGTTTCTCAACCCTCTAAGTATAGAATTTAGAATTTATTCCAACTCTCGAGTCAGTTAATTTGAATATAATGCTTTTAATTTCTCTACTTAATTGTCTAGAAGGCTTGGTCAAACTCCTCTTAATCATGAATATTATGCTTTAATCTTCCTCAAAATGGATAAGAAGTGAAAAGGGATGTTACTTGATTTTAGATACCTATATTTTCTCGTCGCAACTCTTTTTTTGTTTACAAATATTTTGTTTTTCTTGTATAAAATTTTAGGGAAACATCTTGTAGGTGATCTTGATCACCATTAAAAATGAAATTGTTCTGCTTCGCATACTGATCAAGATTGAATGCTTTATTTGACTATGTGTGGAGAATCACATTAGTACTTGGGAAAATATTATAAAATAGGGATGGATTGTTCTAAATCGATGTTGTTTGTGCAAGATGGAGAATGAAATGATGGATCATATATTTGTTAGTTCTTCATTTTCTCAGGATGTGAGAATCTCTCTTGACTCAATATTTAAGTTAAAATTTAGTTGGATGAAACTTACATTATTGGAAAATTTAAACTATTGGACTGAGTAGAATCATGATCAGCCATTTATTTGCCCTTTTTATATATCTGGAATGTTTGGTTGTCCTGTAACTACAATGTTTTTAAGGATCACAAACCAGATATCGGATATGTCTGCTTCAATATCCTTGATCTTGTAATTTCCTATACTACAGTTTGCTAAAAAAAATCCCAACGAGCTATTGATCCTACTCCTTGTACCATTACCAAACTGGGTTCTTCGATGGATCTGTTGCATCTTGTATTGGGGGTGTGGGAATCACATTACATATCAGTCATACACATTTCTTTCATATTAAGATGGGTTGTGGAACTAGCTCAAATATGAGATCTAAACTACTTTCTCTCTCATCTCTGTTGGTTTTTGCAACCTCGATTGGTCTTCCTAGACTACATGTAAATGGGGACTCAATGGTCAACTTAAACTGGAAAAATTATGCAGCAAGCCTAGCAGTAATTGATTTGGAACATTGGTGCACCCATATTATTGATGTGAAGATATCCTTTCTCTTTATAAACTTTCAACACGTCTATAGAGAGCATAAGAAGAGCGCTGATGGGTTATCTAAGGAAGCACTTCTACTGGAGTCGGGTCTTCTCACCTTCACTGAATTTCTAGAAGGTGAGGTTATTGGGGGAGGCACCCTACATCTCTTTTGAAGAGATTTTGCAGTATTGGAATGGATTACTCATATTTTATGCAAGAAAAGAGTTGAGTTTTGTTATATTTTTAAGTCATTGTGCCTCTAGGTACTTTTGTTGTGTTCTTTCTTGGCCTTTGATCATGTTAGGCCCTTTTTTGGTTGAGGACTTTACACTACTCCATGTTCTTCCTTGGATTATCCTTTGGTGTTCATAGTATGCTCTCTATGGATTGGATTGATAGGATTGTTAGCGACTGGTGTAGTAGACCACTATAATTTTGGATGCTGGGTCATCTTGTATGGTAGAGAGGTGGATGTTTCTTTTTTTTCCACAGTTTGTTGAGCCTCTTAGTGTATTTTATGTAGACTTTGATATGTAAATTGTTTTTTTAACCATGGGAACAACAACCTCCCAAGAGTATATCCAACTGCTTGCAAGCTAGATATGCCAATAACTTGTGACTTAGCAGGGGCCAAGACGTCCCGAAGCCCATCGAGGTGAGCCTCTATCCCAGGCTTCTCCTACCCTTCAAGCCTTGTCACAACAGGCTAACAAGCAACTCTACCCCCGCCGGTTTTGAACCTGTAACCTATAAGGAGATAACACGTGTTCTTAACCATTAGGCCCACTCAAGTGCTCTTAAATTGTTACCTTTGATTCTTTTGAATATCAAGGAACAATACTTTTTCTTCTTGGAAAAACAAATTGTTGTCTAGAATTTCCCTTTCTAGTTTCATTGATAGAAACTAGCAGTGTTCAAATACTTATCTATAAATTTATGATTGTTTACTCATTCCTAAAATTGAATTCTTCCATGAAAGTTTTGATTAATGAATATGTTGAGTATTCAGATTCATGTTGATATAAAAACAAGATGCAGATATAAAACATATCAACACATTACAAGAGAGACACCAATATAATGTGGTTCACCCAAGATGTGCTATGTCCACACAAAAATTGCGAGTCCTTTATTATTATACCGTCCAACAAAAATGAAGGGATACAACCCACAGTAGTGACTTGTTGCACTTCCTCTTCACTTTCTAACAGTCTCTCTCACATAGTCACAGAGATCGCTTTTCATATTGCTACAAGACAATACACACTTTCATTACAATGTTTTCCTTTTATAGGGAAATTACCATGAGAAAATACCACAGGTCGCCCAATACCATGGGCCCGTAAATGTTGACCAACAAACATCCCAAAAAAAAATATTCTAGGGTCTTCGCCCCCTAATCTCCTTCATTACGAGCGCTGTCCCTGGACCCCTCAGCTAGGGGGGATAGTCCCCCCGCACCTCCATGCTGGAACCAGTGTACAGTAAAACTGGGGTACAAACATGGCTAAACAATAACATCTATGAATCAAGAATATCAGGCTCCACAACCAACACATAGTTTGCTTCCTCTATACATAATTTCTTTCTAATTTATTACTTTAGATAAAACCTCCTATTTTAAAATAATTCTTTACAGTTCTAGAATATATATATATATATATATATATATATATATGAGAGAGAGAACAATCATCTGTTTCAATTTAACATTTGCATTTGATTAACCTTGGTATAATAAGTAGGTGTTGTAAAGGAAAGTATCCTATGGCTAGGGTTTAAGAGGCCATCAACATACTGGGGTTGAAAGAGAGATGTACAATGTTCAGCAAGCATATATAAGCAAGATTAGAGATGAGAAATGTCCACACCTAACTAACTGAAGGCTGGTCCAAGCTTTCCATTCAATCCTCTTCTTGATCCTCTCGCTCCAAGAGACCTGCAAAACGAATTATACCTTCCTCAAACCATTATGACCACATATAAAACAATGATAATCAAATAAACATGAACTAATGATCTGAATAACATCATCATATGATCATAAACAGAGATTCAATCACACATTGAACAATGATTTGGGAAGAAGAAGGACATCACATCTTTATTAATCTTGAAAACAAGTACAAGTATACCTTCTCTTCAAGTTTGGAACCTCACGAAACCTTGATTTGGTTTTGCTGCTTGTTGGTCTCTTATTATTGGCTGTCCAATACAACATTTTCTAGCATAAATCTTATGAAACCACATGATAAGTTAGTTTTATTAATGTTGATTTGTGCGTGGTCATGTTTTTGTGGAGACCAACGTTGATAAAGGTTTGGTAAGTGATTTTTAACTATTTATTTCTTACTTTACCTTGTTTTATGTATAAATTGGGTTTTTAAACCTCCATTTAAATATTTGGGTCAACTGATGGGTCGTTGTTTCCTTTGTGCAGTGGTCTCGGCGCTCCAGGGCAGATTTACACTAGATGCACCAACGATTCGGGGGCTTCAATCCACAATTGGGATGTCTCTTGAGCTTTCATCGCCTTCCAGATTTCTCTGCAGATTTTTCAGGTGCTGTTTTACGGGATGTCCTGTGTTTAAGGAGCTGTTACCCTCCATTTTTAGCAGTGTATGGATCTCAAGCAGTCTGGCAATGTCATTCCCGTCCTTGATCAGGAACCTGATTTCGGGCTCGATTTCTGAACAATCGGTTGGGAATTGTTCAAAACGGTTCGAAACCCACTTCACAAATGGCCTCATTTACCCTTAACCATGGCCAGTTTTCAGAATTTCTGAACGAATGTGGAGAAATCCTTTCCAGAACAGACATGGTTTTGCCAGATTTGGTGTTGGCCGTTTTCTGGGTAGTTGCTCAAATCTCTGCATTCTGGGATGGATCCTGTCCATTTGTTCATGTATAAATAAAGCTTAAGAGGAGGATACTTAGGGAAGATTGTAACACTTTATTTCATCAACAAAATCAGCATTTATCTCCTTTAAGGTTTTGATTTAAAGCTGGAAGGCGTTGAGGGTAGGGCCCCCTTCAACACCAACCCCTGGTATTTTGATATTGTGCATTTTACAGTAGTAGATGTAACAGTTTCTGATTTTGACAGTGTTTTCTAGAATAGTAATGGTTTTTCTTAGCCGTGAGTGGAAATAGAATGTATGCCTGCAGGTCATTAGTTAATTTCATTTGTATTTTGATCTAGCGCAAAGAATAGATTTGGGAGTGATCTGTATTTAAAATCTCCTTTGGTTTTTAGTGTGAGTGATTATTAATGGTTACGGCAATGATGAAATGTGTGATAATTTGGATTGGATTTATTATAGAATTGATTTAATGAGATTGAGGAATGGTGTGTATTTAAATTTCCCTTTTGATTTCCAGTGTGAATCATGGTATTGGCAAATTGGTAATGAACTTGATTTTAGTTGCTGAAGAATCGATTTGCTGAAGAGAGTAGATTGAATCCTCTATTTCCTTTTGCTGTAGTGTTAGAGTAATTGGTGAATAGCGCCATTCTTCCAATTGTTGAACTCGTAGAGCTATAGGGTATTCTTGCCTGGTAGAACGCAGATTTAAAAAGAATTGCAGTAGCAGAAGGTTCAAATAGTTTAATTCACAGAGCACCTAGGGTTTATTAAATAAGTCTTTTGAGTGGATGATTAGATAAGAGTTGAAATTGTGCTGTTTGATATTGAATGAGTTTTGGAAAAGAATCCTGGTTTATAATATTGCTCCCTCAAATCAACATTAGTTTCACAGTCTGCATATACATACTAGAACCAGCGAATGTTTCTTACACAGCCCTAATATTGATTGATAAGTATTATCTGAATAACCTCGGCATCGTCCTGTGTGCATTTGTGTGCATAAAACAAAACGGAGTATATTTAGATAACAACACAAACCAAGCTTCATTGTAATAGGCTGTGTGTTGACAATTCAAAGTCAAGAGGTCACAGGTTTTACTCCAACAATAATTCTAAAAGTATTAGTGTGGAGTTAAGCATTAGATCTTGTAGGATTAATGGTGGAGTTTTTAGGTTAATTGATCATATTTATTCTGAAACTTATTAAGCTCTTTCATTTGTAGAATAGATCATCAGTACTGTAGCTGAGTGTGGACTGTTGAGTGTTTTAAGGGATTGTTGTAGTTCAAGGGTTTGTTTAATTTATCAGCAGGTTGTTCTTTTGAAGCATTGCTGTAGGTAGGATTTCTTTGAAAGATTATGGCTGTTTCAAAGAATTACTGTAGCCTGTAGATTGCTGTAGGCTATGCTGAGTTTGATAGTCAGTAAATTGATTTCCTTTTGTTTTAGAACAGATCTATGAGTCTTTAGTATAGATCATCCAGGATAGCAATAGTTTCATCCATTTCATTGCTTTGTTTGAAGTAGACTAGCATTCCTATCAGCACGAGCATTAAAACTTCATTGCCTGCACATATAGTGTAGCAGCTCAAAGTTTACGTTCTTCGGTTGATAATTAAATTGAGGTGAATTAAGTAACATTAATTTTAACCAACACTGCTTCTCTTCTCCAAAGAACTCAGCCTCCAAGCTCTGTAACACAAGGAGAATGCTTCTAGGGCAAAGGTGTGGGAAAAGAGAGTCCCGATTCCTCCAGCATAACAATGCAAAAATCCAAGTCTCCTCTCATGGATCTCCCTACCTCTATTTATATGCTTAAAGAAGAGTTAGGGGTGAAGACAAAGTGGTTACAACTGAAAGAGTCAGTTGCATAACTACCCAAACAAACCTAAATTCAAAAGGCGTGTTTTTGATATTTTTTAAAAGGCATCTGCGGGTTGCATAACTGGACAGTCGCGAATACGAAAAGTATACGTAGGTTGCTAGTAAAGAAAGTCATGAATATAAGCAACTTTTTGCATTCGCGGGTATGTAATATAGCAACTCGCGGATCATTCGCAGGTTTGCCTTAAGGAAAGTCGCGAATGGACAAAAAAATGAATTTTTAAGGTATTTCTGGGCATTTTCAGACTTTGGTGTCTTCGAGAAAGTTTTAGCTAATTGAAATACATTTCCAATGGTGTAGAGATGAGGTCAAACAGAGTTACATAAATCAACATACGGGTCCTCCAAGATAGGTGTTTTTTCAATGAATTTTAGTGACTTTCATGAAGTGTCGTCATGGAAATGTCGACATGCGACGAAATCATGCGAAAGTGGTCATAGGCAGAGATGTGTCATTTTGAGCTATAACAGATTCCCCCTAATGTGTGAGGTTAGAGGGGAAGACAATAGCTGAAATACATTATAAAGGAAACAACTGAGTATGGAGAGAGCAGAGAATCCAAGATCAAAAGGCTCGAACAAAGGTACCTGAAAGAGACATAAATGTCAGAAAAACTAATCTCTGGGACATACAAGTCCATATACAAAACATCGCCATAAAGATACAAGCGGATCCAACATATGTATAACTGATGAAACTATCATGGTCGCTCAATATGCAAAAAGGCGCCATATCAAATCTAAAGGAGACATGGCCACAAATGAACAAGGTGGATCCATGCTCAACAATCGATCATAGCCACAAAAAATACAAGGTGGATCTATGTCTCAGCAAAATGTCATATAAAGTATAACAAGGTCTTGCGCAACTCGGGCAATAGAAAAAAATGACAATGCTACTGTCAGCCCAAGGTCTTCAATCCAAACCGCCCAAAAAAGGTACGAATCCTAACCATGCGAATAAAAGAGTTGAATTCGAACATGGAGGAAGCTGTTTGATTACCGGTCAATAATGAAAACCATTAACAAATGCGAGGGAAACCACCATTAAAGAAAATGGTCCCCAAGGTACCTAGTACATTCTAACAAGTGTGATTACAAGGACTTGAAGTCGAACACTTGAAGAATCCATCGAGTAGGAGACATTAAGGTATTCCCACTACCCAATAGTGAGGGAAATTACCACCGATGACTACAATCCCCAAGGTACTATCATAAAACTCTAAATTTCGTTCCCAGAGCAAGAGGTGTTGCAGTAGATAGGAAGAGATCCGTTGGAAGGAAGGAATTAAGGCATCCTTCATCATCCAACACGAGGTAAGTCAAAGACTAATTGGATCTGGAATTGGTACTGAATTTCACGACAAGAAACACTGAAGACATGATGTAATGAACTGATACCAGGGAATGGCCGACACAAAAGGTCAAGGCAACTGCAGAATGGCCGACAAAGGTTTAATCCCTGAACAGTGAGCACGACACAAAAGTGACTTAGGTATCTTTGACATGAAATAGGACCAACGAAACAAATCTACAATGTAGGAGACATTGACAGATTCCCCATATAATTGGAAAAGAGACCAACTGGAGGAGTAAGAAACTCCGAATCAGGATAAGGTCAAAATACTAGGACCCAACTGTTGATAGACTCAAAACTGGTGCTTTGTTCAAGGAAACAAGACTTGCTGCCATGATGTAAAAAACATGTGAATGAACTTCCCTTCCCCTCTTTCTTTTAAAGGTTTAACGAGTCCAAGAAAGCAAACTCGAGACCATCTTAATTTTTTGGACAAGCTCGAAGAAAAGAAAGAAGAATGCTTGATAAAGCACTGATTCGTGGATTTTACGAGCCCGAACTAGTACATGCTCGACGGTGTTTTCATAGTTTAGAGAGTCTGAAAACTCCAAAGAAGACTCCAGGGGGGTCCTTTTTCATACAATTTAGTCTCCTGAGGCCGAAAAAGTATAAAACATACCAAAGAAGAACTCTCTTAACTTCCGAAGAAGAAAATGCGCACCTTTTTCGTACTTAGTTAGGAAGGTCCGAAAAAGGTTAAATTACCACCTACCCAACGCTCCTTCAAAAGCAGCATATAGCCTGAGTTTTACGAGTGTGAAGGAAGGCAAGATCACTCGGAAAGATTCATTTGATTATGAGAAATGGGGCTTACAACAATAAACTCGATGCTTTGTTATTTAAGGTTTAACGAGCATGACAAAGACATAAAGTACACTCGGAATCTTTTTCATGTTTTGGTCTAGAGCACGAAAAAGAGAAAACTAAGCTCATACCAGGGGTTCCTTTTCTGTAAGTTTAGTCCCTCAGGTCCAGAAAAGAGATAAACCTATGCCTGAGAATACTCTTATCAATTCAAAAAGAAAAGAGAGGGATCCTTTCTCGTATTATTCCACACGGTCCGAGAAAGAGATAACCTACCACCAATGTGGATGCTCATTCACATATTCTTAACGAGCCTGAATGGACAAGTTTACTCGGCAGTCAAGTCTATTTTGAGGAGTTAGACTTGGGCCTAAAGAAACTCAATATCTTTCCCATGAAGTTTTAACTAGTCTGGAAAAGTCAACTCGCGGCCTCCTTACTGTTTTTAACGAGATCGAAGGAGAGCAGAAAGAATGCTCTAAATGCAAGGAGACAAGTGTCATAGGCAGGAGAAACTAGTTCCAAGCGCAAGGAGCAGACCTATGCATAATGCAAGGAAAGTGAGCAAGATAAGGACACTCAGGGAATGTATCCTCAGGGTAAATAGTGTCAAGTTGCAAAGGCAAAATTATACAAGACTTAGCGACGATGAGAACAAAGATGAGGGCTTATACAACAAGCTAAAAGCGTGGAAGCCGGCATCAGGCTCATAAGCGTGAGCAGGGAACATGCAAATGCAATTACAGCTTGAACAACAAGATGAGGTCAGTAAATAGTTGTGAATCCAACTTAGAATCCTGTCTCCAAGAAACAACAACATCAGAATCATATTCAGAAGAAACGATCCGATGCGGGTCACTTTGGCAGAAACACATGTGACTTTGCTATCTTCTACAAAAGGTAAAGTCAAGGCAGAATCGATCGAAGAAGGTTCTATAGAACCAAGGCTCGAGGGTTTATGATCAATAAGATCAACCTCAGAAGGAGAGAAAAAATCAACAAGGGAGATAGAGTTTGTAGGAACAAACTCAGTATCACAGGAGTTGAAAAATTCATAAGAAAAATCAAACTCATCAGGATCACTGACTTGCTGTTCAAAGGAAGAGTCACAAGACTCAACAAGACCAACATAAGAAGAAAGGTCAGGCTTACTAGGCAAATCAGGGTTAGACTTAGTCATTACTGAACCAACATCCAAAAAAAAGTCAGACTGTATCAAAGACTCTAGGAAGACTTCATCCAAAGGAAGGAGATCATCCGAGATAGGACACATATCTAAACTTTCAAATGGATCGACAGAGTGGAGAAAAGACTCTACAGTCTGTATAGGATGACTCACCCGGTCAACTGCTGGGACCAAGTCCCAAGAAGGGAAGCATGAAAATAGAGGTTGGTTCTCAGTAGAAATTGAACACAAAGGACAAGAGGCCACATAGTTCACCTGTGGCGGGGTAGTGTCTATAGAAACACTGGGAATCAATAAAGGAAAGAACTGGTCTCTAGTTAGGTCAGGAGATGGATCAAGAAAATCCAACTGATCGATAGTAACAATTTCTTCGCCATGATTAAAGTACATCACACGAAAGAATGTTGACACCACAGCTTGCATGGCATAGACATAATCACATCCAAGGAGCATATTGAAGTCCAATGGGTCTTCTATCACCATGAAGTTAACTAAGACAGTCTTCCCACCCAAAGTAACAGGTGTTTGAGCAAGAATTCCCAAGGCTATACAAGTTCTTCTATCAAACGCTAGTAACTGACTAGCAGTCGACACAAGGCTGGGAGATCCCATGCCTTGCCAAGCACGACCAGACAAAATACTAACTGAGGCTCCTTGATCAACAATACAACGAGCAATCGTATAAGGTTCAACTTTGACCTTTATCTGAAAAGGTGCATCGAAACGAAGGCACGGCTCAACTAGGCTATCCCAATCAAAGGAAGCAATCTGAGAGCTTGGTGGGGGTTGATCCAAAGCAAGTTCAGTGCCCCCCTGTTCAGTAAGGTCTGAACTGGCAGTGAAGAAAATGTGACTAGTAGACACTTCACTCTCCAAAGGAAGAGTGGGATTGATCGACAATGGAATCGATTCAACCGCTTCGTGAAAGTCACTCTCCGAAGGGAGAGTAGGATTGACCAAAGATGGCATTGGTTCAATCACATCAGGATCACTCTCCAAAAGGAGAGTGGGATCAACCAAAGCTGATATTGGTTCAACCACTTGATCAACCAAAGGTTGAGTAGGTTGTTGAGAAGCTATAGGTTGTTCATGAGAAGGAAATTCTTGAGTCTTGGACCACACTCTTTGCACCTCTGCAATAGCAGGGCACTGGTGAGTAAGATGATCTCCCTCGCATAGCTTACAAGGGAACTTAAGTTTGCACTTCGAACGGCCAGTTTTCTCAACAGTGTCAACATGACTAGTAGTGGCTGACTGTTTACTCTCAACATGACCTGCAGAGGATGAGAGTTTTCCCCCATCATGAACAATAGAGGCCGGGTGACTGGTTCCAACCTGACTAAGAGAGGTTGGTTGTTGAAAATTTTCAGAATGTTCAAAAATGGGATGACCATGAATCCAAACTCTTCGCACCTCCGCAATAGAAGGGCATTTATAAGTAAGGTGGTCTCCCTCACAAAGCTTACAAGGAAACTTGGGCTTGTGTTTTGAATGGGTAGTCTTTTCAATGGTGTCAACATGAATCACAGTGGCTGACAGATTGTATTCAGCATGAACCACAGAGGCTGAGAGACTGCCCCCAACATGACTTGCAGAGGCTGAGAGGCTGGGTGCAACATGACTTGCAGAGGTTGGACAGGCACCACCAACATGAACAACAAAGGTTGAATGGTTAGGATCAACATGCTTTACAGTAGTTGAGTGTGTGCCCCCAGCATGAACAATAGAGGCTGGGTGGATGGATCCAACATGACTTGTAGAGGTTAGATGTGGAGGTTCAACTTGAACAATAGAGGTTGAACGGGTGTCCTCAGCATGAACCGCAGAGGCTGGGTGGAGAGGTTCAACTTGACTTGCAGAGGTTGAATGGGTGCCCCCTTGCTTATGTGCTTTCTTCCTATTCCTCCTTCTTTTACTCCTTTTAGACTGCCGGTTACTAGTATCAATACTTTCACCGCATGAGGTAGAAGGAGGAGGAGAATCAACTACAGGTGAAGGGGAAGCAGTGTTTTGATGCTCTTGATATAAGGAGCTTACTTGAGAAGCATCAGGAGCATTCAGGACAGTTGGAGTGGAAAACAATCACACCGGTAGCCCTAGGGTGAATCCAGGAAGATTCAAGGTGGCCATCAAGGGAACACCAACATTCCCCGTGAGAGAAATAGTACAAGGAGTTGCTAGCATGGGGATCTCTTGGTTGGTGTTCAAATGGGTGTTAGCCATAGTTTCAAACTAGGAGACAAATTCTGAGGTTGATAGGCAACCAAAATTACAAAGCACACACCTAAAGGCACACTAAGTACAGACAAACCACATAGCACTCACTAAAAATTCCTAAAGCCAAACAAACAAACATGTATAAGATATACTTTCCAGAAGAAAGCTGATAGACAGTTACTTGGCATCCCTGTAGATGTTCTTAGGCACAAGTGGAGGAATCACCCACCGCCCTCCCACACTTTCTACCGGGGTTACCTTCCAAGTCCGTCCAAGGTCAACCAGAAATAGCCTTCCGGTGAACCTGTGTATGAACCCTAGATGTCAAAGAGACTAAAGGCTACCTTAACTATATTGACAGTCTGGGGGGATAGTCGCAAGCCTGATTCGTACGCATGGGTAGGGTAGCTGATCCCGAAACCCTGTCTAAGATAGAATCCCCAAATGCGTAAAAACCTTGGTTTACGCTTTGACAAGGAATCGGAGGGTTATCTCCTCAGTCCAAGTCTCCACGTGGCCTCGTGCTTAACTCATGTTTGAGAGGAGCTTCCCAGATACAATCAACGTAGAAAAGGTTTTACCTAGTGATTGGCCAGCTACGTCTAAAATTTTAACACTTGTGGAGAGTTGAAACTCCCTAATCCACAAGTCTAGCCTGAGCTAGTTGGTGCATGACCCTATAAAATAAAACTTACTAGTAATTTTTAAATTATATCGTTTATTTTAAGGGTTGTTTTTAGTCAGAGGGTAAATGGCATGAAACTTATGTGGTGTTTTGACTCAAAGTTAAAACAAAATGACTAAGCAAAGAGATATGAAATGCAAAAAGCAAAAACTATTCTCTTGATTTTTCAAATATAAAACTTGAAATCCAAAAAAGAACAAATTCTTTTTTATTTTTAATTTTTTCAAAAACAATGATATGCCATGCAATCTAGATTAAAACCTAATCTACATGCATATAAAGCAAACATGTGTTTTTGTATTTTTCTTTTATAAATGCAAAAGAAAAATCAGCCTATCAACTAATGCAAGCAAGTACTGTAAGCAAAGAAAATAGACAACTACTCTACACCCCACAAACAAACCCTAGGTTTCCCTAAAGTTAGATATCAACCTCTCTTGAAAGGAAGGCTCACAAAGGTAAAAAAGCCAACAACTTTGGAACGAAAAGACTGAGCAATAAGACTGACATAAACAAAGGTCAACAAGTCCCAAGTATGAATTTAAACCTACAAACAAAGGCTGCTCAGTACCTTGTCCAACAAGGTCAAGCCAAAGAAAGAGGTGGGGGGGGGAAGCAGCACAAAACAAGTATAGGTTCTTTTTAATTTTCTTTTATAAATGCAAAAGAAAAACTACCTACAAAGCAAAGTATGTAGATAAGAAGAACAAAGCAAAAGGAACTTTGCTATACAACCACCAAACAAACTCTAGAGTGCCATAAAGTCAATATAACCCTACTTGGAAGGAAGGCTTGCATAAAAGACAAGTCAACTATTTTGGCATGGTGAAGTTAACCAACAAAAGAAGAAGGAAACCAACACCAACAAGCTTCTAAAATCAAACAAAGGTCACTAATAGAGGCTGACCAGAAACATAAGCCAAAAATCAAACCAAGCAAAGGAGGTGGGGGAAAGAGCAAAGAACAAACCCTAATGCTATAAAAGGCTTACCACATAAATAAAGAACAACCAAAAGGGATGACACTAACTCCCTGGAGTCATGCACCTGCATAGGACCCCAAAAGACCTACCAAAACACCTTCAAACAGAAGAAAAACCACAAAAAATGAGAAAAACATTGTTTTAGGGGCATTCGCGGGTTGCACTACTAACAGGTCACATATCATACGCGGGTTGCTAACAAAGAAAGTCACGAATATAAGGATTCACGAGTTGTATAACTAGTAAGTCGCAAATCATCCATGGGTTTCCAGTATAAGCAGTCACGTATACTAAACCAGATACGCGACTGTTCAGTCGAGCAAGTCGCGAATGGGTGGAAAAACTCCAAAAAGGGTAAAAAAACTGCCTTAGGAAGGCAGGGGAGGTGTTCTATTATAATTATAAAGTGTTCCTAAGTGGCAAGAAGGACGTAAAACAATGCAAAAGGCTGAAAGAAATAAGGAGAAACCCCAAACAGACAAGAGATCCCCAGCAGAGTCACCAGTTCTGTTGTAAAGGAAAGTATCCTATGGCTAGGGTTTAAGAGGCCATCAACATACTGGGGTTGAAAGAGAGATGTACAATGTTCAACAAGCATATATAAGCAAGATTAGAGATGAGAAAGGTCCACACCTGACTAACTGAAGGCTGGTCCAAGCTTTCCCTTCAATCCTCTTCTTGCTCCTCTCGCTCCTAGAGACCTACAAAACGAATTATACCTTCCTCAAACCATTATGACCACATATAAAGCAATGATAATCAAATAAACATGAACTAATGATCTGAATAACATCATCATATGATCATAAAAAGAGATTTAATCACACATTGAATAATGATTTGGGAAGAAGAAGGACATCACATCTTTATTAATCTTGAAAAAAAGTACAAGTATACCTTCTCTTGAAGTTTTGCACCTCACAAAACCTTGATCTGGTTCTGTTGCTTCTCTTCTCCAAAGAACTCAGCCTCCAAGCTCTGCAACACAAGGAGAATGATTCTAGGGCAAAGGTGTGGGCAAAGAGAGTCCTGATTCCTCCAGCATAACAATGCAAAAATCCAAGTCTCCTCTCATGGACCTCCCTACCTCTATTTATATGCTTAAAGAAGAGTTAGGGGCGAAGACAAAGTGGTTACAACTGAAAGAGTCAGTTGCATAACTACCCAAACAAACCAAAATTCAAAAGGCGTGTTTTTGATATTTTTTAAAAGGCATCCGCGGGTTGCATAACTGGACAGTCGTGAATACGAAAAGTATACACGGGTTGCTAGTAAATAAAGTCACAAATATAACCAACTTTTTGCATTCGTGGGTATGTAATAGAGCAACTTGCGGATCATTCGCGGGTTTGCCTTAAGGAAAGTCATGAATGGACAAAAAACACATTTTTAAGGTATTTTGGGGCATTTTCAGACTTTGGTGTCTTCGGGAAAGTTTTAGCTAACTGAAATACCTTTCCAACAGTGTAGAGATGAGGTCAAACAGAGTTACATAACTCAAGATATGGGTCCTCCAAGATAGGTGTTTTTTCAGTGACTTTTAGTGACTTTCATGAAGTGCCGTCATGGAAGTGTCGACATGTGACAAAATCATGGGAAAGTGGTCACAGGCAGAGATGTGTCATTTTGAGCTATAACAGTAGGGTATTCCCTTCTACTTGAATGCAACTTATATTCTATTTAATAAAAATATTGTAGCCTAATGTGAATTTTGAGTTCTACCTTTGCATAAAAGAGAAAAAATTTAATTGAGTTTCAAAATATTATAACTATTAATTAATTAAAAAGTTACACAAGCAAACATTGCATTGGAATTCAACTTTGTAATTCTAAAACTATAATTATTCACTAACAAGTCATTGACTAATTCAAGAGGATGTATCATAATAAAGATAAACAAAGATTAAAATACTATAGAGATAGAAATTATTGCATATATATTTGAGTTGATAACTTTGGGAAAAGACTGACACAACTTCACCAACCACCTGACTATAGGTTCATGCTCATAGCAATGGCCACCCCTAAGCTTTTCATACCAGTGAGGATTTGTAAGGATTCTCTTCCAGGATCATATACAATTGAGGATCTGTAAGGATTCTCTTTTGATCACATTGACACTCTCACTCTAGTGTCTTCTCTGTACATCAATCTGCACACGTTTTAATATATGGCTTTCACTTTTTCTCCCACACCCATTGAAGGCACCCTTTCTTCCTTTTAACCGTTTTCTTCCCTTTCCCCTCAATGAAAAGCAGTTAAGTTAACTGTGGGTTTTCTTGATTTAGTTAAATGAAATAATCAACTATTGTTCACCTCATGAATTAAATTTCCTTTTCTTTCCACATCTTTAACAAACAATGATAGTCTTGGTGATGTGTCCAATGTTTTCCCCAACAATTTATGTTGATTAAAATCTGCAATTACGCAAGTCACTTTCTCGAAAAAGTATAACTATTCTACACCAAACTAATAGTTTGGTGTTTATGTCTCATAATTGCAACAACAATTAAACACAATAAATATCATTAATGAAAATGATTACTCTAACTTAGGAGATATTACAAAAAGGGGAGGATAGAAACACCAAACAAATGAAAGAAGGTGCATAATAAAGAGTGTCACTTGTTTTTTTATCAGACTTCTATGGAATAATAGTTTACATTAAACTTGACAATATATATTTTATTTCATATTATTATTTTTTATTTGATTAAACTTGATAATATATATTTGATTTCATATTATCATTTTTTATTTCATGAGTGCATCAATAAATTCATTCTTTAAATATGGATGCAATGCAATTGTGGATCACATTATATGAAGAGAAGAGAAAGAAATGAGAGCGTGTTAGAAAAGAATTTAGCCAATTGAACAATAGAAGCATGAATTATCTTGGTCTTTTAAAATAAAATATGGCAATGATCTCTTCCAACAATTTGGTAGTTGACTAAATCAAAGAGAATTATGAAACATTTAGTTGTTACCCATGTGGTGAAGAAGATTATTAATTCTTGCACATGATCTAGGAACTAGGAATCAAAATCATCAAAGAATAATTTGACAAATACACATGAATTAGCAATAATTGGAACCAAAATAGGTTTCCTCTCTGTATCTTTTATAAACAATAAGGGTTACAATTCCCATGCCTGAGCCATAGCTTAACTTAATGAAGAATTTGAATACCTAAGGGACAATTCGAATTCCCATGCATGAGTCTAGCTTAACTGACTCTTTGCCATGCAATACCACTCAGTTAACCACTTGACAAAAACCCTAATTGACTCACCAATCCCTAACTGAAGTTGGAGTGCAATAAATGACTTAATCTCAACTGAAGGAGGTCAAACACATGTCATAGAAACCAACCATCAAGTGCTAGTACTGCATGACTCCAATAAACCCTAATGAGGTTAACTGAAGCTGAACTGACCATTAGAAGTTGGTGAAGGCGCCTTGTTCACTCCAGTTCATTAAATAATAATAAAATAATCATTAAATAATCATTAATTAATATATTTAATGAATGGAGGCACCTTAACTGACTGTAACTGATTGGTTGAACTGAAAGTAACCACCAGTTAGCAATTAGGTGCATTAATGTCACACAGATCACCCCTGGAGTGCTCCAGTTAGCCTCCTTGACTGTAGGAAAGGCTAAGTTAGCCTCCTTGACTGTAGGAGGTGTGGGTATGACTGGGATGATGGCAATTAATGCTCTACTGATGTCAATTAAACTTAGGATAGTGGTTTAACTAGGCCAATTTGACTGAAATAGTGTGTATGATGGTAGATGTCTCCAACACCCCCCCTTAAGCTATACTCAGGAAGAGTTAGAAAACATAGATGCATAAAATGCTAGGTCCCTGGAAACTAAGGCCATAGGTCACCCTGTACAATAAAGAAACTGAAACAATGCTCAAAACAAACTAAGTGAGGAAAAGAGGGAAAACCCAGTGGGAACAAAACCCCCCCTCAAGCTGAACACTGAAAGTAGTCTGGATCACCCTGATGAACTCACCCCCAATAGTGAATGGAGGTAAGTTAACTTCTTTTCTGAAAATCTATTGGTGAAGATGTCTGCAATCTGCTCATCAGTCGGGTAGTATTGCAGAATGATGGTCTTGTCATGCACTAGCTCCCTGATGTAGTGCATGTGAATCTCTATATGTTTGGTCCTCTGCCTGGTAACTGGATCCGTGGATATCTTAATAGCACTCTGATTGTCATAGAAGAGAACAGTGGACAAAGTAATACCAAGATCAAACTCTGAAAGAATGCCTTGCAAACAAACTGCTTGGATGCAAGCATTCACCGCTCCTCGATACTCGGCCTCTGCTGAAGATAGTGCTATGGCAGCCTGCTTTTTTCTTGACCAGCAAATAGGGCCACCACCAAACATGAATACATATCTGGAAGTTGACTTTCGATCAATAGAATCACCCGCCCAATCGGAATCTGTGTATCCAACCAGCTTTAGCTCGGAATCTGCAGCATAGTGAATGCCGTGGGTCCTGGTTCCCTGAATGTACTGGAGGTTCCGCTTGGCTG